>JAPMAH010000025.1:940569-1152569 GCA_029582155.1 Panopea generosa | reverse complement strand
CACAAACCAAGGTAGTTTCTGGTACCATTGTCCAAGTCTATACTTTGCTGGGGATCAAACACAAGCACCAACCAAGGAAGTTTCTGGTACCATTGTCCAAGTCTATACTTTGCTGGGGATCAAACACAAGCACAAACCAAGGAAGATTTTGGTACCATTGTCCAAGTCTATACTTTGCTGGGGATCAAACACAAGCACCAACCAAGGAAGTTTCTAGTACCATTGTCCAAGTCTATACTTTGCTGGGGATCAAACACAAGCACAAACCAAGGAAGTTTCTATACCATTGTCCAAGTCTATACCTTGCTGGGGATCAAACACAAGCACAAATTAAGGAAGTTTCTAGTACCATTGTCCAAGTCTATACCTTACTGGAGATCAAACACAAGCACAAACCAAGAAAGTTTCTAGTACCATAGTCCAAGTCTATACCTTACTGGGGATCAAACACAAGCACAAATTAAGGAAGTTTCTAGTACCAATGTCCAAGTCTATACCTTACTGGAGATCAAACACAAGCACAAACCAAGAAAGTGTCTATACCATTGTCCAAATCTATACCTTGCTGGGGATCAAACACAAGCACAAACCAAGGAAGTTTCTAGTACCATAGTCCAAGTCTATACTTTGCTGGGGATCAAACACAAGCACAAACCAAGGAAGTTTCTAGTACCATTGTCCAAGTCTATACTTTGCTGGGGATCAAACACAAGCACAAACCAAGGAAGTTTCTAGTACCATTGTCAAAGTCTATACCTTACTGGGGATCAAACACAAGCACAAATTAAGGAAGTTTCTAGTACCATTGTCCAAGTCCAAACCTTACTGGAGATCAAACACAAGCACAAACCAAGAAAGTTTCTAGTACCATAGTTTTAGTCTATACCTTACTGGGGATCAAACACAAGCACAAATTAAGGAAGTTTCTAGTACCAATGTCCAAGTCTATACCTTACTGGAGATCAAACACAAGCACAAACCAAGAAAGTTTCTATACCATTGTCCAAATCTATACCTTACTGGGGATCAAACACAAGCACAAACCAAGAAAGTATCTAGTACCAATGTCCAAGTCTATACCTTACTGGGGATCAAACACAAACACAAATTGAGGAAGTTTCTAGTACCAATGTCCAAGTCTATACCTCACTGGAGATCAAACACAAGCACAAACCAAGAAAGTTTCTATACCATTGTCCAAATTTATACCTTGCTGGGAATCAAACACAAGCACAAACCAAGGAAGTTTCTAGTACCATTGTCCAAGTCTATACCTTACTGGAGATCAAACACAAGCACAAACCAAGAAAGTTTCTATACCATTGTCCAAATCTTGACCTTGCTGGGGATCAAACACAAGCACCAACCAAGGAAATTTCTATACCATAGTCCAAGTCTATACCTTACTGGGGATCAAACACAAACACAAATTTAGGAAGTTTCTAGTACCAATGTCCAAGTCTATACCTTACTGGAGATCAAACACAAGCACAAACCAAGAAAGTTTCTATACCATTGTCCAAATCTATACCTTGCTGGGAATCAAACACAAGCACAAACCAAGGAAGTTTCTAGTACCATTGTCCAAGTCTCTATACCTTACTGGAGATCAAACACAAGCACAAACCAAGAAAGTTTCTATACCATTATCTAAGTCTATACCTTGCTGGGGATCAAACACAAGCACAAACCAAGGAAGTTTCTAGTACCATTGTCCAAGTCTATACCTTACTGGGGATCAAACACAAGCACCAACCAAGGAAGTTTCTATAACATTGTCTAAGTCTATACTTTACTGGGGATCAAACACGAGCACAAACCAAGGAAGTTTCTATACCATTGTCCAAGTCTATACCTTGCTGGGGATCAAACACAAGCACCAACCAAGGAAGTTTCTATACCATTGTCCAAGTCTATACCTTACTGGGGATCAAACACAAGCACCAACCAAGGAAGTTTCTTTAACATTGTCCAAGTCTATACCTTACTGGGGATCAAACACAAGCACAAACCAAGGAAGTTTCTATAACATTGTCCAAGTCTATACCTTACTGGAGATCAAACACAAGCACAAACCAAGGAAGTTTCTATAACCTTGTCCAAGTCTATACCTTGCTGGGGATCAAACACAAGCACAAACCAAGGAAGTTTCTAGTACCATTGTCCAAGTCTATACCTTACTGGGGATCAAACACAAGCACAAACCAAGGAAGTTTCTATAACATTGTCTAAGTCTATACCTTACTGGGGATCAAACACAAGCACAAACCAAGGAAGTTTCTAGTACCATTGTCCAAATCTATACCTTGCTGGGGATCAAACACAAGCACAAACCAAGGTAGTTTCTATAACATTGTCTAAGTCTATACCTTACTGGGGATCAAACACAAGTACAAATTAAGGAAGTTTCTAGTACCATTGTCCAAGTCTATACCTTACTGGGGATCAAACACAAGCACCAACCAAGGAAGTTTCTATAACATTGTCTAAGTCTATACCTTACTGGGGATCAAACACGAGCACAAACTAAGGAAATTGCTATGCCATTGTCCAAGTCTATACCTTGCTGGGGATCAAACACAAGCACAAACCAAGGAAGTTTCTAGTACCATTGTCCAAGTCTATACCTTACTGGGGATCAACGACAGTTCCTTCAGTTTAACTACTGCTGGGTGAGCAACTGGTTGCATCAGAAAAAATGCAAGTGCTTCCACTGGAATTCAAACCTTCGATCTCCAGCTTCTGAGGCACTAAGACAGTCAATAATATTAATTTATTAAATTGTTTTGGTATTGTACTTTAGATAGTGTAAAAGTCATTAGATAGTCTAAAAACAATTTTCTACACCTGACTGGTTGTATGGTATATTGCACGTCTCTTAGGAGCCTTTTGACATTTTTTATTTTTGCGTCTCGCGAGACGTGCACTGCAAAAGCCGATTTTACCTACTGGAAGTTCCCAAAGGAATCTGTTGGGAAGGTTTCATGACTTTAAAATCCAAACAATTGACATATTATGAATGAAAATGAAAATTAAATGTTAAATACATTGATCCATGATAAAATTATATGTAGTGCACGCTAAGTATACCGATAAACCGATCTCAAACAGGAGAGGGGTCCCATTTCAGATGAATATGTTTGTCCGCCATAATCATCTGACATGGAGTGTTCCGAATGAATTATCACCATATTGTATAACAACAGATGCCTTTATATTATGAAATGAAGAATGCACGGTGCTGGTCTATTTATGTTTAGTTTAAATCAAACAGTTCGCATTAATTTTATGTTTTTTTTGTAATACTTGTTAGTATAAGTTATTTATGATATGATAAGTTCTGTGTTTAATAACTTTATATTTTATAAGGAAAAACAATAGAAAAATGCATTATATAGGCAGCGACTATATCTATGCTAATATCAGTCCAACATGCATGGCTGAAATTTCCAATGACACATTTAATATTTCTTTAAAATCTTTTGAACCTTTGTCTGGATTTAACAATTTTGGTACCAAAGATGATCAAGTTTTTGTCTATTTCCAATTATTTTTCTTCCGTTTTTAAAGTATTAGGGTTGGAAACAAAATAAAATTGGCTTTTTACGATTTTTTTATTTTAACAAAAACGGTATTGTGTAGATGTTTTAACAAAAACATTTTAACAACATGTCAGAGATTCCTTTGAAGAAATATGAAGAAGTACGTTTTCGATGGATGGCAAAAAAAATATAAATATTTAAATTTTTTTGTTGCTATTTCCTACTTTAAAAATGAACTAAAAATGAGAAAGGTCACACAAAAATAACTGTAAGCATAACTTATTTAACTTCCTTTTCAAGTATCATACCAGAATCTGTTTCCTGTGTAGTTCTTTAAAAACATGTCTACAATCATCTGCTAATGATCACTGAACCTAACTTCTCCAACTAGAACATCATTACGGAACCTCCAACAAACCACTGTTATGTATTGTTAACGGTGGACAATTATTCACTTCCGTAACAGGTACGCATGACGTCAAAATTTCGTTTGCGATTATCATTTTGATTATTCACCCAGTAAATTGTTAATAATTTCATTGTAACTCTACAAAATTATGTATTTTATTAATACCATTTGATAAATTAATGTTTAATTGATTTATTTCAACAGTTTGTTTAAATGTTGTCAAGCTGTATAACAGCGTTAAATGACATACACAGCGAAGCGGTGTCGGTGGATTTTTTTCCAGTACATAAATTGGTCTAGCGCAATAAGGACAGCAGATCAGATATCCAAATAACAAAAAAGCTGTCCATCCACGCCTTATCATATCAGGCTAGTTGTTTGTCACACATTCAGTAAGTAATGAATTTTGTCTATTTTAAAATACTTATTCTTTGTGTCACATGTTGTTTTCAGACACAGCATCTGGTGTGTGTGAACTGTTAACTGTTCATCATGAAGAACCAGACAACAAGGAGACTATCAACCGCATATTTGTGTCCTTACTGGAGCTCAACCTCATGTTTGAACTGGACAAAATAATTCTGTAAGTTGTTTTAAACTTATTTATTCTAGATCAATTGTGAAACAAGTTCATACAACTTAGGTAGAACCAGTACTAAGCAGATGCATATCTTGCTCAAGGACACTACACATAAATTGTGTCATGTGATTTTGCATAACTTCTTTCAAAGTCATTTTTGCAGTACATGTAGTAATAATATATACAGCCAAACCAGCGTAAACAACCATCTCTATTAAGCAGCTAATTCTCATGAACAGTCATATTTGCTATTTCCCATGTCTATGCTTTCAGAGCAAATTAATCTGTATAAAGCAACAAAAAAAGTCACTTTTGCTCCTTCCCTTGAATGGCTGCTTAAGACAAGTATTATATAAGCAAGGCCATAGTTTTCACATTCTCACACTTTTCCTGCAGCAAAGACAAATTAAGTATTGTCAAATTTCTGTTGCAAATTTTAGAATGCACATTGAACTCGGTGGCTTTTGCAAACTTTCTTTGTATGTAAGTGTGATTTCATTTCGACGGCCAGGAAACATTTCAGGAGAAAATTCTATTCAAGTTATATTGTTTTTCATTGTTTTTGTTAGGTGAACGTCAGCCATTCTTTCCATTGGCTTCCCACACATGGCCATATTGTGCTTCATTTGCTCCTTTGAACCCTTGCTGTCCCCGTCAGTAACCATATTGTTTGTGGTTACTGGCAAATCACTGTTTGAAATTGCCTCCATGGAGAGTTTCACCTCTAATTTCGTCACCTGAAAAAGTTACAATGAGACTGTTTTCACTGTCACAGGATGACCTTAGTGTTGGGCTAACTCACGAAAGAATCAATGACGGAGAATACATTTACATAAGTTTAATACAACTTTAAAACTATGTTCAATATATATACAATTATATAAAAAAAAAAACAAGCGAATACACAAATGAAATATGAAAAGAATGTTCTTATGAACGTTTAAGACGTTCTTAGTATTGTTCTAAATACTTAATTTATAAGACACTAAAATGTTGTTAAAGCTAAACCAATGTTGATCTATGATCTAGCGCGATAACTGTGATGCGCGAGAGCTCATGAAGATGATGATGCGCGAATTCAATGGGTGATTGTCATCAAATGCCTTCTATAAGGGTTGATGACGTGATCTAATGATGGTTAACCTCCAATGAGGTTGTGGATGACGTTCCTCCAGTGAGGACTGATAACGGGCCCACCTCGTGTCCCGGGGTGTCGATACTATGACCTGGCCCTGTTGCGCAGGTACGGGGACCGTCTCTACCGCTCGTAAACGTTATGTTGATTCTAGTGTAGAATCACCTGAAGGGCTTACACACCCTAAAGGCTTAGCTCCACTCCGGATGGCTTAGATCCTGGATGGCTTAGGCTGTAATTATACATACGTTTTAGGTGTCGGTTGACAAACATAACAATCTTGCATAATTATCATTACCCAAACAAATCATTATTCAATCAATATATTTAAGCTGTACTAATGATGAGTAGCACTGTATACATATTCTGCAACGCCGTGTATACGCTATGTACGTCGCTGTTAATCAATGCCCCTAATACATGTAATATAAACATTATCAAAATACTCATATATTACACTCACTGAGATATGCATGCACGCATGTCAACTAATGACCCCATTATACAACGCTATGCATACGCGTCGAACATTTATTCTAGTCAATCATCTCATTGTTAACTAATGTTAACAATCGTGTATTACAATCACTTAGTTATACGCCAATCGTTAACTAATGCACCTATTATCCACTGTTATCAAATTAATATTGTTTTACAATTAATGATCAATTACAATAATTACATCTAATAAAGTAACTTCAAAATCATATGCTAGTCTAAAGTTAATGTTTGATAAACATCAATGCTAACCGGATGTCGTAATCGCCAAACAAGATGGCGCCGCCCACTGAATACAAATGTACGATAAAAGTTTGAGAAAATAATTACTAACCACATTTTGCCTGTGAGTTTGCCGTCCAATCTCTGTTCCAACAACGTACTATCGACTATTCCGGCGAGAGCTAGAAGACAATGGGTTTTATAGCAAACATTACGCCCAAATCCCTATTTCCCCCGTTCAATCCGTGACAAACGCGGCTAAATCTGCAGTATTGAATCTACAAGAGAGGCCCCTTGTATACTTTTGCCGTGTAAGGAAGATATACCCATACGTTTACATGCATTAGCACAAAACTAAACTTATGACACGGCCTCTCTGGCGGCCACTTAAAATGTGCACGCTTTTACGTGTTAAATGAATATATCATGACTATTGTGAAATTGTTTCAACTCGAACAATATATTTGGGTGTACCTGATAACTTACAAGAGCTATGTACGACCAGTATACTCTACTGGTGACATTTTGTGACATTCACTTTATCCTGTAAAATTAAATTTCTTTGGCTGTTTTGTTTTATGTTATAGTGCTATTCCAATTGTGTTTGCCCGATATAAGCGTTAAGTGAAATACATCAGTCGGTTATAGATATTGCATTATTTCAAACATGTTTGTTGTTGTGTATAGACTAGGATATATATCAGGTGTGTGGCTCAGCTGTAATAATATTGATTTTTATTATTATAGTACTGTGAAATCATTAATTTTCGTGGGGTACTTATTTTCATGGATTTCGTGGGAAGCCTAGACAACGAAATCAAATACCCACAAACTTAGTTTACGCAACAATGTAATGCTGTCAATATACATTAGCTCTCTTTTCATATGCCTACGTGCATTGCATTGTGGTAAATAATCCATCCTTTATTTATATATTTTCTTTCGTCATATTGCATCAATATTTACTTAATGATTTTGCTAATAGTGCAATATTTTTTTATTGCACATATCATCTTTAATTCATAGACCTGTGTGTGAAGCGAGATGTGTTATAATTTACTCTACTTCAATCAAATGTCAGAGTTGCTAAAAATAGACCGTCACCTTGCAGCAAAATGCTATTGAGTTGAAACAATGTGACGTATAGGCCTATGGTAAACATTGTAAAAACAAGTGTAAAACATTGTAAAAGGACAGTATACGTGCATACAAAGAAAACTAAAACACAAGTTTCAAGTGAAGTAATATCTTCTAAACTTGTTTCATTTAATGATTAAATATATGGTGATACATTTTTAATGAATAAAAAAAAAACAAATCTCTTTAAATAAAAGGACAGTATGCGTGCGTACAAAGAAAACTAAAACACAAGTTTCAAGTGAAGTAATATCTTCTAAACTTGTTTCATTTTATGATTAAATATATGGTGATACATTTTTAATGAATAAAAAAAAACAAATCTCTTTAAATACGCAGCACCTTAGTTTACTGTCTATTTTCACAGTTACGTGACGTGGCACTATTGTAATTTATACCCGGCCTGCGTTCTGAAACCCTTTCTGGATTTGATGTCGTTCTTCTCCTTTCCTCACCTGGTGTTTGCATAACAATTAGTTCTTTATCGTTCTTGTATATTAGGGTACTAATTGGCACGTGTCAACTCTTATTTGCACAGCGGGGTGCGATAAATCCTGACGCGCAACATGTGAATTACAGCAAAGGTTAACAACTGGAACGCACTATGCGATGTCGAAAGTGTAAAAAAAAAAAATTTTTTAAATTGGTTTTCAACGAATTTAAGTCCCCACAAAAATATGTCTTTGAAGTGGGAACCACACAATTTAAAATAAATGATTTCACAGTATTTCCTTTTCTTTGTTTTGTTTTTTTTTTTCTTTTTTTTTTTTCTTCTTCTTTTTTTGAAAAAAGAATATTATAAACTATTTCGAAATGATAATTGAAAAGAAATACAGTAATAAACTTTACCTATTTATTGGTTACCCTTCAGATTTTTACTGCACCCTCCCACCTTGTTACATGTTGCAGCATCACTATGAGAACAGAGTTTGCTTCCAACATTACATCTGCTGACTTCTATCTACCTCGACCAGTCTCAGTTTCTTTGTAAAGATTATATGTTTCGCCCATAAAGCAAAATTAAGCACATTTCAGTTTATCCCATTCCAAATGCTTTCTGCTTTTCAAATTCAATTTCAAACTTCAATTTTCCTTTTCATGTATCATACCAGAATGTGTTTCCAGTGTAGTTCTTTAAAAAACACATCTACAATCTTTCCCAAATGGAAAATAAGGTAGGTACACAGTTCTTTTTTTTTCCCAATATCTTCTATAGCACTGGCAGATGGCTTGTCTGGCCTTAAGTATTTTTTGCTGGTATATGTTCTTATCAACAGCTAATGATCACTGAACTTAACTTCTCCAACTAGAACATCATTACGAAACCTCCGACAAACTGCTGACATGGATGAAGTCATACCTGAATGAATGTTACCAGTCAGTATGTGTTGATGGCGAACTATCACATCCTGTGCTAAGGAAAAACAGTGTTCCACAGGGATTTGTTTTGAGTCCCAAATATTGGACACATTAGACAGTTTTTAATAATAAATAAATAACAATTACAATAATAATAATAATAATAATAACAACTGCTTCACACAGTAAAATGTCTGACTGTTTGTCTTGTATGATAACACTTTCATTAACATCTTTTGTTATTCTCTTCAGTGTGGTTGGTTGACTGCTGGAGTCAATACCAGACCATCTATCCATGCAAGTTAGTAATCATCTTGGATCAAATATTTTCTTGAATTACAAATATTTTATGCCCTTTAACTAGCATTTTTGAACCATTTTGTGTATTTCACATATTTACTGATATTCTGATTTTTTTAACGCAAAATATACTGCTCCCTAGCTCTTTCACAAACATTTGACAATATTAATGTTTTATCTTATCTACTTATCCCCATACAGGGACAGGCAGCAGCTAATTGTACAGTAATTGGATATTTGGACAGTGTCACCTGGGAAGCTGCCGTGTGTGTACATACAGATTATAAACAGATAAGTCAGCCAGGTAAATATACCTACAAACAACGAAGTTCATTTGTGAGCAGAAATAAAAAGTTAAAGACAAGGTTTTGTTATATAATAGCAAATTTATTAAAAAATCATGTAATACCATATATGGGTATATATTTGAACATCAACAATACATACTATTACATATGAAATTAAACATATTTAATTAAAACATAGAATAATCATTTCAGAAGGTATATTAGCACTTTCAAAACATTTACAGCATCAGAAAAAGAGATATTCATGATCTGGTGATACCATGTTGGTGCAGTTTCGTTTAGTTTCCATGTTTCCAGAAACCACCATTCAGTGCACTGGATACCCTTCCAAAGTCTGACCCTAACTTAAAAATTGTGATAACTGTATTTTCTCGTGTATAATCCACAGGTGATTTTGAAGCCAAAACTGGTGGAAAAAAAACTAGTATACATCAATTATCCACATGAATCAGTTGTTTACTACATATGCCAATTAACCAAACCAACGTGAAAGATCAATTTTTATTGGTTATTTATGGAGTAACACAATCTAGACTGGTGAACTGCATAATTTTGTAAAAAACGTAGGTAAAACGTTTTGTTATGATAAAATTATATAATGTGTTAGAGACAACAACATTTGTGAGTATAAAATGGTGTTACTGTCATTATTTTTATGTGTATTTGGGTAAAAGGAAAATTTATTGACAATTTTTTTAAGTGCATCTTTCAAAAATATTTGGGTCCTATAAAAAACCATCACCCTCTTACTGTGTCTGCACCATTCAGTAGTCTCTGATATCCACCTCATCAAAACCCTCTCACTGTATATGCACCATTCAGCAGTCTCTGACATCCACCTCATCAAAACCCTCTCACTGTATCTGCACCATTCAGCAGTCTCTGATATCCACCTCATCAAAACCTTCTCACTGTATCTGCACCATTCAGCAGTCTGTGATATCCACCTCATCAAAACGCTCTCACTGTATCTGCACCATTCAGCAGTCTCTGATATCCACCTCATCAAAACCCTCTCACTGTATATGCACCATTCAGCAGTCTCTGACATCCACCTCATCAAAACCCTCTCACTGTATCTGCACCATTCAGCAGTCTCTGATATCCACCTCATCAAAACCTTCTCACTGTATCTGCACCATTCAGCAGTCTGTGATATCCACCTCATCAAAACGCTCTCACTGTATCTGCACCATTCAGCAGTCTCTGATATCCACCTCATCAAAACCCTCTCACTGTATCTGCACCATTCAGCAGTCTCTGATATCCACCTCATCAAAACCCTCTCACTGTATCTGCACCATTCAGCAGTCTGTGATATCCACCTCATCAAAACCCTCTCATTGTATCTGCACCATTCAGTAATCTCTTATATCCACCTCATCGAAACCCTCTCACTGTATCTGCACCATTCAGCAGTCTGTGTTATCCACTTCATTAAAACCCTCTCACTGTATATGCACCATTCGGCAATCTCTGATATCCACCTCATCAAAACCCTCTCACTGTATCTGCACCATTCAGCAGTCTCTGATATCACCCTCATCAAAACCCTCTCACTGTATCTGCACCATTCAGCAGTCTGTGATATCCACCTCATCAAAACCCTCTCACTGTATCTGCACCATTCAGCAGTCTCTGATATCCACTTCATTAAAATCCTCTCACTGTATATGCACCATTCAGCAGTCTCTAATATCCACCTCATCAAAACCCTCTCATTGTCTCTGCACCATTCAGCAGTCTGTGATATCCACCTCATCAAAATCCTCTCACTGTATCTGCACCATTCAGCAGTCTGTGATATCCACCTCATCAAAACCCTCTCACTATATCTGCACCATTCAGCAGTATCTGATATCCACCTCATCAAAACCCTCTCACTGTATCTGCACCATTCAGCAGTCTGATATCCACCTCATGAAGACCCTCTCACTGTATTTGCACCATTCAGCAGTCTCTTATATCCACCTCATCAAAAACCTCTCACTGTCTCTGCACCATTCAGCAGTCTCTGATATCAACCTCATGAAGACCCTCTCACTGTATCTGCACCATTCAGCAGTCTCTGATATCCACCTCATGTAGAACTCTCACTGTCTCTGCACCATTCAGCAGTCTCTGATATCCACCTCATGAAGACCCTCTCACTGTATCTGCACCATTCAGCAGTCTCTGATATCCACCTCATCAAAACCCTCTCACTGTATCTGCACCATTCAGCAATCTCTGATATCCACCTCATCAAAACCCTCTCACTGTATCTGCACCATTCAGCAGTCTGTGATATCCACCTCATCAAAACCCTCTCACTGTATCTGGACCATTCAGTAGTCTCTGATATCCACCTCATCAAAACCCTCTCACTGTATCTGCACCATTCAGCAGTCTGTGATATCCACTTCATCAAAACCCTCTCACTGTTTCTGCACCAGTCAGCAGTCTGTGATATCCACCTCATCAAAACCCTGTCACTGTATCTGCACCATTCAGCAGTCTCTGATATCCACCTCATGAAAACCCTCTCACTGTATTTGCACCATTCAGCAGTCTGTGATATCCACCTTATCAAAACCCTCTCACTGTATCTGCACCATTCAGTATTCTCTGATATCCACCTCATCAAAACCCTCGCACTGTATATGCACCATTCAGCAGTCTCTGACATCCACCTCATCAAAACCCTCTCACTGTATCTGCACCATTCAGCAGTCTCTGATATCCACCTCATCAAAACCTTCTCACTGTATCTGCACCATTCAGCAGTCTGTGATATCCACCTCATCAAAACGCTCTCACTGTATCTGCACCATTCAGCAGTCTCTGATATCCACCTCATCAAAACCCTCTCACTGTATATGCACCATTCAGCAGTCTCTGACATCCACCTCATCAAAACCCTCTCACTGTATCTGCACCATTCAGCAGTCTCTGATATCCACCTCATCAAAACCTTCTCACTGTATCTGCACCATTCAGCAGTCTGTGATATCCACCTCATCAAAACGCTCTCACTGTATCTGCACCATTCAGCAGTCTCTGATATCCACCTCATCAAAACCCTCTCACTGTATCTGCACCATTCAGCAGTCTCTGATATCCACCTCATCAAAACCCTCTCACTGTATCTGCACCATTCAGCAGTCTGTGATATCCACCTCATCAAAACCCTCTCATTGTATCTGCACCATTCAGTAATCTCTTATATCCACCTCATCGAAACCCTCTCACTGTATCTGCACCATTCAGCAGTCTGTGTTATCCACTTCATTAAAACCCTCTCACTGTATATGCACCATTCGGCAATCTCTGATATCCACCTCATCAAAACCCTCTCACTGTATCTGCACCATTCAGCAGTCTCTGATATCACCCTCATCAAAACCCTCTCACTGTATCTGCACCATTCAGCAGTCTGTGATATCCACCTCATCAAAACCCTCTCACTGTATCTGCACCATTCAGCAGTCTCTGATATCCACTTCATTAAAACCCTCTCACTGTATCTGCACCATTCAGCAGTCTCTGATATCCACTTCATTAAAATCCTCTCACTGTATATGCACCATTCAGCAGTCTCTAATATCCACCTCATCAAAACCCTCTCATTGTCTCTGCACCATTCAGCAGTCTGTGATATCCACCTCATCAAAATCCTCTCACTGTATCTGCACCATTCAGCAGTCTGTGATATCCACCTCATCAAAACCCTCTCACTATATCTGCACCATTCAGCAGTATCTGATATCCACCTCATCAAAACCCTCTCACTGTATCTGCACCATTCAGCAGTCTGATATCCACCTCATGAAGACCCTCTCACTGTATTTGCACCATTCAGCAGTCTCTTATATCCACCTCATCAAAAACCTCTCACTGTCTCTGCACCATTCAGCAGTCTCTGATATCAACCTCATGAAGACCCTCTCACTGTATCTGCACCATTCAGCAGTCTCTGATATCCACCTCATGTAGAACTCTCACTGTCTCTGCACCATTCAGCAGTCTCTGATATCCACCTCATGAAGACCCTCTCACTGTATCTGCACCATTCAGCAGTCTCTGATATCCACCTCATCAAAACCCTCTCACTGTATCTGCACCATTCAGCAATCTCTGATATCCACCTCATCAAAACCCTCTCACTGTATCTGCACCATTCAGCAGTCTGTGATATACACCTCATCAAAACCCTCTCACTGTATCTGGACCATTCAGTAGTCTCTGATATCCACCTCATCAAAACCCTCTCACTGTATCTGCACCATTCAGCAGTCTGTGATATCCACTTCATCAAAACCCTCTCACTGTTTCTGCACCAGTCAGCAGTCTGTGATATCCACCTCATCAAAACCCTGTCACTGTATCTGCACCATTCAGCAGTCTCTGATATCCACCTCATGAAAACCCTCTCACTGTATTTGCACCATTCAGCAGTCTGTGATATCCACCTTATCAAAACCCTCTCACTGTATCTGCACCATTCAGTATTCTCTGATATCCACCTCATCAAAACCCTCGCACTGTATCTGAACCATTCAGCAGTCTGTGATATCCACCTCATCAAAACCCTCTAATTGTCTCTGCACCATTCAGTAGTCTCTGATATCCACCTCATCAAAACCCTCTCACTGTATCTGCACCATTCAGCAGTCTGTGATATCCACCTCATCAAAACCCTCTCAATGTATCTGCACCATTCAGTAGTCTCTGATATCCACTTCATCAAAACCCTCTCACTTTATCTGCACCATTCAGCAGTCTCTGATATCCACCTCATCGAAACCCTCTCACTGTATCTGCACCATTCAGTAGTCTGTGATATCCACCTCATAAAAACTCTCTCACTGTATCTGCACCATTCAGCAGTCTGTGATATCCACCTCATCAAAACCCTCTCACTGTATCTGCACCATTCAGCAGTCTCTGATATCCACTTCATTAAAATCCTCTCACTGTATATGCACCATTCAGCACTCTGTGATACCCACCTCATCAAAACCCTCTCATTGTCTCTGCACCATTCAGCAGTCTGTGATATCCACCTCATCAAAATCCTCTCATTGTATCTGCACCATTCAGCAGTCTGTGATATCCACCTTATCAAAACCCTCTCACTATATCTGCACCATTCAGCAGTATCTGATATCCACCTCATCAAAACCCTCTCACTGTATCTGCACCATTCAGCAGTCTCTGATATCCACCTCATGAAGACCCTCTCACTGTATCTGCACCATTCATCAGTCTCTGATATCCACCTCATCAAAAACCTCTCACTGTCTCTGCACCATTCAGCAGTCTCTGATATCCACCTCGTGAAGACCCTCTCACTGTATCTGCACCATTCAGCAGTCTCTGATATCCACCTCATGTAGAACTCTCACTGTCTCTGCACCATTCAGCAGTCTCTGATATCCACCTCATGAAAACCCTGTCACTGTATCTGCACCATTCAGCAGTCTCTGATATCCACCTCATGAAAACCCTCTCACTGTATTTGCACCATTCAGCAGTCTGTGATTTCCACCTTATCAAAACCCTCTCACTGTATCTGCACCATTTAGTAGTCTCTGATATCCACCTCATCAAAACCCTCTCACTGTATCTGCACCATTCAGCAGTCTGTGATATCCATCTCATCAAAACCCTCTAATTGTCTCTGCACCATTCAGTAGTCTCTGATATCCACCTCATCAAAACCCTCTCACTGTCTCTACACCATTCAGCAGTCTGTGATATCCACCTCATCAAAACCCTCTCACTGTATCTGCACCATTCAGTAGTCTCTGATATCCACTTCATCGAAACCCTCTCACTGTATCTGCACCATTCAGCAGTCTGTGATATCCACCTCATCAAAACCCTCTAATTGTCTCTGCACCATTCAGTAGTCTCTGATATCCACCTCATTAAAACACTCTCACTGTCTCTGCACCATTCAGCAGTCTATGATATCCACCTCATCAAAACCCTCTCACTGTATCTGCACCATTCAGTAGTCTCTGATATCCACTTCATCGAAACCCTCTCACTGTATCTGCACCATTCAGCAGTCTGTTATATCCACCTCATCAAAACCCTCTAATTGTCTCTGCACCATTCAGCAGTCTCTGATATCCACTTCATCGAAACCCTCTCACTGTATCTGCACCATTCAGTAGTCTCTGGTATCCACTTCATCGAAACCCTCTCACTGTATCTGCACCATTCAGTAGTCTCTGATATCTACCTTATCGAAACCCTCTCACTGTATCTGCACCATTCAGTAGTCTGTGATATCCACCTCATCAAAACCCTCTCACTGTATCTGCACAATTCAGCAGTCTCTGATATCCACTTCATTAAAATCCTCTCACTGTATATGCACCATTCAGCAGTCTCTGATATCCACCTCATCAAAACCCTCTAACTGTATCTGCACCATTCAGCAGTCTCTGATATCCACCTCATCAAAACCCTCTCACTGTATCTGCACCATTCAGCAGTCTGTAATATCCACCTCATCAAAACCCTCTCACTGTATCTGCACCATTCAGTAGTCTCTTATATTCACTTCATCAAAACCCTCTCACTGTATCTGCACCATTCAGCAGTCTGTGATATCCTACTCATCAAAACCCTCTCACTGCATCTGCACCATTCAGCAGTCTCTGATATCCACTTCATTAAAATCCTCTCACTGTATATGTACCATTCAGTAGTCTCTGATATCCACTTCATCAAAACCCTCTCACTGTATATGTACCATTCAGCAGTCTCTGATATCCACTTCATTAAAATCCTCTCACTGTATATGTACCATTCAGCAGTCTCTGATATCCACTTCATCGAAACCCTCTCACTGTATCTGCACCATTCAGCAGTCTCTGATATCAACCTCATCGAAACCCTCTCACTGTATCTGCACCATTCAGTAGTCTGTGATATCCACCTCATCAAAACTCTCTCACTGTATCTGCACAATTCAGCAGTCTCTGATATCCACTTCATGAAAATCCTCTCACTGTATATGCACCATTCAGCAGTCTCTGATATCCACCTCATCAAAACCCTCTAACTGTATCTGCACCATTCAGCAGTCTGTGATATCCACCTCATCAAAACCCTCTCACTGTATCTGCACCATTCAGCAGTCTCTGATATCAACCTCATCAAAACCCTCTCACTGTATCTGCACCATTCAGCAGTCTCTGATATCCACCTCATCAAACCCTCTCACTGTATCTGCACCATTCAGTAGTCTCTGATATTCACTTCATCAAAACCCTCTCACTGTATCTGCACCATTCAGCAGTCTGTGATATCCACCTCATCAAAACCCTCTCACTGTATCTGCACCATTCAGCAGTCTCTGATATCCACTTCATTAAAATCCTCTCACTGTATATGTACCATTCAGCAGTCTCTGATATCCAACTCATCAAAACCCTCTCACTCTATCTGCACCATTCAGCAGTCTCTGATATCCACCTCATCAAAACCGTCTCACTGTATCAGCACCATTCAGTAGTCTCTGATATTCACTTCATCAAAACCCTCTCACTGTATCTGCACCATTCAGCAGTCTGTGATATCCACCTCATCAAAACCCTCTCACTGTATTTGCACAATTCGGCAGTCTCTGATATCCACTTCACTAAAATTCTCTCACTGTATATGCACCATTCAGCAGTCTCTGATATCCACTTCATTAAAATCCTCTCACTGTATATGCACCATTCAGCAGTCTCTGATATCCACCTCATCAAAACGCTCTTACTATATCTGCACCATTCAGTAGTCTCTGATATTCATTTTATCAAAACCCTCTCACTGTATCTGCACCATTCAGTAGTCTCTGATATCCACTTCATCAAAACCCTCTCACTGTATCTGCACCATTCAGTAGTCTCTGATATTCACTTCATCAAAACCCTCTCACTGTATCTGCACCATTCAGCAGTCTGTGATATCCACCTCATCAAAACCCTCTCACTGTATCTGCACAATTTAGCAGTCTCTGATATCCACTTCATTAAAATTCTCTCACTGTATATGCACCATTCAGCAGTCTCTGATATCCACCTCATCAAAACCATCTCACTGTATCTGCACCATTCAGCAGTCTCTGATATCCACATCATCAAAACCCTCTCACTGTATCTGCACCATTCAGCAGTCTGTGATATCCACCTCATCAAAACCCTCTCACTGTATCTGCACCATTCAGCAGTCTCTGATATCAACCTCATCAAAACCCTCTCACTGTATCTGCACCATTCAGCAGTCTCTGATATCCACCTCATCAAAACCCTCTCACTGTATCTGCACCATTCAGCAGTCTCTGATATCCACCTCATCAAAACCCTCTCACTGTATTTGCACCATTCAGCAGTCTGTGATATCCACCTCATCAAAACCCTCTCACTGTATCTGCACCATTCAGCAGTCTCTGATATCAACCTCATCAAAACCCTCTCACTGTATCTGCACCATTAAGTAGTCTCTGATATTCACTTCATCAAAACCCTCTCACTGTATCTGCACCATTCAGTATTCTCTGATATCCACCTCATCAAAACCCTCTCACTGTATCTGCACCATTCAGCAGTCTGTGATATCCACCTCATCAAAACCCTCTCACTGTATCTGCACCATTCAGCAGTCTCTGATATCCACCTCATTAAAATCCTCTCACTGTATCTGCACCATTCAGCAGTCTCTGATATCCACTTCATCAAAACCCTCTCATTGTCTCTGCACCATTCAGCAGTCTCTGATATCCACCTCATCAAAACCCTCTCGCTGTATCTGCACCATTCAGCAGTCTCTGATATCCACCTTATCAAAATCCTCTCACTGTATCTGCACCATTCAGCAGTCTCTGATATCCACCTCATCAAAACCCTCTCACTATCTGCACCATTCAGCAGTCTCTGATATCCACTTCATTAAAATCCTCTCACTGTATATGCACCATTCAGCAGTCTCTGATATCCACCTCATCAAAACCCTCTCACTGTATCTGCACCATTCAGTAGTCTCTGATATCCACCTCATCAAAACCCTCTTACTGTATCTGCACCATTCAGTAGTCTCTGATATCCACCTCATCAAAACCCTCTCACTGTATCTGCACCATTCAGCAGTCTCTGATATCCACCTCATCAAAACTATCTCACTGTTTCTGCACCATGCAGCAGTATCTGATATCCACCTCATGAAGACCCTCTCACTGTATCTGCACCATTCATCAGTCTCTGATATCCACTTTATCAAAAACCTCTCACTGTATCTGCACCATTCAGCAGTCTGTGATATCCACATAATAAAAACCCTCTCACTGTCTGCACCATTCAGCAGTCTCTGATATCCACCTCATCAAAACCCTCTCACTGTATCTGCACCATTCAGCAGTCTGTGATATCCACTTCATTAAAACCCTCTCACTGTATCTGCACCATTCTGCAGTCTGTGATATCCATCCCATCAAAACCCTCTCACTGTATCTGCACCATTCTGAAGTCTGTGATATCCATCCCATCAAAACCCTCTCACTGTATCTGCACCATTCAGTAGTCTCTGATAATTCCCTCATCAAAACGCTCTCACTGTATCTGCACCATTCAGCAGTCTCTGATATCCACTTCATCAAAACCCTCTCACTGTATCTGCACCATTCAGTTTCTCTGATATCCACTTCATCAAAGCCCTCTCACTGTATCTGCACCATTCAGCAGTCTCTGATATCCACTTCATCAAAACCCTCTCACTGTATCTGCACCATTCAGCAGTCTGTGATATCCACCTCATCAAAACCCTCTCACTGTATCTGCACCATTCAGCAGTCCGTGATATCCACCTCATCGAAACCCTCTCACTGTATCTGCACCATTCAGCAGTCTCTGATATCCACCTCATGAAAACCCTCTCACTGTATCTGTACCATTCAGCAGTCTCTGATATCAACCTTATCAAAACCCTCTCACTGCATTCAGCAGTCTCTGATATCCACCTCATCAAAATCCTCTCACTGTATCTGCGCCATTCAGCAGTCTCTGATATCCACTTCATCAAAACCCTCTCACTGTCTCTGCACCATTCAGCAGTCTCTGATTAGCTAATTAGATAATTAGTTAATTTTCATTGGTAATGACTTGTTGGGTCTCAGGTGATAATTAGTGTTGATTGAGAAATGTCCGCTCACATATGGGCAAATGTCTGCCCATGTAGGTGGACATGTCTGCCCATGTAGGGGTAATTGTTCACCAACATAGGGGGAATTGTCGGCCCATGTAGGGGGAATTGTCCACCTGTGCATAGGGGGAAATGTCCTAGTGGCTATTGTCCTACATTCATTATTTTTAATCAATAAACCAACAATAATTGTTCATAATTGTAAAAAAAATGAAATTCATAATTGTAAGAAATAGTTATATCAATATTTTCATATATATTTCTTTATTACATTAAACATCATACAATTATCCAATGTAATGGTCAGCATTAAAAGAGTGAATTGAACAGAATTTGAATATTTGCACTAGTCTAGTTAATAAGTAGAAAACTTCCAGTTTAACAAAAAGTTTTGTTGTTTTCACATTTGGAAGTTACAGAATACACAATTATACCAAAAAGGCTTTATAGACTGTGTTTATAATTAGAAATCATAAAATATAAAACATGTAAGACATGTTTAAAACTTCCTGTGCTTTTTGCACTACTTTCAATATGATTATAAGTCATCAGAAATACTGTTGTCGACTGGCCTTTGTTGACCATCGTAAAGTTTGGGTGGAACTGTGACAAGACCTGAAAAATAAAATTATTTTTTCTATACATTAGTATAATACACACCTATGTTTTAGACCTTAAAAACTGTTGGTTATAATCATAGTTTTATGGTAAAAAAAGCAAATTATGATTTTTTTAATGTAGAGAAATAGTGCAAGTTTTAGCAACAAATTTTTCAATGAGTTGAGATGGACTGGTCTGCTCTTCATTAGGTCGCATTTAAGAATTACCTCCCTTACATGACAGTAGTAAAATTATTACAAATTATTACGCTTGAGATATTTCAGCTGTGTAAATTGGCTAGGCATATTTCTGTTTTGAAAATGCTTTAAATGTTCATGTTTTTTTCTACAGATGAGAACAATGGAACATTGTCATGAGCTGTGCCAAGTTTGGATGACACTCAGTCTGGGCGTTGTTTGATTAAGATATAACAGTTTGAAGATGGGTAGTGATACACTGCAAAAATTGAACAGAGTTGTCAAAAATGAAGTGGTGTCCTCAAACAATGGATATTTTGGTCAACTCCATGTTTTTTCCTGCATAGTTGGAGCAACAGATGACAATCTATGGAAACAAGGTGCTTTTAGAACATTTGGTAATGTGATCAGTGTTCAAGAAGTGCATTTCTCTATTTTTATGTAGAACAGTGCAAAACTAATTGTTGTGTGAGACATTCTGGTTGCATGTTCTCAGAATGACGTCCATAACAGAGCCCTTGACCAGGTCTACCTGTGGAGTTGTACATTCCCAACATAGAGGTTCGAATTAACCACTGACCACTCAACCAGTTCCTGCTACATGTTCAATGATACACATATCTGCCATTTTGGGTATCAGCATCTTCCATGCATGGGACCAAAGGTACTCATATTTACTAGTTATTTTATCATTTTTAGATTGAGGCAAAAAGGTGCCAAATGCCTTATTTTATATATTTGGCATATTTTGCACTATTGGGATAAAATTGCAAAGATATGACACCAACAAAAAGGAAGATTCTAGGCTCACTCTACATATACAAAAACAACAAATTAACCTACAGATGGTTTATATTCTTGCCATTCGATACTCTGGAATCAAATATCAATGACTTATAGATTTACCACAATATTCAACACAATAAAATGGATATGGCATCAACTTTAACAATTATGTTTTGGGGACAATGTGACAACTTATTCGATATATCATATACTACTCTAGTCATGTATTTTACAACACTTACTTGTTTGAAGTCACATCTCAAAACTTTTAATTATTAGATAGCCGGTGATTGATCCTGATTTAGACAATCATCTTTGCTATATTTTTACTTGTCAAAAAATAAATTGTATTGTACTTGTAATTATTTTAACAATTAATTAAGTTTGTTCAATTATAAAAAGTGTTTATTTATATAATTGAGGGGCTATTCCCGATAGTGTAAATTAATACTAGCTGTATTTTTTAACAAATCAATTATAATCCATGATTGACAAGTTCAACAGCAATAAGATTTATATTACATATTTGAATATTTTTACTTTTTGACTGAGAACCAATCTGTTTCTGAGTATTTTAAAAGTTTAAAAAATCTGTCAGAAAAAATATTTAATACGAGTATAATTAAAACTTCCTTTATGAAAAATCAAAAACAGATTTTAAAAGGTTTATCAGGCAGTCTTGTTTAAACGACCATCACAACAAAAACCAAAACATTTAAACAATCTTACTTTCATTTATATTGTTTGTTTTGACCTTTGTTGTTAAGATCATATAAATAACCAAGTTGTGAAAATATGTCACCAAACTTGAACAATTGCTTATTTCAGGTATTTCATGAAAACAGAAAATTCATACACAGTACACATATTGCACAATAAAAATATTAAAGGTATCTCAATAAACTGTCATGAATACAAGCTTTCTCAGTTTGCTGTTAATTTTGACAAAATGCAGGTAGTATGGACAGGAGCTAAGAAATATAGTACAAATTCAATTAAAACAAAATGGAAATTATCTTGGCAGCAACACTTTTAAAGTATTCAATATTTCTTTTAACCTATCTTGACAGGATAATAGACATGAACTATAAAGACAAAATATCAAAAATTTAAAACCTTATTAAACTATGGAAACATAGATTTTTAACTCCACTAGGTCATCAAAACTTTACTGTTGCCAATCCTTAACCATTTGTTTACTTCAATCCCAATCCAGTGTGAGTTAACCATTAAACAAATTAATGATATGTTCTGTGATTTTTTATGGGCGGGACCAGCAAAAATAAAAAGTAGTGTTATAATTAAACAATA
This sequence comes from Panopea generosa, assembly GCA_029582155.1. Taxonomy (NCBI): domain Eukaryota; kingdom Metazoa; phylum Mollusca; class Bivalvia; order Adapedonta; family Hiatellidae; genus Panopea; species Panopea generosa. The sequence continues at coordinate 1,130,006 of JAPMAH010000025.1, read as the reverse complement.
TAATGAGGAAAGATATTATAAACTTAAGAAACATTATACAGATACATGAAAGTTAGTACCAAAAAATGTAAAACCCTTTTTGGGAAGATGTACTTAAAGCATACTCTTCGATTTTAGACTATATATGTAGTAAGCCAAATGCAAATACATTTCTATCAAATTCATTGTTTTTTTTAGCACTACTGGCCAAAGGCCAAAGTAATAAGATTGATGCAAAGAAGCCATTTAAATACCCATTCGTGAGAACGTCCCTCCTTCTGTCCGGTATTTCGTTTTCCGGCCTGTATCTTTGTCATGCATAGATGGATTTTGTTGATACTTGGTACAAATGATCAACATAACATCACGACGTACCTAAAAGGTCAAGGTCACTATTTGAGTTTGTTGGAATACACTTTGAGTTTGTGTTAGATTTTGTGTTCAGCCTGTAACTTTGTCATGCATTGATGGATTTTATAAATACTTGATCAACATAACATGACGATGTGTCACGAGTAAGACCCGCACCAGTTTTTAGCTCTACTGGCCAAAGGCCACAAGTGCTTATGCGATGGCGAGTTGTCTGTTGTTTGTTAGCAGCACTTTCTCTGAAACCACTAGGCCAATTTAAATGAAACTTCACATGCATGTATCTGTTGCATCGGAAATTATATAGAAGGTTTTTTTTTCGATCTGAAATTCAAGATGGCCACTGTTACTAAAAAATAGTCCAAAACTTAAAAAAATCTTCTTCTCATGAATGGCCCAACATATTTTCAAATGTTTATGTAGTAATGATGACCAACTATAGTTTTGTTAGATTTGTTGAAATGGTGTCCCTATGGTTAAAAATGACCCCACCCTGATATTTCTATTGCATAGGAGAATTTCAAAAAGTGCTATGGCCACTATGAGTCAGTAGAGCGTCCTCAGGCCCTCTTGGTCCTCTTGTTTTAACAATACTTTGAGTCCGTGAGATTTTGTGTCCAGCCTGTAACTTTGTCATGCATAGATGGATTTTAATGATGCTTGCTACAATTGAACAACATAACATGATGATGTGTCGCGAGCAAGACCCACACCCATACCTCAAAGGTCAAGGTCACAATTTGAGTTTGACAACACTTTGAGTCTGTGTGAGATTTTGTGTTTGGCCTGCAACTTTGTCATGTAAAGATGGATTTTTAGCTTACCTGAGCCAAAGGCTCACGGGTGAGCTTTTGTGATCGCCTGGTGTCCGTCATCTGTCGTTAACTTTTAGCTTCTAGCAACTACTCCTCTGAAACCACCAATTTTGACTTTACAGAAATGTTCCTTGGGTGACCCTCTACCAAGTTTGTTCAACCGATCTTGATTCATCAAAAAACATGGCCGCCAGAAACCACCAGATCAATTTTAAAACAATTTCGCAGAAATGTTCCTTTTGACACCCTTTACCAAGTTTATTCCAGCCATTGTGATTTGTTAAAAAACATGACTGCCACAGTGAGGTTCTTGTTTACTATATAGGCAGCTATAGTAAAAACTTCAAAAGCCTTCTTGTCAGAATCTACTGACCTGATTTTGATGTAATTTCACTGACATTTACCATGGGTGAACCTCTACCAAGTTTGAACTCTTTTAAGCATCTGTTACATCTTCATGGCAAATAAAAAATTATAACTACTCTCCCATCTCGTTTTTCTGGAATTTTGAATGTACATGTATTATATAACAGATATACTTAAGTTGGTTGACTCAAGGTCAGTAAGGAGAGAGATATAGTGCCATCTTGGCCCTCTTGTTTTAAATGGCTTCTAATTTCGAAGTCCCCAGTACTTCTAAACTCGCTTTCATCATCTCTAAACAGTCACGTGTAAATAATTATGGGTGATAAACCATTTGAGTGTCAGGTGTGTAATAAGAAATTTACACTTTCATCATTTCTAAGCAGTCACATTTGGATACATACAGGTGTTTAACCATTTGAGTGTCAGGTGTGTAATAAGAATGTAGAAAGAATGTCACCCAATTGTCAAGTTTAAACAGGTACATGCAGACACATACGGGTGATAAACCATTTGAGTGTCAAGTGTGTAAGAAGAAGGTCACCCATTTGTCAAGTTTAAACAGGTACATGCAGACACATACGGGTGATAAACCATTTGAGTGTCGGGTGTGTAATAAGAAGGTCACCCATTTGTCAAGTTTAAACAGGTACATGCAGACACATACAGGTGATAAACTATTTGAGTGTCAGGTGTGTAATAAGAAGGTCACCCATTTGTCAAGTTTAAACAGGTACATGCATACACCTACGGGTGATAAACCACTTAAGTATCAAGTGTGTATTAAGAAGGTCACCCATTTGTTAAGTTTAAACAGGTACATGCGACACATACAGGTGATAAACCATTTAAGTGTCAGGTGTGTAATAAAAAGGTCACCCATTTGTCAAATTTAAACAGTTACATGCAGACACCTACTGGTGATAAACCATTTGAGTGTCAAGTGTGTAATAAGAAGTTCACCCATTTGTCAAGTTAAAACAGGTACATGCAGACACATACGGTTGATAAACCATTTAAGTGGCAAGTGTGTAATACAAAGGTCACCCAATTGTAAAGTTTAAACAGGTTCATGCAGACACGAGTTATAAACCATTTGAGTGTCAGGTGAGTAATAAGAAGGTTACCCGTTTGTTAAGTTTAAACAAGTGAATGCAGACACATACAGGTGATAAACCATTTAAGTATCATGTGTGTAATAAGAAGGTCACCCATTTGTTAAGTTTAAACAGGTACATGCAAACACATACAGGTGATAAACCATTTAAGTGTTAGGTGTGTAATAAAAAAGTCACCCATTTGTTCAGTTGAAACAGTTACATGCAGACACATACAGGTGATAAGCAATTTGAGTATCAGGTGTGTAATAAGAAGGTCACCCATTTGTTAAGTTTAAACAGGTGCATGCAGACACATACAGGTGATAAACAATTTGAGTGTCAAGTCTATAATAAGAAGGTCACCCATTTGTCAAGTTTAAACAGGTACATGCAGACACATACCGATGATAAACTATTTAAGTGTCAGTTGTGTAATAAGAAGGTCACCCATTTGTCAAATTTAAACAGGTACATGCAGACACATACAGGTGATAAACCATTTAAGTGTCAGGTGTGTAATAAGAAGTTCACCCATTTGTTAAGTTAAGTGTCAGGTGTGTAATAAGAAGTTCACCCATTTGTTAAGTTTAGTGTCAGGTGTGTATAAAGAAGTTCACCTGTTTGTTAAGTTTAAACAGGTACATGCAGACACATACAGGTGATAAACCATTGAAGTGTCAGGTGTGAAATAAGAAGGTCACCCATTTGTCAAGTTTAAACAGGTACATGCAGACACATACGGATGATAAACAATTTGAGTATCAGGTGTGTAATAAGAAGGTCACCCATTTGTTAAGTTTAAACAGGTGCATGCAGACACATACAGGTGATAAACAATTTGAGTGTCAAGTCTATAATAAGAAGGTCACCCATTTGTCAAGTTTAAACAGGTACATGTAGACACATACCGGTGATAAACCATTTAAGTGTCAGGTGTGTAATAAGAAAGTCACCCATTTGTCAAATTTAAACAGGTACATGCAGACACCTACTGGTGATAAACCATTTGAGTGTCAGGTGTGTAATAAGAAGGTCACCCATTTGTCAAATTTAAACAGTTACATGCAGACACATACAGGTGATAAACCATTTAAGTGTCAGGTGTGTAATAAGAAGTTCACCCATTTGTTAAGTTAAGCGTCAGGTGTGTAATAAGAAGTTCACCCGTTTGTTAAGTTTAAACAGGTACATGCAGACACATACAGATGATAAACAATTTGAGTATCAGGTGTGTAATAAGAAGGTCACCCATTTGTCAAGTTTAAACAGGTACATGCAGACACATACAGTTGATAAACTATTTGAGTGCCAAGTGTGTAATAAGAAGGTCACACATTTGTCAAGTTTAAACAGGTACATGCAGCAACATACAGGTGATAAACCATATGAGTGTCAGGTGTGTAATAAAAAGGTCACCCATTTGTCAAATTTAAACAGGTACATGCAGACACATACAGGTGATAAACCATTTAAGTGTCAGGTGTGTAATAAGAAGTTCACCCATTTGTTAAGTTAAGTGTCAGGTGTGTAATAAAAAGGTCACCCATTTGTCAAATTTAAACAGGTACATGCAAACACATACAGGTGATAAACCATTTAAGTGTCAGGTGTGTAATAAGAAGGTCACCCATTTGTTAAGTTTAAATAGGTACATGCAGACACATACAGGAGATAAACCATTTGAAAGTCAGGTGTGTAATAAGAATGTCACCCATTTGTTAAATTTAAACAGGTACATGCAGACACATACAGGTGATAAACCATTTAAGTGTCAGGTGTGTAATAAAAAGGTCACCCATTTGTTAAGTTTAAACAGGTACATGCAGACACATTTGGGTGATAAACCATTAGAGTGTCAAGTGTGTAATAAGAAGGTCACCCATTTGTCAAGTTTAAACAGGTACATGCAGACACATACGGTTGAAAAACCATTTGGGTGTCAAGTGTGTAATAAGAAGGTCATCAATTTGTCAAGTTTAAACAGGTACATGCAGACACATACGGGTGATAAACCATTTGAGTGTCAAGTGTGTAATAAGAATGTCATCAATTTGTCAAGTTTAAACAGATACATGCAGACACATACGGTTGATAAACTATTTGAGTGTCAAGTGTGTAATAAGAAGGTCACCCATTTGTAAAGTTTAAACAGATACATGCAGACACATATGGGTGATAAACCATTTGAGTGTCAGGTGTGAAAAAAGAAGGTCACCCATTTGTCAAGTTTAAACATGTACATGCAGAAACATACAGGTGATAAACCATATGAGTGTCAGGTGTGTAATAAAAAGGTCACCCATTTGTCAAAATTAAACAGGTACATGCAGACACATACAGGTGATAAACCATTTAAGTGTCAGGTGTGTAATAAGAAGTTCACCCATTTGTTAAGTTAAGTGTCAGGTGTGTAATAAGAAGGTCACCCATTTGTAAAGTTTAAACAGGTACATGCAAACACATACAGGTGATAAACCATTTAAGTGTCAGGTGTGTAATAAGAAGGTCACCCATTTGTTAAGTTTAAACAGGTACATGCAGACACATACAGGTGATAAACCATTTGAAAGTCAGGTGTGTAATAAGAATATCACCCATTTGTTAAATTTAAACAGGTACATGCAGACACATACAGGTGATAAACCATTTAAGTGTCAGGTGTGTAATAAAAAGGTCACCCATTTGTTAAGTTTAAACAGGTACATGCAGACACATTTGGGTGATAAACCATTAGAGTGTCAAGTGTGTAATAAGAAGGTCACCCATTTGTCAAGTTTAAACAGATACATGCAGACACATACGGTTGATAAACCATTTGAGTGTCAAGTGTGTAATAAGAAGGTCACCCATTTATAAAGTTTTAACAGGTACATGCAGACACATACGGTTGATAAACCATTTGAGTGTCAAGTGTGTAATAAGAAGGTCATCCATTTGTAAAGTTTTAACAGGTACATGCAGACAAATACAGGTGATAAACCATTTGAGTGTCAGATGTGTAATAAGAAGGTCACCCATTTGTCAAGTTTAAACAGGTACATGCAAACACATACAGGTGATAAACCATTTGAAAGTCAGGTGTGTAATAGGAATGTCACCTATTTGTTTAATTTAAACAGGTACATGCAGACACATACAGGTGATAAACCATTTAAGTGTCAGGTGTGTAATAAGAATGTCACCCATTTGTTAAGTTTAAACAGGTACATGCAGACACATTTGGGTGATAAACCATTAGAGTGTCAAGTGTGTAATAAGAAGGTCACCCATTTGTAAAGTTTAAATAGATACATGTAGACACATATGGGTGATAAACCATTTGAGTGTCAAGTGTGAAATAAGAAGGTCACCCATTTGTAAAGTTTAAACAGGTACATGCAGACACATACGGGTGATAAACTATTTGAGTGTCAGGTGTGTAATAAGGTCATCCATTTGTCAAGTTTAAACAGGTACATGCAGACACATACGGGTGATAAACCATTTGAGTGTCAAGTGTGTAATAAGAAGGTCATCAATTTGTCAAGTTTAAACAGATACATGCAGACACATACGGTTGATAAACCATTTAAGTGTCAAGTGTGTAATAAGAAGGTCACCCATTTGTAAAGTTTAAACAGGTATATGCAGACACATACTGTTGATAAACCATTTGAGTGTCAAGTGTGTAATAAAAAGGTCATCAATTTGTCAAGTTTAAACAGATACATGCAGACACATACGGTTGATAAACCATTTGAGTGTCAAGTGTGTAATAATAAGGTCATCAATTTGTCAAGTTTAAACAGGTACATGCAGACACATATGGGTGATAAACCATTTGAGTGTCAAGTGTGTAATAAGAAGGTCATCAATTTGTCAAGTTTAAACAGGTACATGCAGACACATACGGGTGATAAACCATTTGAGTGTCAAGTGTGTAATAAGAAGGTCATCAATTTGTCAAGTTTAAACAGATACATGCAGACACATACGGTTGATAAACCATTTGAGTGTCAAGTGTGTAATAAGAAGGTCACCCATTTGTAAAGTTTAAACAGATACATGCAGACACATATGGGTGATAAACCATTTGAGTGTCAGGTGTGAAAAAAGAAGGTCACCCATTTGTCAAGTTTAAACATGTACATGCAGACACATACGGATGATAAACAATTTGAGTATCAGGTGTTTTATAAGAAGGTCACCCATTTGTCAAGTTTAAACAGGTACATGCTGACACATACGGTTGATAAACCATTTGAGTGTCAAGTGTGTAATAAGAAGGTCACACATTTGTCAAGTTTAAACAGGTACATGCTGACACATACAGGTGATAAACCATATGAGTGTCAGGTGTGTAATAAAAAGGTCACCCATTTGTCAAGTTTAATACAGGTACATGCAGACACATACGGGTAATAAACCATTTGTGTTTCAGGTGTTATAAGTTTACACGGTCCTCCAAATCTCCAAATAGGCACATGTGGATACATACGGGTGATAATCCATAGTTTTGTTTTACTATTCAGCATCATTTTTATGCTTTTAATGGCTTACAGACGATCAGTTTACCTAACCACTCTTTTCTGAGATCCTGGGCAGTTGACAAGGACTCGGGCAAACCCATCACCTCAAGTAACTAATAACTTTCCCATACAAACATATGATCAATAAGCTGTATATGAGCATATAAACACAATCCGGAACAAAATGATGCCCAAATTATAATGCGTGACTTACACTTTATAAAACAAGGGTGTAACTCACCCGAGTCAAAAAAAATTGTCAAAATGACTTTCAAGGCAGGTAAAGTACATTACGCACAAAAATGTGAAGTTTTTTAATACGACTCGCATAATTCAATTTGAAGCCAAGTTGGAATCCTTGGCAATTTAAAAATAATTTATAAAGCGTTTGTCACGCTTTTTAATTTGGACATCTTTTTTTATAATTCTAAAGCGTTCTGGATAGTGTTTGTTAGCACATATACAGCTCACTGACCATAAATTTATGTATGGGAAATGTGCTCACAACTCAATTGAAAAACTTTTTAAAAAAGTTTAAACGTGGATGTGTTGCTTTAAAGATAAAAATGGATAGAAATTATGAAAAAAAAAAATAAAAATAAAAATTCAATGCTTTGAAATTCCATAAAAAAAGTTTGGGTTGCTGCAATTTTTAGTGAGTAGGTAGGAGCATGGCAAACAATACATGTAACTTTGTTTTACATGGGCTGTGTCCGATTAGCTCAGTCAGTTACGCGTCTGACCAGGGGTCATCAGTTTATGATTGATATACAACAATGTGTCTCATTATCACTCGTCTCTCACCACATTCAAGTGGGAAAGTTATCAGTTATTTGCAGAGATTGGGTGTGCTCAAGTACTGGTTAATCCCAGGAAACAGTGGTTAAGTTAACTGATTGTCTGTTAGCCCTGAATGGCATAAAAATGACACTTAATATTCAGTCTATCAATTGTTTTACACGGAGGGATTTTAAAATAGCTTGATACAAGTGATCAACATGTCATGATGATGTGTCACCTGCATTAACCTGTAGAAATACCCAGACTTTTACATTAGATGTCAAGGTCAAGGTTACACAAAGGTGACGGTCACATCAGTCAATGACTCATGATATTCATGGATACACCGCAACCTATTATAAAATATATCAATATTTCCACAGACCATTTGGGGTCTTACCAATGACATTTCTTGTTGTATATGACTTTCTAAAGAATGTGACTTTGTTATATTAATACTTTCTAAAGGTGAACACGAATGTGCACAACACACATACAATAATCAATGAACTGGATAAAGATATATGTATACCAATGTTGCATTTTGTTCTTAGATTTTTTTCTTAAGAACACCTGGCAATTAAAGTTTTTGCCAATTACCAAGGTGGTGTTACAGGTGCGACATTGACCTGCTGGAACTCAGTAGTGAGCTCTCCAAGTTCATCATTTTATTCTTTATTTCCGCCCTATGTGGAGAGCACATACATACAATAAAATAACAAATTACTATATAAATAGAGACAGAAATAATACATATAACACAAGGCAAAATGAATAACAATTACCATTATGTATTTGATATTGAAAAAATAAGTTTTATGTACAATGTTTAACATTTGTAATGTTTTTCTTGGATTGTTTTTGGCTGCCAGTTATTATATTATATATGCTATTTTTTCTTATTGCTGGTTTCTGTTTGCAGCAACTACGTAAGCTGTTACTGGAGATCATTCATTGGGTACCAAGTAACAAACATTTGAAGTATGTACAGCAGATTTTGTCTCTGATGGACAAACTCCTCGAGGTACAGTATAGGCTCACATGCTTGATTACTATGCAGAAATGTTGTCCTCTTACAGTTTGACCACTACAATTATAGTTATACAGTAAAACCTATTTAAGCAGACACCTCTTTTAAGCAACCACTTGTCTTAAGCAGCCACATTTGCTATTTCCCATTCCTATGCTTTCAGAGTTTTTAGCAACAACTTGTCTTAAAACTATTTGCTGCTTCCCTTGACTGACTTCTTAAAACATGTTTGACTGTATTATAAGTGTAATAAAAATGAAGATAAATACTTGAAAAATGTGATTACTTTACATTAATATAAAAATTGAAATATAAAAATCATCTAATATCACCTTTAAATATTGCAAAAAAAACATGAAATAAGGTTAAATGTGCACATGCATATTTTCTAGATGTCACAGTATTTAAGATAAAATAGAGAAGTGTATTTGAAAAAGATCCAATCATAAATGAACTGCTAAAGAAATTGAACACAGCAGAGTATACCTCTGCCATACCCATCCCATTTGTGTCTTGAGCAACATGCCTGTATGTACATGTATTTATATAACTTATTAGAAGAATCATAACTGTTTTATTACCGTAAGCAACAACAATGAATCTTCAAAAATAGTGATATGTATCTATGGTTACAGATAGAAATGAGGAGAATGTACTGGTATGTCTGAAGATCATTATTGAGCTACACAAACAATACAGACCACAGATGAATGAGGAGGTATGGTTTGATATCTCTGATCTTTTTAAAATTCTGATTGGGAAACAAGCAGTGCAGTTCATGGTTTGATGTCAGTTATTCCAGACTGGTTGGACTGATTTATTTAGACTGGTTTGACTGTAAGTGATTCCAGACTAGATTGACTGCAAGTTATTCCAGACTGGTTGGACTGTGAATTACTCCAGACTGATTTGACTGATGTATATCAGACTGGTTTGACTGTGAGTTACTCCAGACGGATTTCACTGAGTTATTATTAAACCGATTTGACTGTGAATTATTTCAAACTGGTTTGACTGATGTATATCAGACTGGTTTGACTGTGAGTTACTCCAGACAGATTTCACTGAGTTTTATCAGACTGGTTTGTCTGTGAATTATTTCATACTGGTTTGACTGATGTATATCAGACTGGTTTGACTGAGTTACTCCAGACAGATTTCACTGAGTTATATCAGACCGGTTTGTCTGTGAATTATTTCATACTGGTTTGACTGATATATATCAGACTGGTTTGACTGTGAGTTACTCCAGACGGATTTCACTGAGTTATATCAGACTGGTTTGTCTGTGAATTATTTCATACTGGTTTCACTGATGTATATCAGACTGGTTTGACTGTGAGTTACTCCAGATGGATTTCACTGAGTTAAATTAGTCCGGTTTGTCTGTAAATTATTTCAAACTGGGTTGACTGATGTTTGACCGAGTCATTCCGGACTGGTTTTGCTGTGAGTGATTCCAGCCTGGTTTGACAGTTATTCCAGATCCAGACTGGTTTGACTGAGTGATTCCAGACTGGTTTGACAGTGAGCTACTCTAGACTGGTCTGAGTCTTCATTGCTTGCAAATAGTATCATTGACAATGATTTAAATAGAAAATAATTCCCATACATAATCTGAAAGTGAGTGACAGTTGAGTTTCCTTATTTATATAATGTATTTATGATTTTAGATGATAGGAATGATAAGAAGAATATGCATATTTCATTATACCCCCGACAAACGAAGTTTGAGGGGGTATATTGGAGTCACCCTGTGGTCGGTCTGTCGGTCGGTCTGTCCGTTGCAATTTTCCTTGTCCGGAGCATCACTTGAAAAATACTGGATGAAATTTCATCAAACGTCATACAATGGCAGAATATAATGAGAGGAAGTGCAGTGTACAAGAAACATAACTCTATTCTTGCTAATTACAGAGTTATGGCCCTTTGATATATTTCCCTTGTCCGGAGCATTTCTTTTAAAGTACTTGATGGAATTTCATCAAACTTCATACAATGGTAAAATATAATGACAGGAAGTGCAGTGTACAGGAAACATAACTTTATTCTTACTAATTACAGAGTGATTGCCCTTTGATATATTTCCCTTGTCCGGAGCATTACTTTTAAAGTACTGGATGGAATTTCATCAAACTTCATACAATGGTAAACCATTTTCTGTCATGGCGGCGTTCGGGGGTATTCATCACCTTCAGTGATAGCTCTAGTTTTAATTCTAAAGTTGAGGGTCATCTGTGGTCTAAGACTTTCTCTCAAGAGTCCAACTTGGTCAAAATGTTTAAGGGAATTAATCAGCATTTTTCAAACTTTTAGAATTGGTTAAAAATGTATTTTTTCCAATATACCATACCTACCATTTATACTTACATATTAGACACATTGGTGTATATCGTGCATCCATGTTTTAAGACCAAGAACTAAGGAAAAAATACAATTTTCCTATTTATGTGTATAGAGCGTATCATAATTTTAAAATCTCATCTCGATTCGGCTGTGGCGTGTTGGAAGGAATACCTGACTCGATATGTTAAACAGAATTTAATTGGTCCGAAAAAAAACAGTAGACTGGGACTCGCTGTCTCATTGCATACTCGGAGCAGCATCTGCATTCAATACTACAAAATGACCAGTGACACTTGTACACAGTCATGTTCTTTATTTTTATAAAAATCTTACAATATTTTTTTTTCTATCATTACGAAATACAACATATTATATTGATTTTATTTTATAAACATAAACTACTACAAACCGCACAAACAAAAGATATATGTGTGAATAAAAACATTCATGATGATAACAGTATTGCACTTATCCCGCATTCGTCAATACACTTTCACCTTTACGTAAACCAGTCTGTGCTATTTTAAATGTTATTTCCGATCACAACATAAGTAAGCAGTTAACACTTTCTTATTTTTCGATTTATTTGACATGTTTTACTGCATATATAATGTAAATGGACTGAATTTGAATAAAACATTCCCCGCTAGGTAAATCATCACCTACAATCTAGCTCACATGAAGAAATTGTCCTGAAATTAATATCTGAACATACCAGTGTAGCAAAATCTTTTCTGAATTGATTATCTTTGAAAAATTACATAAAAAAAAAAAAGAAAACAAAAGATGAAATCTTCTGTACTTATGTATTTCACGCATCCCTTCCCTTAGATCTTAAAAGTTGGAAAAAAATGCACCTAATACGTTAGAATAAACAGTATATAAACTCACTGACCACATATTGCCATAATAAACAGTATATAAACTCACTGACACCGTATTGCCATAATAAACAGTATATAAACTTTCTGACCACGTATTGCCATAATAAACAGTATATAAACTCACTGACACCGTATTGCCATAATAAACAGTATATAAACTCACTGACACTGTATTGCCATAATAAATAGTATATAAACTCACTGACCACATATTGCCATAATAAATAGTATATAAACTCACCGACACCGTATTGCCATAATAAACAGTATATAAACTCACCGACACCGTATTGCCATAATAAACAGTATATAAACTCACCGACACCGTATCGCCATAATAAACAATATATAAACTCACTGACACCGTATTGCCATAATAAACAGTATATAAACTCACTGACCACGTATTGACATAATAAACAGTATATAAACTCACTGACACCGTATTGACATAATAAACAGTAAATAAACTCACTGACACCGTATTGCCATAATAAACAGTATATAAACTCACTGACACCGTATTGCCATAATAAACAGTATATAAACTCACTGACACCGTATTGCCATAAGGATATCTATTTAAACATGCCAAAATGATACATTAAAACAGAATTTCCTAACTCGGACGACGTGCCTAGGCTAGACTAAACTAGATTTCCCATTTTAAAGTGCAATAAAGTTTGAGATGTATTAAATGAGTCACATGATGTCATTTTGATTTCAATTTTTCAGTAGAAATATAATGAATTTTAATCAAATATAAGAGTTCAGGGGGAGGGGATGTATGTCAGTTTTTTTTAAGAGTAGATCTTCCATTGATTCTGGTTTACACATAGTTAAAATTGTTTCATCTTAGAAAGAGTTTGAATGTCGCCAAGCAGTATTTAAGTGTCATCTATTTTTAGAATGGGGATTTTGTTTCAAGTTTACCGCTCCAATTTAGATACTGATTTTGTCATGTTTTGGTTGATTTGCCATACCAAACTATTCAGATTTGATTTATTATTGATAATGAGATCCTTTTTTCCATTTTAATAATTTTTTTATTTTGTAAGACATTTCTAGCCTGATTTCCTGATGTATTCCCTTTAAACCCGGTTCAATAGAACAAAATTCTAAACTATTAAGTTTTACTCTGATACTGCAGATTTTGCTCAAATGCGATTGCTTCATTCATGTTCTGTAGTTATTTTCCTGTAAGTTTACTGCTGCACTGTTTCATAATAATCTTTCTAAATACATTGTTTCATTTTTAACCTTATTTAGACTCCTAGATTTCTTGAAGTTTGTCAACCAATTATACACCAGCTTGTAGGGACACCTGAACAAGATCTTTGAGCCTCGTTCTCAGATCAAGGTGAATGATGCTGCCGACATTAATGTTGATGTGTTTCAACAGGAGACATTCACCGTGACAACCATAATGACTGATAAAAAGACTGCTGACAACCAGAGCATATTGGTAAGTCAGCTGCAAGATTTTGTTGAAGCATGGTTTAGTGAAGGAAGTTCAGATTTGTAAAAAATGACTCTGTTCCAACCATTCCACTGTCTAAAGGGTTCAGGAGAGGCCCCAAAACAGTAAAAATTTGCAGTTTCAAAAGTCTTTTTTGTTGAAATTACGTGAAAATGTGCACTGGTAAAATAAGTTTATTTATTTATACTTATTTATTTTAGCTAGATTGCGAAGTAAGCTCAGGGCTTATATGAAGCGCTCTCGAGTTTGCTTCCTGGGAAGAACCACAAAAAGTTACTTGTTCATATATTTGAATCCCCTGCCCGGCAACAGTCTCCGTGATGATTGATATACGACATTGTGTCCCATTATCATTCGTCTCTCACCACTGATTCAAGTGGGAAAGTTATCAGTTACTTGCGGAGATGGGGTGTGCTCGAGTACTGGTAAATCCCAGGAAACAGTGGGTAGGTTAACTGATCGTCTGTTAGCCCTCGATGGCATAAAAATGACGCTAAATATTCAATCAATCAATCAATCATATATTTGCAGTATAACATTATGTTATCCCTGAAGGTTCTGGCAGAGCTACCGATCATCGTGGTGTTGATGTATCAGCTGTACAAGCCAAATGTTCACCAGGAAGTGGCCAACTTTATACCTCTTGTTATGAACACCATCACACTACAACCTCTGCCACAACACAGGTAGGTATAGCCCATCTTAAAAAAGCTGGAAATAATTCATTCTTTCCACACTCATGCTTTATTGTTCTCGAAAGACGCAGTTTTTACATGTTTATGCCAGCAGATGAGTGGTGTTCTTAATTTATAATAGTTGAAGATGTTCTATACTAGTTGAAGATGTTTTATACTATTTGTAGATGTTCTATACTATTTGAAGGTGTTCTATACTATTTGAAGGTAATCTATACTATTTTAAGATGTTCTATACTATTTGTAGATGTTCTATATTATTTGAAGGTGTTCTGTACTATTTGTAGATGTTCTATACTAGCTGAAGATGTTCTTTACTACATGTATTTGTAGATGTTTTATACTAGTTGAAGATGTTCTATACTATTTGAAGGTGTTCTATACTATTTGTAGATGTTCTATACTATTTGTAGATGTTCTATACTATTTGTAGTTGTTCAATACATGTTCTATACTATTTGTAGATGTACTATTTGTAGATGTTTTATACATGTTCTATACTATTTGAAGATGTTCTATACTAGTTGAAGGTGTTCTATACTATTTGAAGATGTTCTATACTATTTGTAGATGTTCTATACTATTTGTAGTTGTTCAATACATGTTCTATACCATTTGTAGATGTACTATTTGTAGATGTTCTATACATGTTCTATACTATTTGAAGATGTTCTATACTAGTTGAAGGTGTTCTATACTATTTGAAGATGTTCTATACTATTTGAAGATGTTATATACTATTTGAAAGTGTTCTATACTATTTTAAGATGTTCTATACTAGTTGAAGGTTATTTATACTAGTTAAAGATGTTATATCCTATTTGAAGATGTTCTATACTATTTGAAGATGTTCTATACTATTTGAAAGTGTTCTATACTAGTTGAAAATGTTCTATACTAGTTAAAGGTGTTCTATACTATTTTAAGATGTTATATACTATTTGAAGATGTTCTATACTGTTTGAAGATGTTAAATACTGTCGTTTTTGAAGATGTTTTATCCTATTTGAAAGTATATTATTTGAGGATGATGTATCCTATTTGAAGATGTTATATCCTATTTGAAGATGTTATATCCTATTTGAAGGTGTTATATCCTATTCAAAAATGTTTTATGCTATTGTAATATGTTTTAAATGATTCGAAGGATGTTTTATATGATTTGAAGGTATACATATTTGAAGATGTTATATACTATTTGAAGGTATACATATTTGAAAATGTTATATACTATTTGAAGGTATGCATACTTGAAGATGTTATATACTATTTGAAGGTATACATATTTGAAGATGTTATATACTATTTGAAGGTATACATATTTGAAGATGTTATATACTATTTGAAGGTATACATACTTGAAGATGTTATATACTATTTGAAGGTTTACATACTTGAAGATGTTATATACTATTTGAAGGTATACATACTTGAAAATGTTATATACTATTTGAAGGTATACATATTTGAAGATGGTATATACTATTTGAAGGTATGCATACTTGAAGATGTTTTATACTATTTGAAGGTATGCATACTTGAAGATGTTATATACTATCTGAAGGTTTACATACTTGACGATGTTATATACTATTTGAAGATTTTATATATGTTATATATTTTTTAAGGTATACATATTTGAAGGTATACTATTCAAAGATGTTATATAATATTTGAAGGTATACATATTTGAAGATGTTATATACTATTTGAAGTTGATCTATACAATACAAAGATGTTACATACTGTTTGAATTATTGCAGGGCACATCCAGCTTTCACCAAGGAAGGTTTTGTTGATTTTGTTGCTGCCCAGATTAAAACACTCTTTCTTGGCTTATATCGTCAGAATTTTTCGGGTAAATTTTTTCAATATTTCAGATATCAATAATTATTTAGTAGAAGTTTGTTCCAATTTACAGTATAGTTTTGACTGAAATATTCCAAGAATATGTAGATGTAGTGTACTTGCCCTTTCATCTACAAGACTGTCACAAATAGATAATTAAGTTTTTGTATGTAAGCTGGTTTCTAAGTAACTACTAAGAAGAGGGTGTGGTAGGGAGGGGGCGAGGATTGAAACCTTATATCCCTGTGTTAACTATGAAGTGTTATGCAGAAATGCATAGCTTTTATAACTTTTTCATTCATTTTGGCGAATTAAGGATTTATCTTTTTTAAGTAGTTAGATATGCTCCACAAAGGAGTGGGGATGGACTTATGGGTTTCTGATTAGTTGTTTGTATTGTTTATACCAATTTATTTTAGCCTTGATTGTGAAGAAAGATAAAGGTTATATGACTGCTATTGAGTCCGTTTTCTGAGTGTTGTTTTATTGAGAGGTGGGGATTGTACCTTCAACCTCTGGTGGGAGGCGTCAATTCTCTATCTACTACACTATGTAAACTTGAGTATATCATTGAATGGTTACGAGAATGGAATGAAGTTGTACACATATGTTCTTTCAGGGGCCTTACTATTATATCAGGCCTTCTAAAATTGCCAGTTTTTCGGTTTTTGGACCGATTTCTGAAGTTCAAAACCGGTTTTTGTTTCAAAGTTTAATAAAAATCGGTCCAAATATTTTCAAAGTTAAATAAAAAATCGGTCCAGAAATTTTCTATCGGTCGTATAAAATATCATAAATTTCTCTTACCATGCCATACTGACCTGTGAAATATGTCGTTGCGGCAATATCATTTGACCCAATAATCCGTTTCTTTTGTCACCTGCTGTGCGAAATGATGTCAATTTCGACTAAACCATTGACGGTATTAGAGGAGTTTATTGGAAGAGTCTATCGCTATGTAGCACGCTTCCGATGTGTGATCAGCGACCCATAGCGTTCTATCGGTTCATCAAATTACTCTGTTTACGTCTGTAATTTTTTTGATATACCGCTAACCAAAGCTGGGACGGTCAGACAGAATATTGTTTGTGTCATTAAAATATTTGATAAAACGTGCAGCGTTACTTGCTTGTTTCATTTTTTTTTTTGAAAAATAATTTAATTAAATTATAAAATTGATGACATTAATTAATGAAAGTGATAAAACCTGGATCGATTTTGTTTTGATGTGGGACAGGTTCTGAATGATTTATTTCGGTGGTTGAACCGTTACATTGGTTTCCATGGTGATTATTTCACGCAGCTTCCGGAACTTGCAACTCTTCCGGTTCGATCGATCATTTTTAATATAATGAAAATTATTCAGTAATGCGGAAACATAATGTCAGTCATTAAAATGTACACATTGTGGTAAAGTAGGTTATAAATAATACACAAATAAACTTGAAATCGTTCCTTATTAATAAATAAACGGAGAAAATACATGATGCAGCTGACATGGTGGGTGGGGTATGCATACATGTAAAGGCATAATGTTACGCAACTTTAGTGATTCTAACGGTAGTAAAAAACCTGGACCGATTTGCATTTTGGAATTTTAGAAGGCCTGTATTATATACACATGTTGGATAAATATACTATGTGAAGTAATGTATAAAAATGATAATTTCTGTATAATTGATATCATATGCATTGATCTGAAATTTACATTGGCCTTCTTTTGTTATACATTTATATCTCAATATTTTTCAGTAGCAATTTCAGACTTATTCCCCAAAGATGGTTGAAGGTCACTTGAGTTTACTGGCACTTTGTCCCCAGGAAGTGGCCCGGGAAAGAGTTGTTCATAGCCGCCAAGCATATTTTGGCCACAGATTTTCGAAATAGTGAGTAACAGAAACTGACAAAGTTACATATTGACAACTATTTTATGACACACTGATTCAAAAATTTAAAGATATGCAGCAGCATTTTTGAATTTCTACATTCATTTTTGTCTCACCTTCAAAGAAAAAACAAAAAACACATAGTTTTGTTATGGGTAGTACTACTCAAAACACTAGCATAATTTTGAGTGACCTTTGCCTTGACCTCTTTGGATGAATAATCTGGCCTACAAAAGTGTTCAGTTCTTTCTTTAGCCGTATAATTCACCAAACTGTTCATAGCTGTGTTTAGGTAGTAATGCAATTTTTTTTCCAGATGACCTTGACCTTAGTAATAATTAACTTTGCCTACAAGATGTTATGTTTTTTTGTGATTAGCTCCTTTCCTTTTTAACCTTTTCAAGATTTTCGTTTCCCTTCAATAACTAGAGTATTTTTCATCTGAACTGAACCAAACTTACACAAAGTATGTACTTCTATAAAATCTAGGCCAAGTTCGATATCCAACCAATACAGACCATTGTCTTCAGAGTTATGGCCCTTTAATTAGTCAAAAATGCTAAAATTGCCCATTTCTGCTCAATAACTAGAGTATTCTTTATCAGAACTGAAGCAAACTTACACAAAGTGTGAATCTTTATAAAATCTAGGCCAGGTTTGATAAACAGCCAATTTGGACTATTATCTTTAGAGTTATGGCTCTTTAATTAGTCAAAAAATGCTAAATTTACAGTTTCAGCTCAATAACTAGAGTATTTTTTATAAGAACTGAAGTAAACTTATACAAAGCATTTCTATAGAATCTAGGCCAAGTTCGATAACCAGCCAATACCGACCATTATCTTTTGAGTAATGGCCCTTTAGTTAGTCAAAAATGCTTAAATTGCTCGTTTCTGCTCAATAACTAGAGTATTTTTATCAGAACTGAATCAAACTTACACAAAGTGTGAATCTCTATAAAATCTAGGCCAAGTTCGATAACCAACCAATTCAAACTTCTCTTTAGAGTTATGGCCATTTGATTAGTCAAAAATTGTCCGTTTCCACTCAATAACTAGAGTATTTTTATCAGAACTGAAGCACACTTACACAAAGTGTGTATCTCTATAAAATCTAGGCCAAGTTCAATAACCAGCCAATTCAGACTATTATCTTTAGAGTTTTGGCCCTTTAATTAGTAAAAAGTGCTAAAATTTACCGTTTCCGCTCATTAACTAGAGTATTCTTTATCTTAACTGAAGCCAACAGACACAAAGTGTGTATCTCTATCAAATCTGAGCCATGTTTGATAACCAGCCAATTTTGACCATTATCTTCAGAGTTATGGCCCTTTAATTATTAAAAAATGCTAAAATTGATTGTCTCCGCAACCAAACTTATACAATTTTTCTAAAAATAATTTTTTTCTTTTATTATTTTGATGAAGATACT
Source organism: Panopea generosa (assembly GCA_029582155.1). Taxonomy (NCBI): domain Eukaryota; kingdom Metazoa; phylum Mollusca; class Bivalvia; order Adapedonta; family Hiatellidae; genus Panopea; species Panopea generosa. Next base: position 1,110,492 of record JAPMAH010000025.1, on the reverse strand, counting down.
AAAAAAGTTTGGATTGATGTATTGATATACAGTATAACTTCCATATATCGAAGTTCAGGGGACCGTCATGAAAAGTTCGATATACCGGGACTTCGATATATGTGCATGTCTGGATCACTCGATGGTAATGGTAAAAGTTCGATTGTTAATGAGATCGCAACATGTAAATGACTGTAGATCTACCTGTCATACGTTTACTAGTAAGGGTAAGTTGAAAAAAAAACTGAATTAAATCGAGTTTATTATTAATTGAATTCCTGCATGTCATTTAAAAATCAATATAACTATAGCACTACAAACATGTACAAACATAAAAACTTACATGGAGCACTTCCGGTATACGAAAATAAGCACATACATGTACATGAATATTTCATCAGCACATCAGTTGGTACAAACACACATGAATAAAACATCAACATACATGTACAATAAACATAAATAAATGTTCATAAATTACACTTGTAAGATAACATGATACGAAACTAAACGTCATACAATGCGTGCGATTTACACGTACGTTATGTAATCACGTATCACGTATTTGTAATCATGACAGACGCAGCCGCCATGTTTGCGTACACAAAGTTATTGTTTTTATCAGTAAATTATCACCATTCTACCTTTAAGTAATCAAATGTTTATTAAAGCGTGACTCCTAACAAACATTTATCTGAGCACTCAAAGGGACTTTACGCTATATGATCAGCGGGGCCTTTGTTCCTACGATTATCGCAATGGTGCACCGCAGGTGTGAAATACATGTACATCACTCCCGCGAGAAATTTTGAACAGGTAATCGATATTCGATACATAAATGGTTAATGATGTGTAAAAGGACTCTTTGGGGTCGTGAAAAAACTTCGATATACTGAAAAATTCGATATGTATAACTTCGATATATTTGCGGTTTTTCCATATAGATTTAGAAGGAAAAAAGTTGGGACTTGAGAAAAAGTTCGATATACCGAGAAATTCGATATATTGAAGTTCGATATATGGAAGTTATACTGTATATATTAAAATGAAACTCAATTAACATGCAAATTTTGTCTTGAAAATAGTTTGCGGTGCCCTTACTCAGTTGATAGCCGTGATGCAAAAAATATTATAAAAAATACAAATGATTTATAAGAGAAATGTTCAGGTCCATTTAAAATTTCATGTATTTTGTAATATATTTGTAGAATCAAATATCATGTTTAAGAAATTGTTGCTATCAGTTGAGCATGTGTGACCTACCTCCTGTGGGCACTGGAAACAATACCACCACTTAAGCCTCAATGCAAAATGTGAAAATATTGATGTATTATTTTATGAATATGCATGTTTGTTTCCGAGTATAATTACATTACATCTTTCATAATGTGAATTACGGAAGTAATTTTTTAGCCAAACAACCAGTGAATAGCACAGAAACAAAAGAAAAAACTTTATTTCATGCTTTTTTAACAAAACTATTGCATCAATGTTTTACAAATAAAAAAATTTGAATTGTATGCTTTTTTATTTTCTGCTTCAGTGTACATAAAATTCTTGCATGAAATAGAGTTGTAGTTGCAGAATTGCTAAAATGATTGAAAAACATGGTTTCGGGGAATTTCCACGTCTCTTGTTTTTGAAATTAATTGGCTCAGAGCCACTAAATTTGGTCCATATTATGTTATGGGTAGTACAACTTCATTTTTTAGATGATCTTGACCTTTACAAATAATTAACCAGCCTACAAAATATTTAATTTTTGTGTTATTTTTACTGATAAAATGCTTTGTGTTTTAACTGCAGAGTTTGTAAGTGTAATAGATAAACTGTTGACAAAGTTATCTTGATTGGTAATGGCTGGACCACCCACGAATCTCTCCAGTATACATGCACGTTCATTCTTAATTATTTCATTGTTTTGGATCAGTGTTTTTATGCCACTTAAGCACGTTACATTTAGTTGTATTGGTGAAGACATCAGATCCCTAAACACAGATCTCAGTGGAACAGTTACTGGCCCAGTGTAAATAACTTCTCACAGAAAGTGATTTAAATAGATTGAACTGGGCCACATCCTCAGGGGTGGGGCGCAGAGGTTATTGATCTTTAGATGTCAACTACATGTAGGACCACATGGCCACAAATGGCACCATCATTCTAAATTAATCAATAAATAAAAAAGCAAGTCAAAAAGGACATGTTAAACAAAATAGGGATATTAATTTTGCATATAATTTTTATTTTAAAGACTACTGAAAGCCCAAAATAGTATTTATAAGATTATATCAGTAGGAATGTCACAACATCAGAAGGCAGTAATATTTCTTCCGAGGCTGGGACTATGTGTTGTGTTCTTGCCTGCAACTTTTTGTGGAATAACCAAAATTTATCTGCCATTCAATTTAGAAGAGATTAACTTTTTTGACCAACATGGCGACGATGAAATGATTCTGATTCGGTAAGTTGTAAGTAAATAATGTGTTGAGGATGCAATGGTTGTCGGTATTGAATTATTTCCATTTTAAATTACCATACCCATAATTAGTATAATTTTTGCCAAGATTTGTGTACATTTTACGAACATTGTGAAATATATTCATTTTAGCAGACGCTGAAATTTGACAGGTCACCGTGACACAGATATTGAACACAGTTGGAAACAAGAAAGTGACATAATTATTTTTAAATCATTGGGTGTGTGATTCAAACAAGAACGGCATGTTGTGCAAAATAAAAATCTAGTAGTTGACTAGATTACAACTAGTATACAAGGTAGCCCATTGTGCTTCATTTTGTTTGTTTTGTTTCTTTCCTGTTTTTCTTTTGGGTTCACTTTTCTTTCTCTCGAGTCTCCCCACATATGAGGTCTGTGTGTTGTCTTTAATTGAAAACATTCTCAAATATTCATGTGACAATATCTTGCACCATAGATCTATTCAAACAATCACCCAAGGTATTTTTAGTTTACCCTTTTTTATCTGTTGTCACCCGAGACAATAAACAACAGGTCAAATATGTCACAGCTTGTATGAAACATCTGAAGAGAGAAATATATTTTCAATTTCAGTATTTGCCCTGTCAACAAATAGTTACAGGTTCAAGTCCTTGACTGACTACATAGTTTTCTTGTCGTGTTATATTGGCACCCAAAATGGGACTGTGACTTACATAATTATGTTCCAGGAAACATTCATATGATTTTCTGTATGGATATCGGACGAATTCAGGGTTTCAGTCTAGAAGGGGTGGACTTTGGGTGCACAACACAAAATCTGAATAAGCACCACATGATCTTCAGTAGAAATACAGTGAATTTTAATAAAGTATGAGAGTTTAGAGGATGCATACATCGACTTTATTTTTTAAGAGTACCAGTACATCCGCCATTGGAAATTTAGAGACAAATTTAAATTCTTGGTAGAATAAATTGTCACATTGTGTAACATTTCTTAACAATATATATGTCAGCCAGCTCATTTGGACTGGCTGTATTTAAATTTTTGTTTTATTGTCCTGTTACATTGTCGCCCAATGTGGGACTGTTACTTATTGTATTCTGAGAAATATTTACATGATTCTCTAGTCTGAATGGAAATTCAGGGACAAATTCCAGTTTGTGGGAGCCTTTGTCACAGTGTGTTGTTAACCTGTTAGGAGAGAAATGTATGTATGCAGTCCCACTAGCTCAGTAAAGCATAAACCTTGTCAGTGAAAGATTTCAAGTCCTAGACTAGCTGAATATTTTCCTGTTCAGTTGCAAATATGAAGAAAGCTGTCCATTAACATCTAATTTACTCTGGCTATGTCTACCCTCTTATAACCGGTAAGACCGCTGAATTTACACAAAACTGTTGGTGAAACAGAAACCAGGATGTTTTACATGTATTATTATAATTTTTATATTGTGTGTAAACAAAAATGATTGCTTTGTATTTTGGATAATTCATAATTTTTTATTTATATTTTATCTCACAATCAGCAATAATACAGACGATTTGCCAGAGGCAATGAGGACAGTCTTTGAAGAGGTACAATTTGATATATACAAACTTAACTGTTGTGATATGGAGAAAAACAAACAGTGAAACAATTGTTCAAGTTATTGCTTATAAGAACAGGTCACAAGTCTGCTTTCTGGGTACAACCAGTACCGAGTGTTGGTTTTTGAGAGGCATTGGGAGGAGCTAGGGGTTGAACTTGCATCGTCTTGTGTGAGCATACAACACTCTACCTACAGAACTAACGTCTGCTGTTCTTTTATAAAGTTTTGACAGCCACTCAGAAAGCAAACGGATCAACACAAATTATTTGCTCAACTGATGCGACAGTATTATGTGCAATATTTATACTTTTATGTAAAATCAGATTATTTTTAAACTTTCTATGATTTCTTCATTAAAGTGGGCATTTTTTACAATGAATAATGCATTTATTGACAATTTAATTTTCTGTTTAATGGAAAGACTGCATTTTCCCACAGATTTAGAAATAACTGCCATACTATCTCACATACACATGTTTTGATGTAGCTTGGCTTGAACCCACAACCTCAGCAGTGTGAGGTTCATGGTTTTGAGATTAATTAGCCCTCTAAATCCGGTGTAGTACAACAGATAGGTCAATCCTTAAAATGTTTGTTTGATGTGCTCTGACCCAGTATTTTTCATGTGGGTAGGTAGGTAGCTATTCATATTTTTGCCATTTTTGATTTTGCATAATACACATCCTCCATGGCTGAGTGATCTGAGGCGTCATCTCAAGATCACTTACTTCTCACCACTAAGATCCTAGGTTCAAGTCCTGCCCGGTCCAAAACTTTATGCGAGAAAGTTTACCAGTGACTTGTGGAAAGACAGTGGTTCTGCTCATATGCATTCTGACATCTTCCTCTACCAAATAAACTGGATCAGGAGCGTAGCTTCCTATAGGCACTGTAGGCACGTGTCTACACCTTTTTTTCTGAGAAATCGAAAAAAATAAAAATGCAATAAAACTCAGACAACATTACATTTATATGGTTATAAAACAGTGAATTCAAGGTTAATATTAATGATAACTAGGCACCTAAAAAGTCTAGCTGAAATTACTTTCTGGGGGAACTTGCCCTGAACCCCACTACAACTACACATCGTTTTCAACCAAGCTACGCCCCTATGGATATGCCATATATAATCTGAAATATGTTGAAAATTGTGTTGAAACCCATTAAAAAAATCTGCATAATCATTTCAAACAAAAATAGACAGAAATCATGAAAACACCATGAAAAAAATTCAATAGAAAAAGTTTTTGAGTGAGTAGGTAGAAGCAAAGCAAACAAATAGTTTGTAAGAAGGGCCTTATGAAGTCTACACTTTAAATCATTTGCATGTATTATAAAAAGAATAGAAATACTGTATATATCAAAAGATGTGATTTTTTTTTTTTAATTATGTTACCTCTAACCTTTATATTTACATCTGCACCTGCAGTATGACATTTGTCATTTACAGGGAGTGTACCAAGATAAAATGCTATAAATGTCTTAAAAATAAATAACTATAAAAATGGATAAAAACCATTTCCTAATCATTTAGAAAATTGATATAAACCGAATTGTTTCACAAAATATGTTGCCATTTTAGTAGGTTTAGTTTTAATATATCATTTTAGCATGTTTATAGAGATATCTTTTTGGATATAGGGTCAGTAAGCATATATTGGCATTGTATATTGGAAAAAAATGTTTTTGTCAATTTTAAGTTTTGAAAAATCCTGATATATTATCTTTCAAGTACATAATGATAGGACTCAACGGATAAAATTTCGAAAAATCCTGATATATTCACTCTAAAATCTGTAATTAATATTTGATTCTGTAGACATGATATATGTAAAGCATGTTTTATGTTTTGATACAGGCTGTCCGACTTGCCACTACATTATGACGCTTGAGAAACCCCAGTGTCATAAATAAGAACGGAGTCAGCCACCACAGTTGTGTCTTATACGGTTGTTGATAAAACAAGTACTATTTCAGGTATAAATATACTTTAATTTAAATGGATTATTTCATCGTTTCATTTTAAATCTGAAGTTTTTCTATAAGCATTGACTTCTTAGATATAACATACCTACTGGTATGTTCTTTAGTTTAAGGGAAATTGAACAAAATGAACTTGGGAAGCCAAATCACGCATGTATAGATGTGATATTTCAACAGTTTATATCATAGACAGTCACTTGTCAGTTCTACATTTCACATGCAAATTATATTTTTGAGAGAATAAAAGAACAAGTATTGAATTTATTAAACAAGTTTAATAAATATAATAAATATAATAATAAATGAGCTATAATGTATGATTATTTTTATCATATAACTCCGAAACATTTATCTTTTATTTAAATTTAAAATTTAACGTTTCATGTCTATAAGGAACGAGAAAAAGTCTGGAATATTTGTTTCCTTCATTTGTAGTATGATGTATGATGTAACCTCACAATATAACGTAATATAAATCAGAATGATATTTGGCATTTTACCAAGTTGTACAGAAAACACTGACAATGAATCGGAAGTGATATTACACTAGATTAATATAAAAAAGATAATATGGGTTTATCACAATCAGGCACCATAATTATGCTATGTATATATTTAATACAGTTTATATATATATAAAAATCTGTACTTTTTATATTATATTATATCAGGATGAAGGAGTGCGATAGGGCAGTGGATAGAATGTTGGCTGCTTGTAACAGAGGTTATGGTTTAGGTTCAAACATCATTCATCTCAGCTTTTATCGTAGCCCGGCCAAGAGTGATATAAACTGTCAGTCAAATGATGTTTAACACTAAGCCAGGTAGCTTCCTTAAGTAAACAATTAATAATAAAGAACTTAATGAACACTAACTATTACTTATTTCCTCATTTGTCTATTAACCCTTGATGGCATAACAATGATGCTAAAACATTCAACATCAACATTTATGTATTGACATTCATTTTTCAGTATTAACTTCTCCATCAAAAAGTTCAGGAGAAGTCCTCAGTGACAGAGTGATTTAAGGTGCTGTTGTCTAAGACTACTTATCTTTCATGGCTGAGGTTATGGGTTTAAGCATCAATCGGTCCCAAAACTTTATGTAAGAAAGTTTGCCAGTTACTTGCAGAAGGAGAATTGGTTCAGATTCATTCTAAGGTCATCCTTCCCTAATAAAACTGAATATGACATATATATTACCTGCCATTTTCAGAAAATGGCATTAAAACCCATTCAAAAAAATGAAGGTAAGATTGGTTAGATCAATTGGTTGAGCATCTGACTTTGCATCTGAGAATGCTGAGTTTGAATCCCCGGAAATAGTGATAAGGTTAACTGATCATAATTATATTGATAAAATTTACCTAGTTATTGAGACTGTATACAAGATTAGAAAATTATTGCAAAGCAAAGTTCAGTTCTTTAAATATTTATTTTTTTTATCATATTTATCTCCACAGCTCAGGAGTTCAGCCATATTTGGATTACCAAGGTGCATGTCAATGAAGATTGGATTTCCCCTTAGCAACAGGTTAAGGTTGATATCAGTTATGCCTTCTGATCTTATGGTGTTAAACATTTCATTTTGAGGATTGTTATAGTTTTGACAGTAGAGTAAGAAATGGTTACTGTCTTCGAGTGAACGGCATGTACACATGGGACTTTCAACGGTTTACTTTCCCCAGTTACCACACATACTACAATAACTAATTTAGATAATGCTTGTAATATATAATGCAAATTATGGCCCTTGTTTGACTTGGAATTCTGGTTAAAGTTTTGCATGCTAGTATCATCAAGTCCACATCTTACCGACCACTCAATGTAATTGATTTAAAATTTTGTGTAAAGCTTAATTTGCAGTTGTGAAATCAAAGTTGGATAACTCTTGCCAGATTTATTTTTCAAAGTTTTTGACTTAGAACGTCTCACACCACTATCACATTTCCCTTAGTAACATTTATGTCAAAATCTAAGTGAAAAAACAAAATCTGCAGCATGTGTCTGGGTTCAGTTCTTCACTGGTTCAACATGTGCAATTATAAAGGAAATAAAGCATACATTGGCAAGGTTTTTATTTTTAAAATTCAATGTTTTTGTGATGCATTTTTAGAGTAATAATATGTCAACTATTTGCCCATGATGCAGTTCAAACCAAAAATTCCGAGATTACACAGAATTTCCCAGAAATCTGGTATCGGCATCAAATTTTCAGTGGTGATTTCTAAAATACTGACCATTTAACACGATAGGTAAAAATAATCACTGCAATATAAAGCCCTCAAAAAAGAAGAAAAAGAGTTTTATTTCTACCTCCTTCATCTGTTTGTCTGGAGTATTGGAGAGAGATAATAATGATGTGAGTCCTAAAAATATGGTTAAAGTTTATATCTCAACACCACTGCATGCTTTGGATTGAAACTTTATTTATGGTTTGACAGTTAAAAGACCTCAGTTTAGTAAGTGACACAAGTCCTGTATACTTGGATCATTCACCAGTCTCAATCAAAGTTTGATCTTTTATGACAAATTATATGAATATTGAAGTCGCTGTCTTATGGACTGCTCTTGTTATCATCTATTTTAGTGGCTTGAGATCTGAAATATTATGTATTTGCTACAGTTGAGACTAGGTCCTTCATTAAAGTACAAGGAATTTAATACTCATAAGAAGTCTGAACAGAGCACAATTATGAGGTCCTCCAATGAGGGTCCCTGTTCCCTGAATCTCTTAAAATAATGGCCATTGTTCCCCAGATCTCAAAAAATATTTTCCATAGTTCACCAAAAGTATTTCTCCCAGATCTCTAAAATTAGGACTTTGATCCCTGAATCCCTGAAAGTAATAGCCATTGTTCCCCAGATCTCTAGAAATAATTTGCCTTGTTCCCCAGATCTCCAAAACCCCTGGAAGAGCCTCATTTGTGAAATTTACAAACTATCTTTTCATGAACTGATTAGCCAAATTTGTTCATATTTAGTGTAAATGGTTCTTAATTATGAACAATAATTCTCATTTTTGACATCTATAAGACATTCAAAGATTTAATCCATAAAATGGAAGTGAATGGTTAATCAGTTGAGAGACTAAAGCCCTATTTGACATCTTGTTAGATCATATGAGTCAAAGGTTCTAGTGAGCTTTTGTAATTGTTTTTGTCTATCGTTCACCTGACTATCAACTATTTCTTTAAACATCTTCTCTGAAACCAATTGTTTTAATTAATGGTTGATATAGTTATCATTAATCAATAAACCATCTGTGCATGACATCAACTTGAAAGGCTTCAAACACATGCAAACCTCATTGGAACTGACATCTTATTTTATACCTTTTTAGAAATTACTGTATATTGATTTCTCAGTGAATATTTTTTTAAAGTGAATGTTTCACTTTGAAATTGTGAACTTTTAACCTTTTATAGTCTGATTAATAATCTCGTTAACACCAAATGTGGTAGTAAACATGATTGACTTTGCATGTAATATAACTGTTTGTAAATAATGTAGATTGTATTAGTTGACAGCTGTATTTGTTTCTTGTAATGTTTGCAGTCATATGTAAAAATAAATAATTAAAATTACAAAATATATTACTTTTTTGTAAGCTTTTAGCCAAAGGTACAATGTTAATATTTCTGATCAGCCTGTTCGGTCTAGCTCATTAATATATCATGGAATCGTCATTAGACTTACATAGTATTACAATAATACAACCATGATATTCCACAATTTTCAGGAATTTCTAACAAACATGTTTCACTGGTCACATAAAAATGATGTGTTGTACCGATTCTCAAAATGCTTTCATTAATTTACAGATTTCACAGATTTTTAGATGTAGATGACATGTATATACAAACTTTGCATTGACACATTAATGACATGTATATACAAACTTTGCATTAACATGTAGATGACATGTATGTACACACTTTGCATTTACATGTAATTGACATGTATGTACAAACTTTGCATTTACATGTAATTGACATGTATGTATAAACTTTGCATTTACATGTAAATGACATGTGTATATATACAAACTTTGCATTAACATGTAGATGACATGTTTATACAAACGTTGCATTTACATGTAAATGACATGTGTGTACAAATTTTGCATTTACATGTAAATGATATGTATGTATGTACAAATTTTGTATTTACATGTAGATGACATGTATGTACAAACTTTGCATTTACATGTAAATGACGTGTGTATATATATATATATATATATATATACACACACACACACAAACTTTGCATTTACATGTAGATGACATGTTTATACAAACTTTGCATTTACATGTAAATGACATGTATATACAAACTTTGCATTTACATGTAGATGACATGTTTATACAAACTTTGCATTGACATGTAAATGACATGTATGTACAAACTTAGCATTTACATGTAGATGACATGTTTATACAAACTTTGCATTTACATGTAAATTACATGTATATACAAACTTTGCATTTACATGTTAATAACACGTATGTACACACTTTGCATTTACATGTAGATGACAGTGTTACATATGTAAGACATTTTACTTTTAAAGCAGTCATTGTAGCTTCATCTGCTTTATTATCTTACTCTATGTACCAAGCATGTGGGTGGATTTTCAACACAGTTCTGGTTATCTATGGCATATCCAGTTTTATTGGTGGAGGAAGACTTCAGCATAAATCTGAGTAGAAACATCATCCTTCTGCAACACAGTTCTGGTTATCTATGGCATATCCAGTTTTATTGGTGGAGGAAGACCTCAGCAAACACAGTTCTGGTTATCTATGGCATATCCAGTTTTATTGGTGGAGGAAGACCTCAGAATGAATTGGAGTAGAAACATCATCCGTCTGCAACACAGCTCTGGTTATCTATGGCATATCCAGTTTAATTGGTGGAGGAAGACCTCAGAATGAATCGGAGTAAAAACATCATCCTTCTGCAACACAGTTCTGGTTATCTATGGCATATCCAGTTTTATTGGTGGAGGAAGACCTCAGAATGAATCGGAGTAGAAACATCATCCTTCTGCAAGTGACTTGCAAACTTTCTAACATAAAGTTTTCAGACCGAGCAGGGCTTGAACCCTTGACCTCAGTGTTGAGCGGTAGACCTCATATACAAGTATAAGTGTATTCCTTGTTTAAACAGTCACAAGTTCTATATACAGTCAGAGCTGTTGTACGCAGTCAGTCAAGGGAAGGGGCAAAATTGACCTTTTAAGAAAGGTTGCTGCATAATACAGGTTAATTCACTCTGAAAGCATAGAAATGGGAAATAGAAATTATGGTTTCTTAAGACAGGTGGGTGCTTACTAGAGGTGGCCACTTACATGTAGGTTTAACTGTATGTTTTTCATGTTTAATTGTTTAGTGTAAATACACCTGTAGTTAAAGGACACACAATGTTCTATTTTTTTCATGTTCACACATTGAATTAATCGTTACAAATGCAGAGATAATGATATCAGATGGTATTACTCTGAATTAGTGTCTGAAACTTATTAATTAAGAAATTATAAACAGTTTTGAGTGTTGCCATGCTAGTTAAAATATGAATAAAAAATTCTCTTCAGCAGTACAAATTATATAAGCTGGGCTCAGTTAGCTCAGGCAGATGTGTCACTAAAGTCTGCATAATGATTGATATACCACATTGCGTTTCATTGTCATTTGTCTCTCACCACTGATTCAAGTGGGAAAATTATCAGTTATTGTGGAGATTGATGTGTGCAAGTACTGGTTAACCATCCAGTATTCTAGGAAAGAGTGGTTCGGTTATCTGATCATCTGTTGGTCTTGTATGGCATAAAAATAATGCTAAATATTCAAACAAACAAAACAAAACACAACAAATTTATATTTTCTTAAACTTAGGATAAAAACCAATAAAATTAGAAAATATATGTACCAGTAAGTTATTTTGTCACTGGTCACAAGTCTGTGAAATAGGATGACTTACAAAAAAGAAACAATATAATTTTCAGGAAAAGTGTTATGTGAACATATTTTGAAATTGCTGTGCTACCCTTTTACTAGGCATCTGACCTGAAGGGTCATTTTTGTTGTTTCCTTGGTCACTGTAGGTATGCCTGTATAATGTGTTGTCTACTTTACAGATGTTCAAAGGAGTTAAACCAGTGGGACTTATTGTTGGATGCCAGCTCGAAGGGGAATAGTTATCCACACTTGGTGTTGGACTGTGCCCAGAGGGTCCCAAACCGGGCCTTGATGAATGAATGAATGAATAGGGTGTTACAGCGTACCAACAATTTTTAGTTTATTCGACGCCAACAGGAAGGAAGATATCAGGTTCACTTTACAGGTACAAAAACAACAAATTAACATACAGATTAAAAAAAAAATACATCAACAAATGAATATGCAGAATGTACCTAGAACCTTGATACCTGCAAAATGCAGAGTTACAGCAAATTCTATCATATTACTCAAACTCAATTTGTCTTACGACATAAGTCACAGTGATCCTATTCTTGCCATTCATAGCTCCCTGGAACCACACAAGGGTAGATAATTTAACACAATAGTGAACATGACAAAAAATGATAAAATGAACATGACACCCATTTGAAGGATTTCTACCCCTCGGGCCTTGATGAAGGATGCTTTTTCTCGTGTCGGTGTACTTGAAGTGATCAGGTTTTTCCTGTTATATTTTCCATATGATTGTGTGTCACTTTGTCTCTGTGATGGTTGGCCATGAACATTGTTTTTCAGTTGTGAGTTTCCCACCTCCAAATATGTGGGTAAGTAGTAAGTGACTTGCAGAGATAAGGTGTGTTAAGTACTGTTCAACTGCCAAGTGGCTCCCAGGGATGATGGTTAGGTGTGCTGACTGTCCTTGTATAACTGAAATACAGTTGGAAAAAAAGGCACAAAATATAAATATAACAAACAAAAAAGCAATCAAAGGTTGTTTGTTGCTTAAAAATGTGTTTGAAACAAAAGCTTTAGTCAAAAATTTTGATAATAAAATAACTCTTCTGTAATCTGAGAAAAAAATTTCTCTATGAGTCTTGACAATGAGTCTTCTGTTAAATTGTTTTGTGATTTTAGAGTTGAGTCGGAAATTCAAATTTAACTTAAAATATCAAAATCTTTGTCTCTGGTTTTACAGGTAGAACTGAGCTGTCCCAACGAGATAACCTGGAAGGTGAATCTATAACGTGGTTATATTGCCATCTGTCACCCAGACAACCATCATCTAAACATGGTAACTATGGTAATGTACTCTCTACATACTAAGCATGTGTTTTATATTTTTGTTCGGTGGTAAAAACTTGAGCTTCCATTATACCCTATGTCCAACAATCTATGGAGTGTTGTTGAGGCCATTTTATTTTATTGGGATTTTTATCAATTCTTGCATTGGAAAAAAAGGTTCAAAGTAAATATTGTTAAGTGTTGTTATTCAATTTAGTTTTCATCGATTGTAAAACAAACTAGAAACCAAATTGCTTGATGTCTTCTTGATGCAGATGAAATGGTGACTTTGAGCGTGATTTGTCTAAGTTGTAAAAAGTTGTTTCACAATCGATGTAAAATAAACACCATTATTCAACCTCTACTAAAGCTGCTCCATATGGTAAAAATGCTTGTCTACGTCAGTATTGGGTTTACACATGTTATATCTACAGTCCAACCTCCCGTAAGCAGCCAGTCATTGGAAGGAGCAAAATTGGCCTTTTAAGACAGGTTGTTGCTTAATATGGGTTAATTTACTGAGAAAGCATAGTAATGGGAAATAGAAAATATAGTTGCTCAAGACAAGTGACTGCTTAGTAGAGGTAGCCATTTACACAGGTTAGACCGTATATTGTTTCAATCAAAGATAATACAGAGGTCGTAACAGTACTAATGTATATATTATATTATATAATTCATACCGGCATTCTGTTCAGAATGGACTGAAAAACAAATATGTATACCATCATTAACACATTGTTCCTTTAACTGAGCCCTAAATTATAATATTGTTTGTTTGTCATCAAGTAAGCACACTTCCATATTGAGATGTCATTGCAGCAGAAACCCAAACAGTCTGCTGTGTATTGATCTAGATTTATTTTGCAGTCAAAGGTCAAGGTCATATAGAACATGGTTACCATAGTCAGAGGATAAAACTGTCATGTATAGAAAACTGATCAAAAGTATCAGACTATATTGCCAAACTATTTATCATGCATTGTATATGTACGCATGAAGGGTTTATATTATAATGTTCATTTACCTATTCAACAATAATTTAGTTTTGTAGCCATCTTTTAAAATTATTTAATGTGGGAAGCTGATATAGGTAGGTTGGCCTCCAATGTGTAAATAGCTGCCTAAATATATAACATCTTAACATAATATCGAAAATGAACAATTTACTCTGAACTTCCACGGGTGTTACAGTGGTTATATTTCAGTGAAATCGAAATATGTATTACATGTAACAACATTTGTACTTTATCAGTCAGACTGAGTTAACTCAGTTGATACATGTAGCATGCCTGACTATCAATCTATGGGTTGAGAGTTTGAGTCCCGGCCCATTTACAGTCTCTGTTCTGAGTGATAGACAACATTGTGTATGGTTTAATATATGACTTAAAAGGCATATGATGGATTGATTAAATATGTTTTAGTATTGAGGGCTAATAGATGATCAATTAACCTAACCACTCTTTCCTGGGATCATTGTAGGTTAACCAATACTCTAATATCCATCTGTGCAAATAACTGATACCTTTCACACTTTAATCAGCAGTGAGATGAATGACAATTCAAGGTTATTGATTTAAACATGTGACAAAAATGTTATACTGTTATTATCTAAGCTCTAGTACCTTTAAAAACTAATCAAGACTAAAGTTGATTGTTTTCTTTTTGACAGAAATCGATTGCCAACGATATCTGATGACCTTTCTCATTGGAGTGACATATTTACCTGGAGACAGCACCATTACCAGTTTATAGTAAACCATTATGACACACATGCTGTCCAAGACCAGGTAAGTATTGCCATGGAAACAGCATTATTACAGTTTATAGTTAGTAAGGGAGTATGAAGAACATGCTGCCCATAATGTAGTATGAAGTGTTGCCATGGAAACAGTTTCATTTATTTATTAGTTTATAGTAAATCATTAAGACACACATGCTGCCCAAGACCAGGTTAAATATTTCCATGGAAACAGCATTATTACAGGTTATAGTTAGTAACGGAGTATGAAGAACATGCTGCCCAAAATGTAGTATGAAGTGTTGCCATGGAAACAGTTTCATTTATTTATTAGCTCATAGTAAATGATTATGACACACATACCGCCAAAGACCAGGTAAGTATTGCCATGGAAACTGACTATGACACACGTGCTGTCGATGTGCACTATGACCTGATACTGGTGACAGTATTGACTGAATTTTCTGGTTGGGTTACTGGTAGAATACTGATGATTCCTGCAAGACATGGGTTCATCTCTGATAGTAAAACTGCTGTTCTGCATTAGAAGGACTACAATTAATTTATTTGATGTCCTAAGTGTGACTGGATGATGTTTCATGCCATGTGTTTGATTGACTCTGTATCCTTTACCTATCAATTATGATAGCATGTGTGTATTTAATTGCAGCAAAATAACCATTCCATGCTGGGTGTCAATGCTTCAGCCCAGGCCATTATACACTTTGGCAAGATTGCTCGGAAACATAATTTATCTGGAGTGTGCCTTGACTCTCTTAGCAGGTTGGTGAGCTTATTATCCCACAAACATGTTCGTTATCTATAACTGAGTAAATTTGCATTCCCTTTGCAATCGGCCTAAATGAACTATGTAGATTTACTGCATTTCATTACCAAATGAAAAACACTTGCAGCTGAGCGGAGCTAAAAGGACCAGTTTGCATTTCGTTGTTTGCATGATTTTATTTTGCTGGTGAGACGTCACATTGTCATAAGTTTCATGTGACATTTGCAGTAAGTTGTCCTGCAAATGCATGCACTTACAGTATGTTGACATAGTTTAAGATAAAAGCTTTATTGAAAGTATCTAAATATGGCTATTAGTTGAGATAAAAGCTTTATTGAAAGTATCTAAATATGGCTATTAGTTGAGATAAAAGCTTTATTGAAAGTATCTTAATATGGCTAATAGTTAAGATAAAAGCTTTATTGAAAGTATCTAAATATGGCTATTATTTGAGTTGAAAGCTGTATTGAAAGTCTCTAAATATGGCTATTTGTTGAGATAAAAGCTGTATTGAAAGATAAAAGCTGTATTGAAAGTATCGAAATATGGCTATTAGTTGAGATAAAAGCTGTATTGAAAGCCTCTAAATATGGCTATTAGTTGAGCTATAGTTGTATTCAGTGTCTCAAAATCATTGGAGATAAAAGTTTATTCAAAGTCTCAAATTATGTCTATCACCGATAATAGAATTTTATTCAATGTCTTAACTATAATTATTGGAGATTTAATTTTATTCAAAGTATCAAAATATGGCTATTATTGGAGATTAAAATTTTATTCAGTGTCTTTAAAATTTTCATTGGAGATTTAAGTTTTATTAAATGTCTTGAAAAGGCTCTCAGGTTTTATTCAAAGTATCAAAATATGGCTATCATTGCTGAGGATAACGTTTTATTCATTGTCTCAAAATATCACTATTATTGGCAATTTGAGTTTTATTCAATGTCAAAACTATAACTGAAGATTAAAGTTAACTGAATTTCTTAAAATATGACTATCACAGGAGGTTAAAATTTTATAATATGCATTCATGGTTATTTATACTTTTATACCTATGTGTCCTATGCATTCATGATGATTTACACTTTTTATCTATGTTTCCTATGCATTCATGATGATTTACACCTTTATACCTATGTATCCTATGCATTCATGATGATTTACACTTTAATATGTATGTGTCCTATGCATTCATGATGATTTACACTTTTATATCTATGTGTCCTATGCATTCATGATGATTTACACTTTCATATCTATGTGTCCTATTCATTCATGATGATTTACACCTTTATACCTATGTATCCTATGCATTCATGATGATTTACACCTTTATACCTATGTGTCCTATGCATTCATGATGATTTACACTTTTATATATATGTGTCCTATGCATTCATGATGATTTACACTTTTATATCTATGTGTCCTATGCATTCATGATGATTTACACTTTCATATCTATGTGTCCTATGCATTCATGATGATTTCACTTTCATATCTATGCATTCTTGATATTTTACACTTTCAGATCTATGTTTACTCTGCATTATTGGTAACTTATACCTCTATTAAGCAGCCACATTTGTTTTTTTCCACTTCTATGCTTTAAGAGCATATTCACCTGTATTACACATTAACCAGTCTTAAAAGGCCACTTTTGCTCCTTTCCTTGACTGGTTGCTTAAAACAGGTTTGACTGTAGTTTGTTTGAGTGTGGTACATAATCATTAGTCCTCCACCAGAGTCACCAGAGAGTAGGTTTTCTCCTCTGTTTGTCTGGTGTCCAATGTCCCTCAGGAAAGATCACTCAAACAATATCCATTCCAGGTTTGTGAAACTTTGCATGTCGATAGTGGGCAATAAGGAGATGATGCAGGTCTATTTATTTTGTGAAGTTGGACAAAAATTATGGTTGCTATGGCAACAAAATTGGAAACCTGTGTTTACACAAAACAATCTAAGCTACATTTGTGAAACTTCACATGTGAATAGGGGACAATAAGGAGAAATAAAGGTCAAGAAGAAGATCATACCAATTATTTTATTACTTTTTTCAATCAGACAAAAATGGCATTTGCTATGGCAACAAAATTAGTAAACCTGTTAAACAGGTAGGGTACTTATGTATTGCTTGCAGTATGCCAGTTTCTCATGTTTATATTACTTGGTAATATATAAACAGTACAAAGTTTCAAATAAGATGCATTTTTACTAGTGTTGTTTGGATTAATTGCCAAAGTTTTACAAAATGCCACAATAAAATTGCCTGAATAATCAACGGTGGATTTTTGATTGTCAATCAATTAAACTAATAGTCCAGTCAGTCTGTTAATATACCTAAAACTATTGCAAAAGAAATAGTTTTGCATAAATAATGTTGAACTTGATCCTATGATCAACATATAAAAAGTCTAGAAAAATCTAGATAGGGGAAATACGGTTTATTTCGATTTAAAAATCTCTATTTTCTGTCAAATTCTACTGGCGCTAACAAGCCACCGTAGCATAACGCTGTAAGATAAGCGGGGGTAAATTGTGACGTTTCATGACGTAATCAACTGTTCTCTAAATGAAAATGTCAACAAACGTAAGAGAAGTCGGATAATCGGATTTAGGTAGGTAAGATGTGATTCTTTAAATGTTTTTCATGATTGAAATATTTTTATATGATAAAAATTTGAAAACAAATCATTATATGAACGACGTGTTATTAAGTTGGTTTTCGTGGGAAGATTTAAACGTAAAACTATATGTAAGAAATGAGTATTTGTTTTACATGAAATAACTTTTAGGCATATAAGGAACTGCAATTATGTAGAAATTACTGGGGAATCGAAAGCAAAAAAAAAAAATTTAAATGACGTCAAAGGTTTAACAGTTTTTAAAAAATACGGAAGGCCATTCGTGCCATATATTTTGTTAAATTTTAGATAATAAGATATATAAGAAAGAAAATGTGTTGTTTGCTGTGAAATTACGTATATTTGTTTATTATAGATATTTTTTCCAGAATGGCGGAATCTTGTGCACTGTGTTGTGAAGACTAACATAACGGACATGCCATTGTTACATTAAGACTGAAAGGATGTAACGGCATTAATAATGCAAGCAAAGAGGTGACACTATATGTACTATACCTGGACAATTAGTACATACCCATTGTCGGAAAAACTATTGTAATCCTAATGTGATTGAAAGAGATAGGAAAACTCCGGTAGAACCGATCACAAATCCACAAACTCTAGGATAAAAAACTGAACAATTCAGCTTTAGCATGTTTTGTGGCCAATTTGCAAAACTATCTGACAAAAAGCGTGGCATTGACGTGTTCCCTGTAAGGACTTTAGACTTTCAATCTTGCATTTTCAAATTATGCAGAGTTCGAAGTGATGAGTGGGCAGACGATATTCGGGCACGGCTTGAATGTGTAAGCGACTTGCTGGCAGCGGATGCAGTTTATCATCAGTCGTGTAACGTGAATTTCTGGACAATGAAAACCTTCCTCAGACATTTTGAGGTTACAGAAGCTTTCATCACTGTCATACACTATCTCAAAGAAAATGACAATGAGCAATTAACTATATCAGATCTTGTGTACAAAATGCACGAAATTTGTGGAGACGATGCTTTTAGCAAAACATACATGAAAAAGAAATTAATAGAACATTTTGGCACTGCAATAATTATTTCTGAGTTGAATGGAAAAAGTGATGTAGTAACACTGAAAAATACAGCTTCATCTATTCTTCATGACTTTTATCAACCTCAAAACAGTGTTGATACTGAAACTGAAAAGATTGCAATTTTGAAAACAGCAGCAAAACTGATAAGAAGTGAAATCAAAACAATGGAGACTTCAAAAGCTAATTACCCAACTCCTTCAGAACTTTCATCTGTTGAACAAAACATTGCATAATTGCCAGAGTGTCTCAGCTTGTTCTTAAGAACATGCTTTAGCGAAAAGAATGCCGATGTGAAGATCGCAGCAATTTGTCAATTAATCATACAAGCTACAAGACCTAGGGTCATTATTGCACCCCTTCAATTAGGACTTGGGGTTCAGCTGCATCATCACTTTGCATCCAAGTTTCTCATCAATACTTTATACAACCTTGGGTTTTGTTGTTCATACAATGAAGTTCAAAAGTTTGAATCAAATGCAGCAGTTTCTCAAGGGACGGATCTCTATGGTTTCCAACCTGGTAAATTTGTCCAATTCGTCGCTGATAACGTAAATCATAATATTAGGACTTTGGATGGACACGGAACTTTCCATGGGATGGGCATCGTTGCATGTATGACACCAGGAACACAAAATCACAAACCTATCCTTAGAATGACCGTTTCATCAGAGGACATCCTCTCTGCTGGGGATATAAAGATATCATACTACAGAGCAAATGAAACCAATAAAGTACTACTCACATTTGATGAACTTGAATATTTAAGGGTTTTGGACGGCACTTTGAAACTTGATTTTCTGCTTAAATTATCTTGGCCCATTAGGCCGGTTCGACCTGGGTGGTCTGGACTTATGCAGATAAGACAAGAAGGTGAGTGTTCGGAAAAACCATCAGTTTTATTCATGCCAATGATTGACTTAAACCCAAGTGATATGTCATGCATATACACAACTCTAAAGTTTGTTGGTGATCAAGTAATCAAATATGAAACGGACCCTGTAGTAACGTTTGACCACATTATACTGGAAGGCATTGACTGTCGTGTTGAACGAACAAGAGAATAGTAGCCTTCGTAAAGTGATATCACGGTTAGGAGGTTTTCACACAATCATGAGTTTCCTGGGATGTATTGGTCATCTGATGCAAGAAACAGGCCTTTGCGAGCTTTTAGAAACAGTCTACGCTCAAAATGCTGTTGGACATATGCTGAATGGCAAAGCAGTTGCAAGACCACCAATGATGAATGTTAATGAGCTTTCTCACACCTTGGTTCAGGAGCGAAACACCATTCCCTAGCGATGTATTGTAAATATTGTACTTTCAGTCATGCGGAGATATGTGCTGCTTGCATTGCTGTAAGTGGTAGTTACACTCAGCTTCTCATAGGAAAGTTGATGATTTGGGGTGTGGCTGTTTGAAACATTATTCCAGAAATTGCTAATATTTTCTAATAAATTTTGCTTGATTTGTTAGGCCTGGGTGGATGTTCATTGTTACCAAATTTTATTTTGTTTATTTTACAAAGTCCCATGTTTTTTGCGTTTTTAAAGTCGCTCGGTGTATAACGTTCCAGACACATGATAAGATAACACACCCAGACACCTGGCTCCTGCTTCACCAACCTATACTTAACTACTTTAAAACTCAAATCTAAGAAAAACAATCAGGCGTTCATGATTTTAGACTGGTTCCAGTAAAACTTTTTTTTAAAATATGATTTCATTGATATTGAATATCTTATAGATGAATAACAAGGCAAAACTGAAATAAGTTTTTATGTATTTAGGTAAAATGTTTTTAAAACAAAAGCAAAGTGAACCTGTCATAGAACTTTGCTGACAGTGTCTAGCGCCACACAAGACAATTTTCTTGTCTTTGTTTGACTTAGCCAGGATCAAACCCACAACCTTCCTTTTCCTTAAAGATTTTCACAGTAGACTGACATTGCAGTTGTTGTTTCTACAAAGGTAGTAAGGTAAAGTTGGTTCTAGAAGTATAACATTGGACCTAGGATTTGAGAGTTGTGGGTTCGACCCTCGCAACGAATTTAAGCAAATATACTTAACCTAAGTTGAAAAAACTTGTTTTGCAAATGAAGAAAATGTACTGTGTTAGTATATGACATTAACTATTAATAAATCTCACATATTTATATCAAACATTTTATGTACATGTATCTTTTTATTGGAGAAACATTAATTAATTTTGTTTAATTTTGTTTTATTATATACTTTTGCTAGAAACCCCAATTTATGAATTATAACAAAGTAAGTATCACATGATGATCACATGGTGTATTTACCCAGTCACTTTTGCTGGTTTTGGTCACATGATGATCACATGATGTATTTACCCAGTTACTTTTGCTGTTTTTATCACATGTGTTTTGTCTATTTTAATTTAATTTCACTTTTGAATTTGGTGTTTACATGGTATATATTATATACAGTCAAACCTGTCTTAAGCAGCCAGTCAAGGAGAAAGGAGAAAAAGTGGCCTTTCAAGACAGGTGGTTGCTTAATACAGGTTAAATTGCTGTGAAAGTATAGAAATGGGAAATAGCAATTCTGTCTGCTTAAGACAAGTGACTGCTTAATACAGGTGACTGCTTATACAGGTTTGACTATATATATTTAGAAATTAGGCCAACTTTTAACAAATGTGTGTTTACTATTTCCAGAGCATCTTAGCCTATCATGTCAATCCTGGGGTCATGGGTTTAAATCCGTGCCTGGCCACAGTCTCTGTGATGAATGATAGAAAACATTTAAGCTCATTGCCCTTTTTCTCTCACCTCTGATTCAAGTGGGAAAGTTATCAGCTTCTTGCGGAGATATGTGCACTCAAGTATTGATTAACCTTGCCGAATATTTGGTTTACGTAATGTCTGTTAGCCCTCAGTGGCATTAACATATATTCAGACAAACAAACAGTAAATTTAAGTGAATAGATTAATGTGTGTATAAGTAGCATGGCTACATGGCAAGGCACAAATCAGTTTTGATTAATTTTGTTAAGTGTGGAGTGCGTTAGGCCAGTGATAGGGTATCGAAACCTGAGTATTTGATGATTCTGCACCTGGGTTAGGTCCTCCACCACGACTATGTGTGGTCTCCTTAAGCAAGACAGTTTTTCCTCACATCTTTATATAAGTACTGGTTCTACCCACCAAGTGTGATTTGTACAAGTAATGTAGAAACAATCAAAATAGAATAAATAAGTTTAAACTAAAGATAATAAACAGAGACGGTAAACAAACAGCTTTAATTGTTAATTGTTGACCTTGTTTTGTTTTGTTTATATTAAAATTAATTTGGATCTTTGTAAAGTACAGTAGAACTGCGATAGCTCGAACTCGGTTGACTGAAACACCACCGATCGCTCGAACAACTAACCCGGTCCCTGCCAAATTCCTATTTAATTTCTGTTGTTCTACCACCGGTGGCTAGAACACTGATAGGTGGAACAGTCGAACTAGAAATTAGGTCCCACCAACACACTTACATGTGTTTTTTGCACCTTTCAGTCGAACAGCGAATCAAAAATAAAGAAAATCGGAGAAGTTTACCATTTTTGTTCACACATTCAAAGGTGTGAAGTATTTTCTACATGTCATAATGTCCCCGCTGTCTTTAAGAGCAAGAAGTTTGTACTATGATAATTTGGCGAGTGTTTATAATTGGTTACACGTTTGCTTTAATTGTATACCGCATGTTGCATTAATTAATTTGTTTCTTAATTTGATGTTTATTTGTAATTTAAGATGAAATCAAAATAAAACCAATTTATATTGCAAACATTGAAAAGTAAAGAGTGTCACATACAATGTTACCCTATAAATCTTAGACATTGGAAGTTCAGTCTCATTGCACAATGTCACATTTAACAACACATTTACCTGAAGAAGAAATGGCTGAGCAACTTAGTGATGGACCAAGTAACTGGGGAATAACTAAGTCAGCCTCTTTGATGATTGCTACGCAACTTGGTGAAGGACCCCGTAAAACCGGAGTGTGATTATCATGTCATTTACATTCTCACGAATGCTGAAAGCTAAATATAGCTATCTATACATGAGTGTATAATATTATGATGTAAGTCCTGCCCATCTAAACCATTGTACAAGCAGGTAGGTTTGTAACTCCTGCCTGTCAAAACCACTGTACAAGTAGGTAGGTTTGTAAATATGCACATCAAAACCACTGTACGAGCAGGTAGCTTTGTAAGTCCTGCCCATCAAAACCACTGTACAAACAGGTAGCTTTGTATTTCCTGCCAATCAAAACCATTGTTCAAGCAGGAAGGTTTGTAAATCTTGCCAATCAAAACCACTGTACAAGCAGGAAGGTTTGTAAATCTTGCCAATCAAAACCATTGTTCAAGCAGGTAGGTTTGTAAGTGCTGTCCGTCCAAACCACTGTACAAGAAGGAAGGTTTGTAAGTCCTGCCCATCAAAACCATTGTACAAGCAGGTAGGTTTTTAAGTTCTGCCCAACCAAACCATTGTACAATCAGGAAGGTTTGTAAGTCCTGCCCATCAAAACCACTGTACAAGCAGGTAGGTTTGTAAGTCCTGCCCATCAAACCACTGTACAAGCAGGTAGGTTTGTAAGTCCTGCCCATCAAAACCACTGTACAAGCAGGTAGGTTTGTAAGTCCTGCCCATCAAAACCATTGTCCAAGCAGGAAGGTTTGTAAGTTCTGCCCATCCAAACCATTGTACAAGCAGGAAGGTTTGTAAGTCCTGCCCATCAAAACCACTGTACAAGCAGGTAGGTTTGTAAGTCCTGCCCATCAAAACCACTGTACAAGCAGGTAGGTTTGTAAGTCCTGCCCATCAAAACCACTGTACAAGTAGGTAGGTTTGTAAGTCCTGCCCGTCAAAACCACTGTACAAGAAGGTAGGTTTGTAAGTCCTGCCCCTCAAAACCACTGTACAAGCAGGTAGGTTTGTAAGTCCTGCCCATCAAAACCATTGTACAAGCAGGAAGGTTTGTAAGTTCTGCCCATCCAAACCATTGTACAAGCAGGAAGGTTTGTAAGTCCTGCCCATCAAAACCACTGTACAAGCAGGTAGGTTTGTAAGTCCTGCCCATCAAAACCACTGTACAAGCAGGTAGGTTTGTAAGTCCTGCCCATCAAAACCACTGTACAAGTAGGTAGGTTTGTAAGTCCTGCCCGTCAAAACCACTGTACAAGAAGGTAGGTTTGTAAGTCCTGCCCCTCAAAACCACTGTACAAGTAGGTAGGTTTGTAAGTCCTGCCCGTCAAAACCACTGTACAAGAAGGTAGGTTTGTAAGTCCTGCCCGTCAAAACCACTGTACAAGCAGGTAGGTTTGTAAGTCCTGCCCATCAAAACCATTGTACAAGCAGGAAGGTTTGTAAGTTCTGCCCATCCAAACCATTGTACAAGCAGGAAGGTTTGTAAGTCCTGCCCATCAAAACCACTGTACAAGCAGGTAGGTTTGTAAGTCCTGCCCATCAAAAGCACTGCACAAGCAGGTAGGTTTGTAAGTCCTGCCCATCAAAACCACTGTACAAGTAGGTAGGTTTGTAAATCCTGCCCGTCAAAACCACTGTACAAGAAGGTAGGTTTGTAAGTCCTGCCCGTCAAAACCACTGTACAAGTAGGTAGGTTTGTAAGTCCTGCCCGTCAAAACCACTGTACAAGAAGGTAGGTTTGTAAGTCCTACCCGTCAAAACCACTGTACAAGCAGGTAGGTTTGTAAGTCCTGCCCATCAAAACCATTGTACAAGCAGGAAGGTTTGTAAGTTCTGCCCATCCAAACCATTGTTCAAGCAGGAAGGTTTGTAAGTCCTACCCATCAAAACCACTGTACAAGCAGGTAGGTTTGTAAGTCCTGCCCATCAAAACCACTGTACAAGCAGGTAGGTTTGTAAGTCCTGCCCGTCAAAACCACTGTACAAGTAGGTAGGTTTGTAAGTCCTGCCCGTCAAAACCACTGTAAAAGAAGGTAGGTTTGTAAATCCTGCCCATCAAAACCACTGTACAAGCTGGTACGTTTGTAAGTCCTGCCCGTCAAAACCACTGTACAAGTAGGTAGGTTTGTAAGTCCTGCCCGTCAAAACCACTGTACAAGAAGGTAGGTTTGTAAAGCCTGCCCATCAAAACCACTGTACAAGCAGGTAGGTTTGTAAGTCCTGCCCGTCAAAACCACTGTACAAGAAGGTAGGTTTGTAAGTCCTGCCCATCAAAACCACTGTACAAGCAGGAAGGTTTGTAAGTCCTGCCCATCAAAACCATTGTACAAGCAGGTGGGTTTGTTAGTCCTGCCCATCAAAACCATTGTAAAAGCAGGTAGGTTTGTAAGTTCTGCCCAACCAAACCATTGTACAAGCAGGAAGATTTGTAAGTCCTGCCCATCAAAACCACTGTACAAGCAGGTAGGTTTGTAAGTCCTGCCCATCAAAACCACTGTACAAGAAGGTAGGTTTGTAAGTCCTGCCCATCAAAACTATTGTACAAGCAGGAAGGTTTGTAAGTTCTGCCCATCCAAACCATTGTACAAGCAGGAAGGTTTGTAAGTCCTGTCCATCAAAACCACTGTACAAGCAGGTAGGTTTGTAAGTCCTGCCCATCAAA
The DNA here is from genome assembly GCA_029582155.1 of Panopea generosa. Taxonomy (NCBI): domain Eukaryota; kingdom Metazoa; phylum Mollusca; class Bivalvia; order Adapedonta; family Hiatellidae; genus Panopea; species Panopea generosa. The sequence goes on along the minus strand of JAPMAH010000025.1, from coordinate 1,084,414 downwards.
ACCACTGTACAAGCAGGTAGGTTTGTAAGTCCTGCCCGTCAAAACCACTGTACAAGAAGGTAGGTTTTTAAGTCCTGCCTGTCAAAACCACTGTAAAAGAAGGTAGGTTTGTAAGTCCTGCCCATCAAAACCACTGTACAAGTAGGTAGGTTTGTACTTCCTGTCAGTCAAAACCACTGTACAAGAAGATAGGTTTGTAAGTCTTGCCCATCGAAACCACTGTACAAGCAGGTAGCCTTGTAAGTCCTGCCCGTCAAAACCATTGTACAAGCACGAAGGTTTGTAAGTCCTGCTCATCAAAACCACTGTACAAGCAGGTAGGTTTGTAAGTCCTGCCCGTCAAAACCACTGTACAAGCAGGTAGGTTTGTAAGTCCTGCCTGTCAAAACCACTTTACAAGTAGGAAGGTATGTTAGTCCTGCCCATTAAAACCATTGTACAAGCAGGTATGTTTGTAAGTCCTGTCATCAAAACCACTGTACAAGCAGGAAGGTTTGCAAGTCCTGCCCGTCAAATCCACTGTACAAGCAGGTAGGTTTGTAGGTCCTGTCCGTCAAAACCACTGTACAAGCAGGTAGGTTTGTACCTCCTGCCCATCAAAACCTTGTGAACAAGTAGGTAGGTTTGTACCTCCTACCCATCAAAACCACTACAAGCAGGAAGATTTGCAAGTCCTGCTCATCAAAACCACTGTACAAGCAGGAAATAGTGTAAGCCTGCCAATCAAATCCACTGTACAAGCAGGTACGTTAGTAAGTCCTGATCGTCAAAACCATTGTACAAGCAGGTAGGTTTTTAAGTCCTGCCCATCAAATCCACTGCTGTACAAGCAGGTATGTTTGTAAATTCTGCCAATCAAAACCACTGTACAAGCTGGTAGGTTTGTAAGTCCTGCCCATCAAAACCATTGTACAAGCAGGAAGGTTTGTAAGTTCTGCCCATCCAAACCATTGTACAAGCAGGAAGGCTTGTAAGTCCTGCCCATCAAAACCACTGTACAAGCAGGTAGGTTTGTAAGTCCTGCCCATCAAAACCACTGTACAAGCAGGTAGGTTTGTAAGTCCTGCCTGTCAAAACCACTGTACAAGCTGGTAGGTTTGTAAGTCCTGCCCATCAAAACCACTGTACAAGCAGGTAGGTTTGTAAGTCCTGCCCATCAAAACCATTGTACAAGCAGGAAGGTTTGTAAGTTCTGCCAGTCCAAACCATTGTACAAGCAGGAAGGTTTGTAAGTCCTGCCCATCAAAACCACTGTACAAGCAGGTAGGTTTGTAAGTCCTGCCCATCAAAACCACTGTACAAGCAGTTAGGTTTGTAAGTCCTGCCCATCAAAACCACTGTACAAGCAGTTAGGTTTGTAAGTCCTGCCCGTCAAAACCACTGTACAAGAAGGTAGGTTTGTAAGTCCTGCCCGTCAAAACCACTGTACCAGTAGGTAGGTTTGTAAGTCCTGCCTATCAAAACCACTGTACAAGAAGGTAGATTTGTAAGTCCTGCCCATCAAAACCACTGTACAAGCAGGTAGGTTTGTAAGTCCTGCCCGTCAAAACCACTGTACAAGCAGGTAGGTTTGTAAGTCCTGCCCATCAAAACCATTGTACAAGCAGGAAGGTTTGTAAGTTCTGCCCATCCAAACCATTGTACAAGCAGGAAGGTTTGTTAGTCCTGCCCGTCAAAACCACTGTACAAGAAGGTAGGTTTGTAAGTCCTGCCCATCAAAACCACTGTACAAGCAGGTAGGTTTGTAAGTCCTGCCCGTCAAAACCACTGTACAAGTAGGTAGGTTTGTAAGTCCTGCCCGTCAAAACCACTGTACAAGCTGGTAGGTTTGTAAGTCCTGCCCATCAAAACCACTGTACAAGCAGGTAGGTTTGTAAGTCCTGCCCGTCAAAACCACTGTACAAGAAGGTAGGTTTGTAAGTCCTGCCCGTCAAAACCACTGTACAAGAAGGTAGGTTTGTAAGTCCTGCCCATCAAAACCACTATACAAGCAGGTAGGTTTGTAAGTCCTGCCCGTCAAAACCACTGTACAAGAAGGTAGGTTTGTAAGTCCTGCCCATCAAAACCACTGTACAAGTAGGAAGGTTTGTAAGTCCTGCCCATCAAAACCATTGTACAAGCAGGTGGGTTTGTAAGTCCTGCCCATCAAAACCATTGTAAAAGCAGGTAGGTTTGTAAGTTCTGCCCAACCAAACCATTGTACAAGCAGGAAGGTTTGTAAGTCCTGCCCATCAAAACCACTGTACAAGCAGGTAGGTTTGTATGTCCTGCCCATCAAACCACTGTACAAGCAGGTAGGTTTGTAAGTCCTGCCCATCAAAACCACTGTACAAGCAGGTAGGTTTGCAAGTCCTGCCCATCAAAACCATTGTACAAGCAGGAAGGTTTGTAAGTTCTGCCCATCCAAACCATTGTACAAGCAGGAAGGTTTGTAAGTCCTGCCCATCAAAACCACTGTACAAGCAGGTAGGTTTGTAAGTCCTGCCCATCAAAACCACTGTACAAGCAGGTAGGTTTGTAAGTCCTGCCCGTCAAAACCACTGTACAAGTAGGTAGGTTTGTAAGTCCTGCCTGTCAAAACCACTGTACAAGAAGGTAGGTTTGTAAGTCCTGCCCATCAAAACCACTGTACAAGCAGGTAGGTTTGTACTTCCTGTCAGTCAAAACCACTGTACAAGAAGGTAGGTTTGTAAGTCTTGCCCATCAAAACCACTGTACAAGCAGGTAGCCTTGTAAGTCCTGCCCGTCAAAACCATTGTACAAGCACGAAGGTTTGTAAGTCCTGCTCATCAAAACCACTGTACAAGCAGGTAGGTTTGTTAGTCCTGCCCGTCAAAACCACTGTACAAGCAGGTAGGTTTGTAAGTCCTGCCTGTCAAAACCACTTTACAAGTAGGAAGGTATGTTAGTCCTGCCCATTAAAACCATTGTACAAGCAGGTATGTTTGTAAGTCCTGTCATCAAAACCACTGTACAAGCAGGAAGGTTTGCAAGTCCTGCCCGTCAAATCCACTGTACAAGCAGGTAGGTTTGTAGGTCCTGTCCGTCAAAACCACTGTACAAGCAGGTAGGTTTGTAAGTCCTGCCCATCAAAACCACTGTACAAGCAGGTAGGTTTGTAAGTCCTGCCCATCAAAACCATTGTACAAGCAGGAAGGTTTGTAAGTTCTGCCAATCCAAACCATTGTACAAGCAGGAAGGTTTGTAAGTCCTGCCCATCAAAACCACTGTACAAGCAGGTAGGTTTGTAAGTCCTGCCCATCAAAACCACTGTACAAGCAGGTAGGTTTGTAAGTCCTGCCCGTCAAAACCACTGTTCAAGCTGGTAGGTTTGTCAGTATTGCTTGTCAAAACCACTGTACAAGCTGGTAGGTTTGTAAGTCCTGCCCATCAAAACCACTGTACAAGCTGGTAGGTTTGTAAGTCTTGCTTGTCAAAACCACTGTACAAGCAGGTAGGTTTGTAAGTCCTGCTCGTCAAAACCACTGTACAAGCAGGTAGGTTTGTCAGAACTCAAATCTACAACCTCAGCAATGAGAAATAAGCGGACATAAAATGACAGTGTCTTATGGACTAATTGACTAACTATGGAAATCTCTCGGTTATAATGGATTAAAATGAAAGAGATGAAATAAAAAAATTAATGCAAGACTCCCAGCCGCATGTTTAAGTGTGCAAATTCATCATCTCATATAATATTATATACAGTCAAACCTGTGTATGCAGTCACCTCTATTAAGCAGCCACTTTTCTTAAGCAGCCAAATTTGCTATTTCCCATTTCTATTCTTTCAGAGCAATTCAACCTGTATAAAGCAACAGCCTGTCTTAAAAGGCCAATTTTGATCTTTCCCTTGACTGGCTGCTTAAAACAGGTTTGATTGTATTTTGTCAGATAAAGCAAATAAAATGCACTATTTTAATAAATTTTTGTTACAGAACTGGAAGAAAAAGATGAAAAATCCCAACAGATTGCTAAGCAACTGGATGTCAAAACTCAGGAAGTCATTAGATACAAGACCGCTGCTGAAGTTGCCAAGGTAACCGCTGATATCAATTACAGCAAAATGATGAAATGGTTTGACCTCTTGCAACATCAAGGTGCTATGTGTATATGACAATGAAAACACATTGCACCTTTGTGCTTCAAGTGTTTGAGTTACTAATAAATAAAGTGTTTTATTCCTGTGTTACTGAGATAAAATCATGAACACTGTAAGCATACTTGTTGTAAATACTTGTAAATTTCATACTTGTTTGTTTATCTGAGCTGATAAACTTCCAGAATTGAACTGGATTTGAGTTTAACGAAGCTTGTGGTCCACTGATAGAACATTGGATTATCAAATAGTAATATGGGGAGGGGGTGGGTTCCATCCTCAACCATGTCTATGTGTGGTCCAATGATAGAACATTGGACTCATCAAATGGTAATGGGGGTAGGGGGTGGGTTCCATCCTCAACCATGTCTATGTGTGGTCCAATGATAGAACATTGGACTCATCAAATGGTAGTAGGGGGAGGGTGTGGGTTCCATCCTCAACCATGTCTACCTGTGGTCCAATGACAGAACATTGGACTCATCAAATGGTAATAGGGGTAGGGGGTGGGTTCCATCCTCAACCATGTCTATGTGTGGTCCAATGATAGAACATTGGACTCATCAAATGGTAATAGGGGGAGGGGGTGGGTTCCATCCTCAACCATGTCTATGTGTGGTCCAATGACAGAACATTGGACTCATCAAATGGTAATAGGGGGAGGGGGTGGGTTCCATCCTCAACCATGTCTGTGTGTGGTCCAATGATAGAACATTGGATCATCAAATGGTAATGGGGGAGGGGGTGGGTTCCATCCTCAACCATGTCTACCTGTGGTCCAATGACAGAACATTGGATCATCAAATGGTAATAGGGGTATGGGGTGGGTTCCATCCTCAACCATGTCTACCTGTGGTCCAATGACAGAACATTGGATCATCAAATGGTAATAGGGGTAGGGGGTGGGTTCCATCCTCAACCATGTCTACCTGTGGTCCAATGACAGAACATTGGATCATCAAATGGTAATAGGGGTAGGGGGTGGGTTCCATCCTCAACCATGTCTACCTGTGGTCCAATGACAGAACATTGGATCATCAAATGGTAATAGGGGTAGGGGGTGGGTTCCATCCTCAACCATGTCTACCTGTGGTCCAATGACAGAACATTGGATCATCAAATGGTAATAGGGGTAGGGGGTGGGTTCCATCCTCAACCATGTCTACCTGTGGTCCAATGACAGAACATTGGATCATCAGATGGTAATAGGGGTAGGGGGTGGGTTCCATCCTCAACCATGTCTACCTGTGGTCCAATGACAGAACATTGGATCATCAGATGGTAATAGGGGTAGGGGGTGGGTTCCATCCTCAACCATGTCTACCTGTGGTCCAATGACAGAACATTGGATCATCAAATGGTAATAGGGGTAGGGGGTGGGTTCCATCCTCAACCATGTCTACCTGTGGACCAATGACAGAACATTGGATCATCAAATGGTAATGGGGGTAGGGGGTGGGTTCCATCCTCAACCATGTCTACCTGTGGTCCAATGACAGAACATTGGACTCATCAAATGGTAATAGGGGGAGGGGGTGGGTTCCATCCTCAACCATGTCTACCTGTGGTCCAATGACAGAACATTGGATCATCAAATGGTAATAGGGGTATGGGGTGGGTTCCATCCTCAACCATGTCTACCTGTGGTCCAATGACAGAACATTGGATCATCAAATGGTAATAGGGATAGGGGGTGGGTTCCATCCTCAACCATGTCTACCTGTGGTCCAATGACAGAACATTGGATCATCAAATGGTAATAGGAGTAGGGGGTGGGTTCCATCCTCAACCATGTCTACCTGTGGTCCAATGACAGAACATTGGATCATCAAATGGTAATAGGGGTAGGGGGTGGGTTCCATCCTCAACCATGTCTACCTGTGGTCCAATGACAGAACATTGGACTTATCAAATGGTAATAGGGGTAGGGGGTGGGTTCCATCCTCAACCATGTCTATGTGTGGTCCAATGATAGAACATTGGACTCATCAAATGGTAATAGGGGGAGGGGGTGGGTTCCATCCTCAACCATGTCTACCTGTGGTCCAATGACAGAACATTGGACTCATCAAATGGTAATAGGGGTAGGGGGTGGGTTCCATCCTCAACCATGTCTACCTGTGGTCCAATGACAGAACATTGGATCATCAAATGGTAATAGGGGTAGGGGGTGGGTTCCATCCTCAACCATGTCTACCTGTGGTCCAATGACAGAACATTGGACTCATCAAATGGTAATAGGTGTAGGGGCAGGGTTCCATCCTCAACCATGTCTATGTGTGGTCCAATGATAGAACATTGGACTCATCAAATGGTAATAGGGGTAGGGGGTTGGTTCCATCCTCAACCATGTCTCTGTGTGGTCCATTGATAGAACATTGGACTCATCAAATGGTAATAGGGGGAGGGGGTGGGTTCCATCCTCAACCATGTCTACCTGTGATCCAATGACAGAACACTGGACTCATCAAATGGTAATAGGGGGAGGGGGTGGGTTCCATCCTCAACCATGTCTACCTGTGGTCCAATGACAGAACATTGGACTCATCAAATGGTAACAGGGGGAGGGGGTGGGTTCCATCCTCAACCATGTCTATGTGTGGTCCAATGATAGAACATTGGACTCATCAAATGGTAATAGGGGGAGGGGGTGGGTTCCATCCTCAACCATGTCTACCTGTGGTCCAATGACAGAACATTGGACTCATCAAATGGTAATAGGGGGAGGGGGTGGGTTCCATCCTCAACCATGTCTATGTGTGGTCCAATGATATAACATTGGACTCATCAAATGGTAATAGGGGGAGGGGTGGGTTCCATCCTCAACCATGTCTATGTGTGGTGTCCTTACAGCTATACACTTTATCCACATATGCTTAGTACTGGGTTCTACCCAGGAAGACTTCAGGTGTTGAAAAACTTGCCTCACAATCGCTGTAAAAGAAAGCATTTTTATCTACCTTATGTAGAATCGGCTTGAAGTTGTTGGATTATTAAGAAATTGTTCTTGTGTAAATTTGGCTCCTAGATTCAGTTATGAATTTCAATATGTTAAAAAAGTATAGAACTTAGTATTGAAATGAAGATAGAAGTTGTATTGGAAACTCAAAAAGAAAAAGAAATGCAAATAAAGGATCCAAGTTCACAGAGGTCAGGAAAATTCAGGTTATGTTCGGGGGGGGGGGGGGGGGGGGGGATCGTTGCGTAATACTTGCGAATTCTCTGAAGAAATACCGATAATTATCTTAATGTCACTCAGTTTTACCAAGGAGACAGAAGTAACTACAGCGATTCATATAAATTGTGAAAATTGAGAAAATATAGAATAGTATATTAAACTAATGTTTTTGTTATTCATATTACGTCTGCATGTTTAGTCGTGGAATAAAATGGTTTGATATCAGTTTCTATTATATGTGTGATTGAAACTCGTCTTTGTTTATTTTGTGGACACTTATATAAAATGTTAGATTTTCACAAAACTTTGTGTTTGTTTAGTATATATATAATCCACCCCATTGGTGCAAAAAGGTACCAAGTGCCTTCTTATTTAATATACACTTGGTACCTTATTACACCAATGGGACAATCTATTCAAAATCCTGTTAATTCTTCTATGGATTACAGTCAAACCTGTCTTAAGAGACCACTAAAGGGAAATCTGAAAAGTGGTCTCTTAAGGTAGGTGGTCTCTTATTGGGGTAAAATGTTTTTTTGTTGGTCTTTTTTTTGTCTTATATAATGCTTGTACGTTTCCATCATTTTTAGGGCTTTCACCCGCTGTTCTAATGTTAGACATTTTCTCTTTGCTGAAGACATGGCAACTTTGATAGAATATCGCAGTATGAAACCACAATATTGAAACCCAGTCAAATAAACCGTGATAATCTTTGTCTTGACAAACTTTCAAACCATCCATGAAAACAATGACAAACTGTTTTGTCTATAGTTTCCAATTTAATCTAATCAACAAAAAAAAAATAAAAAAAAACGGCACACAGTCCAGTCACAATTTTGTTCCAATTTAACCTGATCAAAAAGTCTGATCAAACCTAAACTTTAATATTTTTTGTCATAATAAAAACAAACAACAAACAAACCTCAAACTGTCCAATTGGCTTTTACCACAAGACACTGCAGTATTTGGCCTCTTTTTTTTTAGCATGTTACCTCAGTGATTGACAATTTAACAATTACACATTTGTCACTTACACAAAGCATGATATTGAAATTACACACCTCATGTATTCATGGTCTTATGGTAAAGGATATTTGTTGAAATTTGATGGATTTTAAGTGGTTACTGGTTGCAGAGAGCAAGTGGTCGCTTATTGCATGTATAATTATGAATGAAATTCGTTGGGGGGAATTAAATGTGGTCGCTTACATCAGGGGGTCGCTTATAACAAGTGTTCGCTACTGCAAGTTTGACTGTACTTATTTTTGTTCTATAAACTTTTTTTTAGCCATTTACACAACTCTCACATGTAACCTTAGCCTTACAGCAATAGAGTCTTTCATAATTCTAATTTTGAATTAGAATCTACTTTTAATTGTGTTTGGAGCACATTACCTAAAAGGTAGGGGTCCAAACCCTGAGACTCGGAGGGTCATGGGTTCGCTCTCCAACCAGTCATATGTGGTGTCTTTGAGTTAGACATTTAAGACATTTGCATATGATTAGTACTGGCTCTACCCAGGAAACAAATCAAAGCGTGATTTATCTAACTTGTAAGAACTTGTTTCACATTCGATGTAAAACAAGTTTAAACTGTTTTAATCTTCTGTTTATTCTGTTCTCTTCATTTAATCTTGCACCTAGAACTGTGCAGATTTTAGATTTTATAAAGTAGGTTGAATTGCACCCTATGTAATATTATCAACTATCATGCAAATTTCTTTTATTTCCTGCTTATTTGATTGACTTGTTTTCAATGACTATAAAAATCGATTGATTCATACATAACTTTCATCATAAAATTACATTTGTTACATGTATACATGGTATATATATTTTTTTTTATTAAAAAAACCTTAAAAATATTAAAAATGAAAATAAAAAATAAGATCCTCCCGCCCTCCCCGTTTTTAAGAAGAGTTTGGATGATAATCTAGCAATTAATTTATAATGGCCAAAGAAACTGTAGAGCAGTTCATATTAGGCTCAGAGCCTTCCGCTTGAACAAGTTAAAATGAATTACCGGGTAGCATAAACTAACATCTTACGTCAGTTGTTATATCTCAAAAACTACACTCTTCATTGTTCACATTCTATGTATACTTCCATTTAAAGTATGTTTCTATATTTTATGTAAAATCTATACTTTGAACATGTGAATTAGCCACAAAGAAAATTGTCTTTGAGAAAATTGGGAGTTTTGTCTGTCCATTTGTGAGAACCCTGTGAATTATTGCATGATGAAAGTATAATAAAAAAAACTTGGCAATAGCAAAATGTTTAAAAAAAATGACATATTAATTTAAATAACTACATGTATTCATATAAGACTAATTATACACATTATTCTTGTACTGAAAGATAATGAAAATGTAATAATTTAGGAGAGGCGGGGTTTTGTGTTTCACGATTGAGTGTAGCCATGCCCTTCCTCTTGTGAATGAATTAACTGGCATTCACCCAGACAATTGAATTATCTCCTTTTCTTCCACCCATAAAATATATAAACATTTGGTTAGGCTATAATAAATTAATAATTGCTAGATTATCATCCCTGCCCGCTCCCTAATTTTCATGCTGCCCCGACTCTTTTTATTTTCATAAAAAAAACATAAAAAATTTTAAAAATGAAAATTAAAAATAAAATCCTCCCACTCTCCCTGTTTTTAAGAAAAATTTGGATGATAATCTAGTAATTAATTCATAAAGGCCTTAACCCTTTACTTCATATAGACGCCTTAGGACACCTCAAATATATTTTAGACACTTTGGACACCTAATATAGAAGGCTTTTGAATTATTGGATTAGTATGTTCAACTGACAGAGTTGAAAACTGAACAAACGAGCATTCTGAACTCTTCCTGCATTGTTTGGAGTTTTCCTCTTTGGTAGCTACTATCAAAAACTTGCCATTGGCACCATCGCGAGGCCCGAGCATGGTAAGCTCCGTTGGTAGTGTGTCTGACTATCAATTCTGGGGTATGTTTATGCATAGAATGTGCTATCTTCCAAATCAGGAATGTTAACCCCGTATGAAAAAAGCAAGGAATTCTATGCCTGTCCCACAATTCGTAGCAGTTGAACGCTTACTAAACTATAAGTGCCTCTATAGTGTTTTCTCTTTTCTGCAAATGTACTCTATTATTAACACTTACATCTATTTTTAGCATTTAATATCTCTAATATTTAACCCGTGCTTTTGTTCTTTAACTAACAAATAGAAAAGTGCCCAAGACAACGAAACTCACACAACCACCCTTCAAGATGAAATTACGAAAATCCAGAAATATCTAACTAAACTGAGCTCTCCTGAAAATAAACATGACGGAATCTCAGTTTGAAAAGGAAATGTCGCTGCGCAAGTTGGATAATACCCAATCGCAAACCAAGGTTTGTTTCGATATTTTGTGAAGCACATTGTAATGTGAGAATTGTAAGGACCCCCTGGATGATTTTGTCACAGCACAGAATTATAACGAGTTTTAATAAAATTTGTCTAATATTTTCAATCTATTGTTCTATTGATACAGGCAGCTAGGTCCTTTATGGCAAAGTGCGATCCAAGGGGCCATCTAAAAACTACTAACCACTTGCTACTGAGGTAGTGGACTTTAGCCACGCTCAATCCAACAACGTTATGCGACAAACTTGCTTTCCAGTTTCTTGTGAAAGGACAGTAACTGTTCTTCTCAGATTCATTCTTAGGTAGCCCTCCACCAATAAAAGTGGATATGCCATGTATAACCTGTCATGTGTTTCTTCTCAGATTCATTCTTAGGTAGCCCTCCACCAATAAAAGTGGATATGCCATGTATAACCTGTCATGTGTTTCTTCTCAGATTCATTCTTAGGTAGCCCTCCACCAATAAAAGTGGATATGCCATGTATTACCTGTCATGTGTTTCTTCTCAGATTCATTCTTAGGTAGCCCTCCACCAATAAAAGTGGATATGCCATGTATAACCTGTCATGTTTTTCTTCTCAGATTCATTTGTAGGTAGCCCTCCACCAATAAAAGTGGATTTGCCATGTATAACCTGTCATGTGTTTCTTCTCAGATTCATTCTTAGGTAGCCCTCCACCAATAAAAGTGGATATGCCATGTATTACCTGTCATGTGTTTCTTCTAAGATTCATTTGTAGGTAGCCCTTTACCAATAAAAGTGGATATGCCATGTATAACCTGTCATGTGTTTCTTAGATTCATTCTTAGGTAGCCCTCCACCAATAAAAGTGGATATGCCATGTATAACCTGTCATGTGTTTAAAATGATGTCAAGCCTCTTTCTTTATTGATCAAAGATGGTCGATACCTGAAAAAAAAATGGTTTTCATTATTTCTGAGACTTTCTGTCTGAAAGTGTTGAATAGGGCCAAATAAACGCTACTTATACTCCCAAATAAAAGTTACTGATGCCCATGGATGATGCATTTTGCAAAAGGGGAACGTGTATTTGGGTAAGGAATATCAAAATTTAAATTTTTTTATTAAGAGTGTGTAAAATTCATTCGATAGCGTGTCTGACTCAATCCCGAAGTCGTGAGTTAGAATCCCCACTCAGCCTAATTCTCCGTGATGATTTTTATATGACATTGTGTCTCATTATCATTCGTCTCTCAACTCTGATTCAAGTGGGAAAGTTGTTGGTTACTTCCAGAGATGGATTGTGCTTGAGTACTGGTTATCCTTCCAGGATCCCAGGAGATAGTGGCCTAAGGTTAACTGATCATTTGTTAGCCTTTGATTGCCAAAAAATGACACTAAATATTCAATTAATCGACTGTAAAATATCTAAACCAAAATTGAAGTTGATGTGTATTTATTTTGATTAAATACCTACAAAGTTGTTTCATTTTCCATAAAAATGGATAGAGGGATGGGTACCTTATAATATTGGGGGGAGCATTTATTCTAAAAAAAATCTAAATATTTGGCAGGTAACCACTGCTAGTGTATGTTTTCATTTTTTACGTTTCTATTCACATGTGACAGAATCTCGGGAACTGAATGCATTTTGTTTGACTATTACAATGAACAAATACTCCGCTGCATGAGAACACTTTGAATGAGCTAATTCTTTTTATTCATTAAACCACTATTAAACACTTCTTATGCAATAATTATAATATCTTTTAATTAAAACTGAAGTTACATGTTGATCAAAATGTTAAATTAAGTGAAAAAATAAAACAGCCGGATAGAAACGAATGAAGCAAATAATCTAAACGACAGCACAGGTTACTGTGCAGGGCCAGCTCCCATCCTCCAAAATTGCCGAACCCAATCTGACCAATGATTCAGGCTCTGCCTAGGCTTTGTACAAAAAAATTTTGAGTTTCACATTACCATGGTAACAGTGACTGAAATAGAAACACATCACATATATATATATTCTTTTGTTGACCAGTTAAGAATCATTTGATCAAACTTTTGAATAACATGTGACTAATCCAACTATTTACTAAACTCAGTTGTCTTAAAAATGCACTTTTTCCAAATATTAAAAACTTATTGCTAAACTGTTTTTACTAAGGCCATTATAAATTAATTGCTAGATTATCATCCAAATTTTTGTTAAAAAAAATGGGGAGGGAGGGAGGATTTTATTCTTTATTTTCTATTTTCATTTTTGAAATTTTTTGTTTAATGTTGTTTTTTATGAAAATAAAAAGGGTCGGGCGTCATGAAAATTAGGAAGCGGACGGGGATGATAATCTAGCAATTAATCCATTATGGCCTAACTACTTCTCTAATGTGGAGTTGTTTTTGTAGAGATGCTACCGAGAATCACAACTGTTGTGAGGGCATGATAGTGGAGATGAGGGTGGATAAGTAAGTCTGGTAGCATTTCTGTCAATTAGTTTCAACAGTTTTGCAATACAGATACAGAATTTCAGCAACATTAACTTGGCTAAGTAAAACACGTAAAAAAAAAAGTTACTTATTGGCAGACTGGTCTAAGATGTTGTCATTTAATGACAACTTTCCTTTTCACCACTGAGGTCACGGATTTGAGCCTCGCTCACGCCAGAAAATTTACTTGAGAAAGTTTGCTAGTTACTTGTGGAAGGGTGATGGTTCTATTCAGATTCATTCTGAGTAGCAATAAAAACTGGATATGCCATAGATAACCTTTCATGTGTTGAAAATGGTGTTCAGTCCCATTTAATAAAATAGATAAAAAAAGAACATATGGCCAAAATAAATTTTCATCCCCGCCAGTCCCCTTCTTTTCATGCTGCCCTGATCTTTTTTATTTTCATAAAAAAAAAAAATAAAAAAAAAAGACCAACAATTTTGAAAATAAAATTAAAGAAAGAAAAAAAAAAATTCTCTCGCCCTCCCCCTTTAAAAAAAAAAAAATGGGTGATAATCTAGCAATTAATTTATAATGGCTTTAACTACATGTACAAAAATAAAATTGGAAAAAAATTCAGACCTAAGGAAAACTTTGACCAAACTTTCAGCTCAAGCGATACAAGATCCTACCGTATCTACTTAGTTAAGTGTATGTATGTTGGTGAAACGCGACCCAGTCTTCCAGTTATTACTAACTGAATTCAGTCTTCTCACATATAACTTCTGCTCTTCTCTTTTAAATATAACTGGACTAATCCAAATTTCAGGTGCGATTTTTATTTGCTATCAATTGAAAGGTAATTAAAGATCGTTTTTATAACTGTCACCCCTGATCCTGCTCTCACCATACCTTCCTATTCTTTACTGTCTCTGATGTGGTAGTCTTCCCTTATATTGCTGAAATGTGACATACTATGCATAATTGTTTGCAATATTTTATGTGACATTTTGTGCAATATTTTATGTGACATTTTGTGCATTATTTTATGTGACATTTTGTGCAATATTTTATGTTATATTTTATTGTGACATTTTGTGACATTTTTATGTGATTTTTTGTAAGGTATTATACTATGTGTCTTCGGCATGATACTTCAGTCTGACAGCGCTTAGAATACTGTCTCAAGTAGACACCGTCGCGATATGACTGAAAAATTGTTGAAAGCGACGCTAAACACCATACAACAAAAAAAAAATTTAAACTGATTTTTGTGTATTATTGTATTTATCCTATATATTGGGACAGCAACAAATAATTAGTTCTCAAGATCATTTTCCTCTCACCACTCAGGTAGTAAGTTTGAATCCCGCTCGCTTCGAAAATTTTATGTAAGACAGTTTGCCAGTTACTTGTGGAAGGATGGTGGTTCTACTTTAAGATTCATTCTGAGGTGTTCCTCCACCATTAAAACTGAATATGCCATATATAACCTGAGTTGTCCCTCCACCATTGGAACTGGATATGCCATATATAACAGGAGTTGTCCCTCCACCATTGGAACTGGATATGCCATATATAACCTGAGTTGTACCTCCACCATCAGAACTGGATATGCCATATATAACCCGAGTTGTCCCTCCACCATTAGAACTGGATATGCCATATATAACCTGAGTTGTCCCTCCACCATTGGAACTGGATATGCCATATATAACCTGAGGTGTTCCTCCACCATTAAAACTGGATATGCCATATATAACCTGAGGTGTTCCTCCACCATTAGAACTGGATATGCCATATATAACCTGAGTTGTCCCTCCACCATTGGAACTGGATATGCCATATATAACCCGAGTTGTCCCTCCACCATTGGAACTGGATATGCCATATATAACCTGAGTTGTACCTCCACCATTAGAACTGGATATGCCATATATAACCTGAGTTGTCCCTCCACCATTGGAACTGGATATGCCATATATAACCTGAGTTGTCCCTCCACCATTGGAACTGGATATGCCATATATAACAGGAGTTGTACCTCCACCATCAGAACTGGATATGCCATATATAACCTGAATTGTCCCTCCACCATTGGAACTGGATATGCCATATATAACCTGAGGTGTTCCTCCACCATTAAAACTGGATATGCCATATATAACCTGAGGTGTTCCTCCACCATTAGAACTGGATATGCCATATATAACCTGAGTTGTCCCTCCACCATTGGAACTGGATATGCCATATATAACCTGAGTTGTACCTCCACCATTAGAACTGGATATGCCATATATAACCCGAGTTGTCCCTCCACCATTAGAACTGGATATGCCATATATAACCTGAGTTGTACCTCCACCATTAGAACTGGATATGCCATATATAACCCGAGTTGTCCCTCCACCATTGGAACTGGATATGCCATATATAACCTGAGTTGTCCCTCCACCATTGGAACTGGATATGCCATATATAACCTGAGTTGTCCCTCCACCATTAGAACTGGATATGCCATATATAACCCGAGTTGTCCCTCCACCATTGGAACTGGATATGTCATATATAACCTGAGTTGTCCCTCCACCATTGGAACTGGATATGCCATATATAACCTGAGTTGTCCCTCCACCAATAGAACTGGATATGCCATATACCAACTGAGGTCTTCCTCCACTGTTAGAACTGGATATGCCATATATAACCTGAGTTGTCCCTCCACCATTGGAACTAGATATGCCATATATAACCTGCGGTGTTCCTCCACCATTAAAACTGGATATGCCATATATAACCTGAGTTGTCCCTCCACCATTGGAACTGGATATGCCATATATAACCTGAGTTGTCCCTCCACCATTGGAACTGGATATGCCATATATAACCTGAGGTGTCCCTCCACCATTATAACTGGATATGTCATATATAACCTGAGGTGTCCCTCCACCATTGGAACTGGATATGCCATATATAACCTGAGGTGTTCCTCCACCATTAGAACTGGATATGTCATATATAACCTGAGGTGTCCCTCCACCATTGGAACTGGATATGCCATATATAACCTGAGGTGTTCCTCCACCATTAGAACTGGATATGCCATATATAACATGAGGTGTCCCTCAACCATTGGAACTGGACATGCCATATATAACCTGAGGTGTTCCTCCACCATTAGAACTGGATATGTCATATATAACCTGAGGTGTCCCTCCACCATTGGAACTGGATATGCCATATATAACCTGAGGTGTTCCTCCACCATTAGAACTGGATATGTCATATATAACCTGAGTTGTCCCTCCACCATTAAAACTGGATATGCCATATATAACCTGAGGTGTTCCTCCACCATTAGAACTGGATATGCCATATATCACCTGAGGTCTTCCTCCACTGTTAGAACTGGATATGCCATATATAACCTGAGGTGTTCCTCCACCATTAGAACTGGATATGTCATATATAACCTGAGTTGTCCCTCCACCATTAAAACTGGATATGTCATATATAACCTGAGGTGTCCCTCCACCATTGGAACTGGATATGTCATATATCACCTGAGGTCTTCCTCCACTGTTAGAACTGGATATGCCATATATAACCTGAGTTGTCCCTCCACCATTAGAACTGGATATGCCATATATAACCTGAGTTGTCCCTCCACCATTGGAACTGGATATGCCATATATCACCTGAGGTCTTCCTCCACTGTTAGAACTGGACATGCCATATATAACCTGAGTTGTCCCTCCACCATTGGAACTGGATATGCCATATATAACCTGAGTTGTCCCTCCACCATTAGAACTGGATATGCCATATATAACCTGAGTTGTCCCTCCACCATTGGAACTGGATATGCCATATATCACCTGAGGTCTTCCTCCACTGTTAGAACTGGATATGCCATATATAACCTGAGTTGTCCCTCCACCATTAGAACTGGATATGTCATATATAACCTGAGGTGTTCCTCCACCATTGGAACTGGATATGCCATATATCACCTGAGGTCTTCCTCCACTGTTAGAACTGGATATGCCATATATAACCTGAGTTGTCCATTCCACCATTAGAACTGGATATGCCATATATAACCTGAGTTGTCCCTCCACCATTGGAACTGGATATGCCATATATCACCTGAGGTCTTCCTCCACTGTTAGAACTGGATATGCCATATATAACCTGAGTTGTCCCTCCACCATTGGAACTGGATATGTCATATATAACCTGAGGTGTTCCTCCACCATTAGAACTGGATATGCCATATATAACATGAGGTCTTCCTCCACCGTTAAAACTGGACTTGCCATATATAACCTGAGGTGTTCCTCCACCGTTAAAACTGGACATGCCATATATAACCTGAGGTGTTCCTCCACCAATAGAACTGGATATGCCATATATCACCTGAGGTCTTCCTCCACTGTTAGAACTGGATATGCCATATATAACCTGAGGTGTTCCTCCACCAATAGAACTGGATATGCCATATATAACCTGAGTTGTCCCTCCACCATTGGAACTGGATATGCCATATATAACCTGAGGTGTTCCTCCACCGTTAAAACTGGACATGCCATATATAACCTGAGGTGTTTCTCCACCAATAGAACTGGATATGCCATATATCACCTGAGGTCTTCCTCCACTGTTAGAACTGGATATGCCATATATAACCTGAGGTGTTCCTCCACCATTAGAACTGGATATGCCATATATAACCTGAGGTCACCCTCAACCATTTAAACTGGATATGCCATATATAACCTGAGGTGTTCCTCCATCATTAAAACTGGATATGCTATATATTACCTGAGGTGTTCCTCCACCATTAAAACTGGATATGCCATATATAACCTGAAATATGTGGAAAATGGTGTTAAACCCCATTAAAAAAAAACCCATATATATACAATAAAATGAAAATACTCACTCTCAAGTAAACAGTCTACTGTTATTATTCCTTTGAAAACAGACAAAACACAATTTATTCCCACTCCTTGTGGTATATTGCCATGTAGAGTATCCTTGGCTCAAGCTTCAGTATTGACCTTAACCCTTTACTTCATAAAGATGCCTTTGGACACCTCTAATATAGAAAGCATTAATTCACCACGTATCAGCAATGGGTGAATTATGTTTATATTAACTGACAGAGTGGAAAACAGTGCAGGAAGTGTTCAGATTGCTCGTTACGAGCAATCTGAACTCTTCCTGCACTGTTTTCAAAGGCCTTCTGCGATTGGTGCAGGAAAATCGTATCTATGGAGTAAAGGGTTAAGGCCATTATAAAATAATTGCAAGATTACAATCCAAATTTTTCTTTATATTTTATTTTTAAAAGGGGGAGGGGGCAAGGATTTTATTTTTTATTTATATTATCAAAATTTTCGATGTTTTTTTTTTGTTTTTTTTAAAATGATAATAATTTTTTTTTTTATATATATTTTTTTGTATGAAAATAAAAGGGTTGGGCACGGCATGAAAATTAGGGGGGCGGACGGGGATGGTTTAATTAATTTATTATGGCGTAAAACACATTGTATAAGCCCAGATGATTATAGGGTTATTTAATCCACCTGTCTGTATATTATTCAATAATACCACTGGGGTTTAAAAACAAAGTTTGTATAAAAGGGATTAGTGTTTATACAGAAACATGATTAAAGTATTTCCAACAGGTTTCTAAAATTGCAATACATTATTTTATTTTATTTTTTATGATCTTGCAAAGCCTAAGGCAATTATTGTATCAAAGAAAGTTTTTAAATTTTAAATAAAATGATGTCATAGTATATATAATTATATATACCGTATCTGGTTTTAATTGAAATTAATTGAAACTCATAATTGATCTCTAATATCTGAATATGTCTTATGTT
This sequence comes from Panopea generosa, assembly GCA_029582155.1. NCBI lineage: Eukaryota > Metazoa > Mollusca > Bivalvia > Adapedonta > Hiatellidae > Panopea > Panopea generosa. Next base: position 1,065,444 of record JAPMAH010000025.1, on the reverse strand, counting down.
TACCTACATCTTCCAAAAATTAACTAACTATCACTTACCTCTCACAACTGAGGTCATGGATTCAAGCCGAGCTTGGTAAAAAAATGATGTCAGAAAATTTGCCAGTTACAGTAGTTTGTGGAAGGGCGGTGGTTCTACTGGAATTCAGTCAGAGACCCAGATAATTTTCTTCCCAATCAGTCAGAGTCCCAGACAATTTTCTTCCCAATCAGTCAGAGTCCCAGACAGTTTTCTTCCCAATCAGTCAGAGTCCCAGATAATTTTCTTCCCAATCAGTCAGAATCCCAGACAATTTTCTTCCCAATCAGTCAGAGTCCCAGATAATTTTCTTCCAATCAGTCAGAGTCCCAGATAATTTTCTTCCCAATCAATCAGAGTCCCAGACAATTTTCTTCCCAATCAGTCAGAGTCCCAGATAATTTTCTTCCCAATCAGTCAGAGTCCCAGACAATTTTCTTCCCAATCAGTCAGAGTCCCAGATAATTTTCTTCCCAATCAGTCAGAGTCCCAGATAATTTTCTTCCCAATCAGTCAGAATCCCAGACAATTTTCTTCCCAATCAGTCAGAGTCCCAGATAATTTTCTTCCAATCAGTCAGAGTCCCAGATAATTTTCTTCCCAATCAGTCAGAGTCCCAGACAATTTTCTTCCCAATCAGTCAGAGTCCCAGATAATTTTCTTCCCAATCAGTCAGAGTCCCAGACAATTTTCTCCCAAATCAGTCAGAGTCCCAGACAATTTTCGATAAAGAATTAGTACTTAACTCCAGAACTTTAAAGTCTGGTTTTATCTTAACTACCACACCTTTTTAGAATGAGGTGAAATATCATTTTCAAAACAGGTTATAATATACGTTGTATATAATCAGTTAGTGAATGTTTGGAAGACAGGATTGTTGATTCTTTAAAAAATGCTTTTCAGCAATTTGCAGACATTAAACATTAATTAAGCTAGAATCTGCTGACATACACGACTACTGAAGTGGTTGGAGTGTTAGCCGCTCTCGCTACTGGTTTTGCCCAGGAAGCATACCCGGTTCATATAAGCTTGAAACATTCTCCGCAGTCGAGCTAAAGTAAATTAGTAATAAACAAAACAAATTAAAAGGATCTTAACGACAATATGTCTTTTGGTATAGACATAGAATGGATCAACTCGGTGTTGGTTCCTCAAAATAAAAAAAAAGCAATATATAGGGGGTAGGGGAGGAGGGGTGGAGAAAAGGTTGTACATGGTGATGATTTTTTTGTTTGTTGGTAGCTTCGGCTGACATCCGTCCATGTTTGTTGGTAGCTTCGGCTGACATCCGTCCATGTTTGTTGGTAGCTTCGGCTGACATCCGTCCATGTTTGTTGGTAGCTTCAGTTGACATCCATCCATGTTTGTTGGTAGCTTTGGCTGACATCCATCAATGTTTGCTGGTAGCTTCGGCTGCCATCCATCCATGTTTGTTGGTAGCTTTGGCTGACATCCATCCATGTTTGTTGGTAGCTTCGGCTGACAGCCATCCATGTTTGTTGGTAGCTTTGGCTGACAGCCATCCATGTTTGTTGGTAGCTTCGGCTGACATCCATCAATGTTTGCTGGTAGCTTCGGCTGCCATCCATCCATGTTTGTTGGTAGCTTTGGCTGACATCCATCCATGTTTGTTGGTAGCTTCGGCTGACAGCCGTCCATGTTTGTTGGTAGCTTCGGCTGACATCCATCCATGTTTGTTGGTAGCTTCGGCTGACAACCATCTATGTTTGTTGGTAGCTTCGGCTGACATCCATCCATGTTTGTTGGTAGCTTCAGCTGACAGTCATCCATGTTTGTTGGTAGCTTCAGCTGACATCCATCCATGTTTGTTGGTAGCTTCAGCTGGCAGCCATCCATGTTTGTTGGTAGCTTCAGCTGACAGTCATCCATGTTTGTTGGTAGCTTCAGCTGACATCCATCCATGTTTGTTGGTAGCTTCAGCTGACATCCATCCATGTTTGTTGGTAGCTTCAGCTGACAGCCATCCATGTTTGTTGGTAGCTTCAGCTGACAGTCATCCATGTTTGTTGGTAGCTTCAGTTGACATCCATCCATGTTTGTTGGTAGCTTCGGCTGACAGCCATCCATGTTTGTTGGTAGCTTCGGCTGACATCCATCCATGTTTGTTGGTAGCTTCGCCTCACAGCCATCCATGTTTGTTGGTAGCTTCAGCTGACAGTCATCCATGTTTGTTGGTAGCTTCAGTTGACATCCATCCATGTTTGTTGGTAGCTTCGGCTGACATCCATCCATGTTTGTTGGTAGCTTCGCCTCACAGCCATCCATGTTTGTTGGTAGCTTCAGCTGACAGTCATCCATGTTTGTTGGTAGCTTCAGTTGACATCCATCCATGTTTGTTGGTAGCTTCGGCTGACATCCATTCATGTTGGTAGCTTCAGCTGACAGCCATCCATGTTTGTTGGTAGCTTCAGCTGACAGCCATCCATGTTTGTTGGTAGCTTCGGCTGACATTCATCCATGTTTGTTGGTAGCTTCGGCTGACAGCCATCCATGTTTGTTGGTAGCTTCGGCTGACATCCATCCATATTTGTTGGTAGCTTCAGCTGACAGCCGTCCATGTTTGTTGGTAGCTTCGGCTGACAGCCATCCATGTTTGTTGGTAGCTTCAGTTGACATCCATCCATGTTTGTTGGTAGCTTCAGCTGACAGCCATCCATGTTTGTTGGTAGCTTCGGCTGACATCCATCCATGTTTGTTGGTAGCTTCAGTTGACATCCATCCATGTTTGTTGGTAGCTTCGGCTGACAGCCATCTATGTTTGTTGGTAGCTTCGGCTGACAGCCATCCATGTTTGTTGGGAGCTTCAGCTGACAGCCATCCATGTTTGTTTGTAGCTCCGGCTGACATCCATCCATGTTTGTTGGTAGCTTCAGCTGACAGCCATCCATGTTTGTTGGTAGCTTCGGCTGACATCCATCCATGTTTGTTGGTAGCTTCAGCTGACAGCCGTCCATGTTTGTTTGTAGCTCCGGCTGACAGCCATCCATGTTTGTTGGTAGCTTCAGCTGCCATCCAGCCATGTTTGTTGGTAGCTTCGGCTGACATCCATCCATGTTTGTTGGTAGCTTCGGCTGACATCCATCCATGTTTGTTGGTAGCTCCGGCTGACAGCCATCCATGTTTGTTGGTAGCTTCGGCTGACATCCATCCATGTTTGTTGGTAGCTCCGGCTGACATCCATCCATGTTTGTTGGTAGCTCCGGCTGACAGCCATCCATGTTTGTTGGTAGCTCCGGCTGACAGCCATCCATGTTTGTTGGTAGCTTCGGCTGCCATCCAGCCATGTTTGTTGGTAGCTTCGGCTGACATCCATCCATGTTTGTTGGTAGCTTCGGCTGACAGCCATCCATGTTTGTTGGTAGCTTCGGCTGACAGCCATCCATGTTTGTTGGTAGCTTCGGCTGACAGCCATCCATGTTTGTTGGTAGCTTCGGCTGACAGCCATCCATGTTTGTTGGTAGCTTCGGCTGACAGCCATCCATGTTTGTTGGTAGCTTCGGCTGACAGCCGTCCATGTTTGTTGGTAGCTCTGGCTGACAGCCATCCATGTTTGTTGGTAGCTCCGGCTGACAGCCATCCATGTTTGTTGGTAGCTCCGGCTGACAGCCATCCATGTTTGTTGGTAGCTCCGGCTGACAGCCATCCATGTTTGTTGGTAGCTTCGGCTGACAGCCATCCATGTTTGTTGGGAGCTTCGGCTGACAGCCATCCATGTTTGTTGGTAGCTTCAGCTGACAGCCATCCATGTTTGTTGGTAGCTTCAGCTGACAGCCATCCATGTTTGTTGGGAGCTTTGGCTGACAGCCATCCATGTTTGTTTGTAGCTCTGGCTGACATCCATCCATGTTTGTTGGTAGCTTCGGCTGACATCCATCCATGTTTGTTGGTAGCTCCAGCTGACAGCTGTCCATGTTTGTTTGTAGCTCCGGCTGACAGCCATCCATGTTTGTTGGTAGCTTCAGCTGCCATCCAGCCATGTTTGTTGGTAGCTTCGGCTGACATCCATCCATGTTTGTTGGTAGCTTCGGCTGACATCCATCCATGTTTGTTGGTAGCTTCGGCTGACAGCCATCCATGTTTGTTGGTAGCTTGTTTGTTGGTAGCTTCGGCTGACAGCCATCCATGTTTGTTGGTAGCTTCGGCTGACATCCATCCATGTTTGTTGGTAGCTTCGGCTGACAGCCATCCATGTTTGTTGGTAGCTTCGCCTGACAGCCTTGTCCATGTTGGATCTGGTTCATGGTTGATTATTTGTGCCTATACATGTATCTTTGTGAAAGATTGTTACAGTTTCCGTTCATGTGATTCCTTTATATAGGTGTGGCCAGGTATGGAGCAGAAAATTAAATACTTATATTGATTGTATGATGGGGTTTAATATGGTTGTGTGGCCCATGTCAGTCTCTACAGTTCATGTATACCACAGGGGCTTGTGTCATACATTTTATATCCCTATATGTATTTTTTATACTCTATATAAAGATGTCTGTTTCGAATAGATTTTATATAATTATAAATTCATAATAATTTTATTTAAAAAAAAAACAACATCATGTATAAAATACCATTTGGACATCAGTGCAATGGTCCCGTTATCTCAGGTAGTAATGAGTCACAGTATCAGCACTTGGGTCGTGAATTCAAATCCCTGCCTGGCACCAGTCTCTGTGATGATTGATTTACTTAATTGTGTCCCATTGTCATTATGTATCAATTTTTTAAATACAAGGTTATATAATTAGACAACTGTAATAATGTTATTTGGAAAAACAAATTAAAGTTTAAAATATCATTTGAATATCAGTGCACTTGTCTGGTTAGCTTAGACAGTAATGTGGACGAGTATTAACTCTGTGGTTGTGAATTGGAATCCCCACCCGGCACCAGTCTCTGAGATGATTAACATACTACATGTTTTATCATTGTCATTCTGTCAGTTTTGAATATAAGTTTATATAATTAATATTTATGATTTATGTGTTTAAATAATAAGCATGTTATAGTGTGTACTTATAAGTTTAACTAAACAGTTAAAACATTTATGACCTTAATTTCATTGAGGTAATAATATTGTCTGCTAAAATGTAAGCGTGTAATAGTATGTATTTTAAAAATAAATCATACGTTTAATTCAACTACAACTCTGTCATCTTAATCTGTTTAATTGTCATGATAGACCATTATCAAATGTTTACACATATTTCAGCATATTAATTTTAAATGTTTTCTTAAAAACAGTAAAATAATATGCAAATCTAATAAACCTTGTACAAACAACTTAATACTTAAATTGCGCTCCCCCAACCCCTGGAGGCAACACTTGTAATTTATATTGGGGTAATAATATCAGTGACTTATCACATATATGTCTCTGATAATACAGTCTGCTAGAAGGTAATTGGGTAATTATATTTCAACACAATTTTGTTGTTCAGTTTCTAAAATTAGCAATTAGATTAGGATTGATTCAAATCAACAAATTTAAATTTTATAGACAGATTTTAGATCGGGTTTTATTTATAAAAAGAAATGTTAGCAATTTTTCTAGAAATTGATGCTTTTATCAATCATGCGATTTCTTTATCAATTACATGTTTTGGTTAACTTATGTTAAGTTTTAAGTTCAAGTTTAATTTTAAAAAAATACAGCCTCTCGTATAAGTGGTATGCAACACATATCAATCTCTTGTAACAACAAAATCTTATGATATCATAACACAAGGTACTTAAAAATGAATACTGTTTTAGGCTTCATTACAAACACATGCACATGAATATAAAGGTGTCTGTTTCAAATACATTTGTACATAATTATATAACTATTAATATTATTTAAAAGCAACATAAATATTAAATATAATATGAATATCAGTGCACTTGTCCCGTTAGCTCAGACACTATAATGCGTATTATTAAAATTATACAAAATTTAAATTGAACCATTTAAAAGTATCAATTCATTATCACTGCAGGGTAGAAGATTCTTGGAAGAGTCCAAAAATAGTCCATACCCACGAATCGTTGTGTAAAAATGCATGTGTCAATAGATATGGTTCTAAAAAACCGCCGTTAGTTAACATAGACCAATCGAAAGTCATACCAGATGAGTTACATTTAATGTTAAGAATATGTGACGTTCTATTAAAAAACTTCATCAACGATTGTCATAAACAGGATTCTAAACTGCAAGCGTTAAATGAAAAGCTTTGTCATATTGACAAGTTAGTATTGAAAATAAGAGAGTGCGGTGTTCCTTTCCACATCTGGAGGGACAAGGTATCTGGGGAAATTCAATGGATATCGTTAACTGGTGGTAGCTACAAATTATTATTGAAACATTAACCTGACAAATTGTTCCTTGTATTACAAACAATACACACGAAGATGTGATAAATTTATGGCGTCAGTTCAGACATATACTCAACGAAATTAGTAAAACCAGTGAAATAACCAAACAGGACATGTTTAATGAAATTCAGTTGGTTACATTATTTTCTTCACTGTCGAGTAAAGGTAGATTAGGTTATGATAAGATAACACCTTATATGCACTGTCTCTTATACCATGTCACAAAACTTGTGCACAAAGAAGGAGGATTGGGTCAGTTCAGTGGACAGGGTATAGAGAATATAAATGAGGAACTCAAAACCATACATTACAAACGATTGAATAAATTCAATCATACCGTTGACGAATTAACTACGTGAAAGAGACTGGAATATTTATTTGACCATCACTGTGAACGAGAAAAACAAAACTACACAAAATGCCACTCCCAATATTGGACAACAGGAAAAAGTGAAACATACAAAAATAAACGGAAACAAATTAATTATGAAATTGAAGAAATGAACATGAAATATTTAAAATTGAACACACCTACAGGACCAAATTGCATAGAACTAATGTCCGACCAAAAACTAAAGGAAACACTTAAAATGTTAGGCGTGAAAACAAAAGTGAGGAAGCGTGAAAAATTAATTAAAATTTCCCTTTCTCAACATATTTTCTGTCACCTAATGACAATGGTAAAAGTGCTAAAAGTGACCCAAAACAATCAATAAATTCACAGTTTGACAAACTGAGTAAGGGTATTATAATAACAAACTTTTATCAGTTTGGTAAAAAACTTGGTAAATGGCTTTATTTTTCAGTGTTTTTAACAATCCTATTAATTTTGGACTTGTGACAACCCAGGGTGGGTATTTTGACTACCCTGTAAATTCTACTGTGGGTATTTTGAATACCCTGTAAATTCTACTGTGGGTATTTTGAATACCCTGAAAATTCTGCTGTGGGTATTTTGACTACTTTGCCATTTTTGAGGTGTGGGTATTTTGACAATGGGTATTTTGACATACACTCGTGTGCAACAATGGCCGCACCAGCTAAACACGATCAGAAAAAATATATAATATTATTTCTTATTCTCTCTTAGACAGGTAAATATATGTAACAAACCATTTTCCCTTAAATTCAATTCCTGGTCTAAATAGTGTGTTTTGATGATGTTTGACTGTGTAGCAAACAGTATATACCCTGATAGTACAGCATGAATGTGAAGGCTCGCCTGGATCTACATCAACACTGACCGCAAAAATTACTTCTTTTTTTTTATCAAGCTAAGGGTTATTTTACTATTTTGAAATTCAATCATCAATGTCAGGCTACATGATAAGATGTCAGACTCGAGATTGATGGGTTTCGGGTTTGATCTCTGGTTCATGATCGGTGTGACTGTTTAACAGTTATCATCTTTTTGGGTGAAAGCTTCATAAGACATTGTTGTGTTTCTCTGTATTATTTCTGTGATACATTCTAAATCTTCTAAATTTCGAAAAGTAAGGTCATTGCTTAAGCAGCACGTATTTTCGTCAGACGAAGGCATTATAACACAGTTTTCGCAGCTGCAAAAATCTTTCACATGTGTGAACGACTGTGCCGTCTCACTGTTTCTCTCGTTTTCTAATTCATTTAACTCTGCTTCCGAAAATTCTGGTTCAAAGTTGACGGCCACAAGTCCTTAATTAACAAGTTATTAAAATCCATTTCATTATTCTTGCGAGTACTTTTGTCGGTGACTATATTTGCACGTTTCTATATCTGCTGTAGCATATAAATTAATTATGTTTTAAACCGGAAGTGCAGTTATGACGTCACGCAGGTATCCAATATGGCGACTTCCACCACAAAGTCGATATGCGGAAATGACCGTTACAAAACGAGCTGATATATCTTTATGGACTCGAATTTATGCATATTGATACTATAAATAGAAAGCTGAACTCATAGCTATTCATATTATCCTGTTTTATACACAGGGTTGCGTTCCCCTTTAACTTCCGTTCATGTCAGGAACACAATTCAAAAGTCTACAATTGCAGATTTCTCATCAAAACAATACCATTCCCAGAAAGTTGTGTTTAAAATTGTTGAAGAACTTCTGATTTCAAAATTTGTATACTGCAGCTAAAATAACAACCAATTACGAAAATTTTACTTCAAACCTTAATATATTTAATTCAAGATCATTTTTTTGTGATTGAACCATTGTATAACATCTAAGATTACATACAATTTAAAAAATTAACAAACAAGTAATAAGTTGCCTGTAAATTCATATATAATGAATGGTTAATTTATTAATTAATCTTTTGTGAGCAGCTATTTTATCTACATTTAATCCGGAGATGCAAGTTTCCAATCATAATCTATATAAGTCCTTGTATAAGATAACACCGACATGTTCAATTGTCACTTGTATATATGTGTATCAAGGGTTCAGTGCAGAACTGTTGCATCTGTGCATAAAAATCATCAGTTTTACACTCAACCTGTGATGTGTAATTTTTATGTAGATTTTGTCCTCTTGTTGTATTCAGTTATTATATGTTTAACCATAATGATCAATGTAGTTTTGAGTTCCAGTGGAGTGTTGCGTTATGGGATTGGTTGTAATACAGACATGTTTATATGGCTATGTAGGCTGGTGTGCTACTTACAAATGTATTTGTACCTTAACACATAACCATTGTCATTGCCTTGGTTATGTTTCCCTTGTACTTTTTACGTAGCAAGAAGGATAACTCTTGCATTTAGAGAATCACTGACAAGTAGAAGTGATTTCCCTTTTATTCTTTGAAAAGAAAGAATGACAACTCTTGTATATCAGAGAATTACTGGCAAGAGTTATTTTCATTGTGCTCTTTATACAATCAAACTGTTTTATGCAGCCATTCAAGAGAAGGAGAAATAGTGGCCTTTTAAGACAGGTTGTTGCTTAATACAGGTTTGTTTGACTTGAAAGCATAGAAATGGGAAATAGAAAACATGGCTGCTTAAGACAAGTGGCTGCTACTTAGGCCGTTATAAATTAATTGCTAAATTATCATCCAAATATTTCTTAAAAATGGGGAGGGTTGCAGTGTTTCATTTTTATTTTTATTTTCATTTTTAAATTTTTTGATGTTTTTTAAATATATAAAAAATTTTTTATTTTTTTTATGAAAATGAAAATGGTTGGGGCGGCATGAAAATTAGGGGGCGGGCGAGGATGATAATCTAGCAATTAATTTATTATGGCCTTACACAGGTTTAACTGTATATAAATGCACCATTACAAGTTTATAAAGCATTATGTTCCACACATTGGAGTACATTACATGTACAGTCAAACATGTATAAGCAATCACCGCATTTTAAGCAGCCACTTGTCTTAAGCAGCCACATTAATTTTGTTATTTCCTGTCTGTATATGCTTTAAGAGCAATCTAACCTGTATTAAGCAACAACCTGTCTTAAAAGGTCACTTCTGCTCCTTCCCTTGACTGGCTGCTAAAAAAAGATTTAACTGTATTTAAGGTAGTTTGCGACGTTCATAGCCGATTTTTGACATCTTGCGAAAATTATCAACAATTTGTACAGGTGTACTATAAAGTCTCAGCTTTTGTTTAAGCTTCTTTTTTTTAAAAAATGTACCACAGTTTCTCGTTAACAGCACCTCCTAGTGGTTGGTATTTTCTTAGCATGTCATTTTGTTAACATTTTAACTTACCATATTAATTATCTATTTTCAGAAACTACACCGCTCATAATGTTACTGACACTTTACAACAGACTCCAGCCGTACATTCTCATCAACATAACGATCGAGGATGTCAGAAGTGCCACAACCCAGATTGTTGAAGGAGAGAAGTATTTTGTGATCTCGGGGCCGCTAACATATCACTGCTGGCAGTTGACTTTCACTACTTGACCCAGTACTTGGAGCTTGTTATCTCTGTGACCGGCGGCGTCTGCGGCAACCTCTTCCGTGGGGTGGATGGACAGTCGTTCAAGTCTTCATCTCCAATCTCCAGACTCCTAGCAGTAAGAAAAAAAAAATATATATATATATATATATATATATATATTGTTGAAATATTTCTATATCACTTGATATTATTGAATTTTATCTGTAATATTTGATGTTTAAAATGACTGTGTGATTAAATAACTTTGTATTTATATTACAGACTGCATGGGTGTCTGGAGGGGTCGCAAAAGACTTTGGACAGTTCACGCCCACCCTCATCTGCAAGTCCCTGACTACACAGAGCAGGGACTTCGATCCAAGCAGAGGAGCGGATGTGGCAGCCCAACTCTGCCACTCCCTATCGACCGCGGACAGGCACTACCGCCTCAGGTTCAATCAGCAGTTGTCTGCCAAGACTCTACACTTCATCTGAAGTGGTAAGTGTTCTAAATGTTTCATTACTGGCTGAGACTTCAGAGATTAATTGTACAGATATTTGATAAATTACGCCAGATGTTAAAAAATCCAATAGGAACCCTGCAAACTACCTTAAATCACACCTTACATTATTAAAAAAAGAGTGCATATAGTGGTCTATTAGGCGCTGTCATCTGAAAGCCACTTACCACCATCGCTGAGGTTGTGGATTCAAGTCAAGCTCTGTCACTTTATGTGAGATGGTTTGCTTGTTGCTTGTGGAAGGACAATGGTTATACTTAGATTCATTCTGAGATCTTCCTCCACACAATAAAACTATATGACATATGGCACATGGATATGGCATAATTATTATATATAACCTGTCATGTGTTGAAAATGTCATTAAACCACACCCACCCTGCACCTCACCCCATCCCCATCAAAAAACAAAAAAAATAATCATAAGGCCGTAATAAATTAATTGCTAGATTATCCTTCCCACCCATCCCCTAATTTTTATGCCGCCCCAACCCTTTTCATTTTCATAAAAAAAAAAATTAAAACCATCAAAATTTTTAAAAATAAAAGTAAAAAATAAAATCCTCCCCCCTCCCTGTTTTTAAGAAAAAATTGGATGATAATCTAGCAATTAATTTATAATGGTCTAATGCTCACTGAACAAGATGAAAAACCTAGAAGTGACAGATTGTCACTGTATAATGATATACTGAAATACATAAATACTGGCAGGGACAGCTTAGACCAGCTACCTGCTATTTTACGTACCTCGCATTTTGTGTATTTTAAAAAAAAGCATCAAAGCAATTTTCATAAATTTTGGATTTAAATATGAAAGAACACGGCTATGTTAAATCAATACATAACTGTCTGTTTCAATATGTTGAATACAAATTGCGATAACCGTGGCTACTCAATATTTTGACGAAGATATTGGAAATACAAAAGTGGCAGGTTAGCTGCTCTGTTCCGTTCAGTTCACATGACCTCTGCTTTGATCAATAAAAGAAAGTTTAAAATGTTTATTTACAAACTGACGAATTAACATAATTAAACAAGATGATAACAAAAAATCAGCATGTCACAACTGCTTTTACAGTATGACATATCAAACTACATTGTATTGGCAATCATGTGACCACCAGTAGCTTGAATCCTTCCTCTATATAAACTCGCCAACTCGCCAAACTTGATTATTATTGAAGGCTTTTTAACTTTATTAAACAGGACAAAATTTGGCAGCTTCATAATTACAAAAATCATGTTTTTTCGGCAATTTAGGCTAAAAAAAATTCCCAAAATTGATTTTTTTTTTAATTTTCCTACATTAGATGATAAAAATCCCAACTGGATATGAAGTATTATTGTTATATCTGATAAATATTGGTAAGAACATAATCTTAGCAGTGTTACATTTTATTTTTGAGTTTACTAAAGCCTTTAAAAAACTTCCCCTCAGTCGCACTGGTATTTTCGCCAACCTCTAAGGCTTGGGCTTCTTCCAAACTTCCAGAAAAGAGGCTCTCAGTATCATCAATACGGGAATCAACTGTATATTTTCAAATGGGAAAGTTATAAGTTTCTTCCATAGATGGGTGTTCTCGCTTACTGGTTAACTGTCCATGATCCCAGAAAAGTGGGATTAGTTGCACAAATTAAAACAAATAAATGTTTACATCTCTTAGAAAGTTAAATCTAGCTGTCTGTTTGTATTAACATAAATTATGGATTAAACTGAACAATACACGTTTTAAGTACCATATAACTGTATGTATGAGACGGAATATTAAATATTGACCAGCGAAGTGGAATTTTGATAAAAACTTGAAGATAAATATAGAAGGAAGATTTGATTATATTCACCCTCTCCCTGATTTTATTGTTGGCATGTTATAGTGGTAACAACTTACTTATGGGAAAACTGATTCAAATTTTTAATCATAAGGGAGTGGTCTGGTGATAAAATGTCTTTCTATCAGTCAATTGATTGATTGATTGAATATTTAGCATCATTTTAATGTCATCGAGGGCTAACAGATGATCAGTTAACCTAACCACTGTTTCGTGGGATCCTGAAAAGTTAACCAATACTCTAGCACATCCCACCTCTGTAAGTAACTGATTACTTTCCCACTTGAATCAGCAGTGAGAGACGAATGATAATGAGACACAATGTTGTATATCGATCATCACAGAGACTGTTGCTGGGCAGGAATTTGAACTCACGACCCCTGGATTGATACTGGTAGTCGGACACACTATCGACTGGATTGATACTGGTAGTCGGACACACTATCGACTGGATTGATACTGGTAGTCGGACACACTATCGACTGGATTGATACCGGTAGTCGGACACACTATCGACTGGATTGATACCGGTAGTCGGACACACTATCGACAGGATTGATACCGGTAGTCGGACACACTATCGACTGGATTGATACCGGTAGTCGGACACACTATTGACAGGATTGATACCGGTAGTCGGACACACTATCGACAGGATTGATACCGGTAGTCGGACACACTATCGACTGGATTGATACCGGTAGTCGGACACACTATCGACTGGATTGATACCGGTAGTCGGACACACTATCGACAGGATTGATAGTCGGACGCATTACCGACTGAGCTACCGACTGAGCTAATCAGACTCAGCCTGTCAGTCAAAAGGTTGTGGGTTAACTCCACAGAAATGTCATACATGCTTATTAATTTTAGCTTGAATGTGAAGAAAGCCCAAAAGCTTGTATGGACTGGTCATGAGTTGGCGTCTTGGGTCTCGAGTCATCAAGTCAAGCTTTTAGATTGAACCCACAACCTCTGGCATCCACCCTAGTCCCACTTTTTATCTAAGTTGTAAGAGATTGTTTCACAATCAATGTAAAATACAATTATTAGACTGCAAGAACTTTGTATGGAAAATCAATTATCAATGACAGAAAATGTCCGAACTTAAACACTTATGTATGTATATACCTACTCCTGTCCGAAGTATTTGCTTAAAATAATAAAATTCTTGTTAAATATTTGACTCTTGGATTCTTGGAAACATTTAGTGTTTGTTTTATGTGGTAAAACTGTTGCTAATTGCCCCTTGTCTGGTCGATGTTCATACATATGCCCACAAGGACAATGTATATGCTTCATTCAATGTTCCAGCTCTGAGAGCTAGCGGCCATCTCGTTTGTGGCCAGAAATTTATTGTCATATGGATACTTTTATTCTGAAAGAGTAAGGTGCGAGTGGACAGCTTTTTATTAATTGGATATTTAGCTTAGTGTCTGTAATGTCTCTGGAGACAAAAAATTAAAAAGTTGGTGACACAGATTATGATCATACAGTGATCTGGGATGATGTCGGAAACATGATAAAAAGTTACAAAAGTTTGTGTTCTATTGGTATGGATATATTATTGCAGAAGATTTGAAGCTATGTATTGAGCGTTGAAAATATTTACCTGTAGTAAAATTAGTGTGGAACCATGGTGAATGTCATTTTCATTTGTAAAATATTAAAATTTTAATCAACCATCAAAATGTTGATGCTTCTTTGTTCAGCGAGAAACGTAAAAGTATAGTCTTTAAAAAATTAAGGTTGTCCAATGAAAATGCTTTAAATACATATATGATAGTGAGATTGAAATTATTTTCCTATACAAATTAAGCTTTGGTACTTTTGGATGTGAGTTCTTTACATTTGTGTTGGATGATCTTTTGCAGCAGGATCCGGGAGCTGTCATTGTAATTTATGAAATGAGTGAAATCATTCAGAGAAATTGAGATTTTTGCGTTTAAAAAATTCTTATCTTGAGATATTTAGTGAAATTGAGATATAACAATAATAAGACAGTACCAGCTGCTGCAGCACAGGTCCATCCAATAAACAGTAATACACTTGGGCCCTGTTATAACATGGTAGCTGGGATCCATGGAATGAAACAGTGATATACACAGAACCGCGTTATAAATATCTCAAGGTGCACTGTGTTATATTATTTGGCAATACTGTTTCCGGTCATAAACAAACACAGCATGATAGTATGTGTGATTTATATGACAGACCATTGTTTGTCAGCATAAATCAATTAAAAGCATTGTACAAACTTGTTATCATTTCAGTCTGAATTATCAAGGTGTAATTAATTGATGCATAAATACATAGTCACCAGGCCTTCTAAAATTGCCGTTTTTTCAGTTTTTGGACCGATTTCTGAAGTTCAAAACTGGTTTTCGTTTCAAAGTTTAATCGGTCCAGATATTTTCTATTGGTTGTATAAAATCTCATAAATTGCTCTTGCAATGCCATACTGACCTGTGAAATACGCCTAGCGGCAATATCATTTGACCCAATAATCCGTTTGTTTTGTCACCTGCTGTGCGAAATGATGTCAATTTCGACTAAACCATTGATGGTATTAGGGGAGTTTATCAGAAGAGTCTATCGCTATGTAGCATGCCTCCGGTGTGTGATCAGTGACCCATAGCGTTCTGTCGTTTCATCAAAAGACTGTGTTTGCGTCCGTAATTTCTTTGATATACCACCAGTCAAAGCTGGGACAGTTGGACCGAATATTGTTTGCGTCATTCATATATTTGATAAAATGTGCAGTGTTACTTGTTTGTTTCATTTTTTTTAAAAAATAACTTTAATTATAAAATTAATGACAGTAATTAATGCAAGTGATAAAACCTGGACTGATTTTGTTTTGATGTGGGACAGGTTCTAAATGATTTATTTTGTTGGTTGAACCGTTACATCGGTTTCCATGATGATTATTTCACGCAGCTTCCGGAACTTGCAACACTTCGGGTTCGATCGAACATTTTTAATATAATGAAAATTATTCAGTAAAGCGGAAACATTATGTCAGTCATTAAAATCTACACATTGTGATAAAGTATGTTATAAAAAATACACAAATAAACTTGAAATCATTCCCTATTATTAAATAAACGGAGAAAATACATGATGCAGCTGACACGGTGGGTGGGGTATGCATACATGTAAAGGCATAATGTAAGGCAATTTTAGTGATTTTTTTTAAAATAAGTGCGATTCTTACAGTAGTAAAAAACCTGGACCGATTTGCATTTTGGAATTTTAGAAGGCCTGATGGTCACAGTTGGGAAAAACGTAACAAGCTCGCAGACAGTTGGCAATTTAGTTGAGAAGTATTATACCATGAGTAATTTTAATGAATCTGGTTAAAAATATCAATTTTAAATTTGGGGGGGGCCATAGAAATACCGCGTTATAATGAATACCGCGTTACATCAGACCATGTTATAACAAGGACAGCGTTATATCAGACCGCGTTATAACAGGACCCAAGCGCATTGTCCTTAAACTTAGATACTGTATTTACTCGTTCTGGGACACCCTTATTTTTCTGGAAAATAGTTATTTTTTTATGATAAAAATTGGGACACATAAATAAAGTCTGATAATTTTTCTCTCCTAAGTTTTGAGACACCTATAAATGTTTATATTGTACTTTGTTATTTTCTATCTCCGATAATTTATAAGTCTTATATAGGGGATAAAATTAGTACCAGTATACTAGCCGGTAGTGTAATGGATAGAGTGTTGGCCATTATACCAGGTTGCGGGTTCGATCCCCAGCTCGACATGATGCATCTCATAAAACAACACTCATACTGGTTCAATCCAGGAAGCAGACTTGAGAGTGGTTCATATAAGCTCTGAGCTTCATCATAATTGAGCTAAAATAAATAAGTATAATGAAATAAGTATAATCAGTGTGGGGTAGATCCTCATGGGTCTCGGACCACCTGGAAATAATGGAAATAACCTTGTCAAACTTGTAATCATGTAAGTGAAACACTTAATTTTTTTATGAAGCTCATGACTTTTTCCATAACTTTAAATTTTACACAGAAATGTTTGTAATTTTGTGAACATTAGTAAAACATGGCCATGGTTCTTGAATTTTTTTTTAATAGCAACCATACAACCATTTTATAGACACTTTCATGTCTTAAACACTGCCTGGTTTAGATGTCTTTATTTCTGGTTGATTGAAGTTTATGTTATGCAAGTGTCCTTGAAAAGGATAATTATGTAGTGTTATTGCGTAATGAAATGGCATGCAAGAGTGTTTCTGGGTATCTGGCAAATTGGGAATTAGAAGATGACTGAAACTCACTTCACAGTGTTCTGTGGCATTTTCAACACGAGTGCTTCCTTGGTAAAATATACATCATCTTTTACCTTTTCATTTGTAGTAGTATTTGAAACAACTCTGAATATTGTGTTGCAACAATATTTTCATAATGTATGGAGATAAGAATTTACACAAACATTAAACATGGAAACACAATTATTCTGGGTTAAATTTGGAAATTAGGAATTAGTGAAATTACTCTTGATTAGATATGGAAATTAGGAATTAGTGAAATTATTCTGGAATGAATAGAAAATTAGGAATTATTGCAATTATTCTGGATTAAATATGGAATTAAGAATTAATGCAAATACTCTGGATTGAATATGGAAATTAGGAATAAAATGTAATTATTCTGGATTGAATATGGAAATTAGGAATAAATGTAATTATTCTAGATTAAATATAAAATTAGGAATTAATGCAATTATTATGGATTAAATATGGAAATTAGGAATTAGTGAATGAATCTGGATTAAATATGGAAATTAGGAATTAGTGAATTATTATGGATTAGATATGGAAATTAGGAATTAATGTAATATTCTGGATTAAATATGGAAATTAGGAATAACTGCAATTAGTCTGGAATAAATAGAAAATTAGGAATATTTATGCAATTATTCTGGATCACATATGGAAATAAGGAAATAATGCAATTATTGTGGATTAGATATGGAAATTAGGAATTAATGAAAATTTTATAGATTAAATATGGAAATTAGGAATAAATGCAATTATTCTGGATTAAATATGGAAACTTGCTATAATGCAATTATTCTGGATTTATTATTGAAATTAGGAACTAATGAAATTATTTTGGAATAAATAAATAATAAGGAATTATTATGCAATTAATTTGGATCACATATGGAAATAAGGAATTAATGCAATTATTCTGGATTAAATATGGAAATTAGGAATTAATGGAAATTTTATGGATAAAATATGGTTATGAGGAATTAATGCAATTATTCTGGATTAAATATGGAAATTAGGAATTAAAGCAATTATTCTGGATTTAATATAGAAATTAGGAATTAAAGCAATTATTCTGGATTAAATATAGAAATTAGGAATTTATGCAATTATTATGGATTAAATATGGAAATTAGGAATTAAAGCAATTATTCTGGATTTAATATAGAAATTAGGAATTAAAGCAATTATTCTTGATTAAATATAGAAATTAGGAATTAATGCAATTATTATGGATTAAACAATTATGTAAATTAGTTATTTAAACAGTTATTCTGAATAAAACATGGCATACATCATTTTAGAGTAAAGCTGTGATGTAAGTGATGTCACTGAAAGCAAAAACATATTTATCAAATTGAAGAAATCATTAGTCACGTAATGTTATAAAACAGACAAATTTATATTAGGCACAAACTCTTACAATTGTCATGTTTTATCACCATTCATGAATCTCGTGCTTACAGTGGAAATGTCTAACTTGGGAGATGTAGAAGATTTATAAATAAAACTGTTGAGGACAGATCATTGGGAATATTAAAATGAGTAGTTGATAAATAAAAGATATATAGGGCAAAGTATGTAATTTCGTTTCCAAGGTTAGGGCGATTTTAACCAATGACAAATGAACATTTTGTAAGACTTTAAGTCTCAAATAAACACAAAAATAAAAGATAAAATGCTTGACAACCTTTCATAATTAATATTTGAGTTTTTCTTTTTATTCGGTAAAATTAAAGAAGGAATAAAGTGGATGATTTGAAATTTTTATTTTTTTAAAGATACAGTGCTCCTTTTGTTTAAAGGGACATGTGAAACTTTATGTCTCCAATTCTAAGGAATATTTTCTGATAGACTTTTGAGACTGAAAGAATCCTCCAGGGCCAAGTGGTCTAAGTCACCATCTCAAGATCACTTATCTGAGACTCACTGCTTATAGGTCGTAGGTTCAGTTCCTGCTTGCTCCAAAAAACTTCATGTGGGAAAGTTTGCCAGTTACTAGCGGAAGGACAGGTTTTATTCAGATTTATTTTGAGGTCTTCCTCCACCAGTAAAACTGGATATGCCATAATTACATAACATGTAATGTGTTGAAAATGGCATCATAAAAACTCAGTTCGAAAAAATAAATTAATGACTGATGTTGTTTTAATATAATTATAAACAATTATCAAACTTGACCTCTGAAGCAGTATTCTAAGCTCCCATGAAGGATAAACTTTATCATGAGTAAATTGTTCTTTATCCACTTGATGGACATTTACGAGTTGTTTAATAATGGTTTATACATCATAAAGATCAGAAAGTGATGTTTAATGGAGAAGTTTACCAAATATAGAATAATTCTGAAGAATTATAGGGATATGAATACAAGACTTAATTGAATATTGAGTATGAACAGTTTCTGGAGTGTGTTGTAATTTATAAAGATTTTTCTTCTCAAGCATTTTTTTATACATCCATGTTTGTCTTTTATAATTTTGTGATGGAATCTATCTTCAACTTGGGATCCATTCAATATTATTTGACAGGACGTGTGTTTTAAGAATATGAAATTAACTGAGTAGAGAATAGTGTGCGGAAATTCACTTTCACTTTATAGTCAGCAGTGGGAACTGTTTGGTCTTAAATTTAGTCTTAAAACTGGACCGGGTATAATTGTGTATAAGAACATTCAGGTATAAAGTGACTATTCTCATGCATTTACTATCACCTTTTTATTCTGTAATCCTGTGATTATGAATGGTTCAATCCTCAAGTTTGGATCTGTTCATTGTTATTTTACAGGTGTGCTAGCTTTTAGAATATTAAATTAACTGAGTAGAGAACAGTGTGCGAAAATTCATGGAAGAGTCAGCAGTTCCATTTTCAAATTTAAATCAAGTTATTGTTATTTTTACAGATGTGCTAGCTTTAAGAATATTAAATTGAACAGTGTACAGAAATTCATTGAATAGTCAGCAGTGGTAGTTATTGTCCTTCAATTGAATCTAACAACATATTACTAGTTCAGGTGTTTATTAGAACATTTCATTGATGTTTATTTGACTGTATTGTTGTTTTAAATGAGAAAGAACACCACCCACATTGACATATAGTACAGTAGACTTATTTACTAGTGCGACTTAAGTTTTGGATAATTTGTAATGGCCCCTTTTTTATTGTTTTGTAAATTAACAAAAAAAAATGTTTTTCAATCAGCAGTGTTCATGTTGACATTTCTAGTTTTTTAATGAAATGTCATGATTTACACAGTGGGGAGCCCCTATCAGGACCGACTTTGTTATATATCTCTCTGACTTAAAACAACATACCAGAGTTTTGAACTTGGTTACCGGACTGCTTATGAAGAATTTGAGTCGTAAATCTTTAGGAATGCAAAACAATGCACAAAAAAAAAAAAAAAGAAATCAAAATTAAATGCAGATAGACATGTATCAGTTTTATCATGTCGATGCACTCATTGCTGTTGATAAACTGTCTGCCTAATAAACATAGGTTTATCATCAATGTCAATGGAAGTTTATCAGGCACATGACGTCATTATGTATAATTATACATTTTGACCATAAACGGAACCTCTACAGACGGTAACAAAAACTTGATGCTGATTTTCAATTTCATAAAATAAACCGATTAGAAATATTGACATGATAAAGAGAATACCGGGTTAGTGTCAAATATAATCAACTTCATCAGGTTCGGCAAAAAAAAACCCAAAAAACTCGGCAGAGTCGCATCCTTTTTTTTTTTTCCTAAGCCTCACCTGATAAAGTTGATACTATCAGACACTTACATGGTATTGTCTGTTTACAACCAAAACATTGTGGTAATTATTAGTCACCGGAATATAAACAAAGGAAGTATACAAGTAAATGTGTATAATGGTTTGTAACTGAGAGACAGAAAATCTCTCATGTTTAAGTTCCTAGATTATTGGTATTCTTGTAATGCAGCTGAGGGGGTTATGTGTGTGTGTGGAGGGCGGGGGGGGGGGGGGGGGGGAGCATCCAGTCAAGGGAAAAATCAAAGATGACCTTTAAAGACAGGTTGTTGCTTAAAGGGTACACCATGTCAGAATATAAATGGCCATTTATCGTTAAATAGACATGTAACTAACACAAAAATCAACAAATTTTAATTGAACGAAATTTATCAAGTGAGAAAAACGATATTAAATATCATGATTTCTAGCCTTTCCTATATATCATGGGCGCCGCCATTTTAAAGCTCTTTTGTGTTGGAGGTTTTCAGTGACGTCATAGCTGCACTTCCGTTCTAGTTCTCGCGAAAAATTTATTGTGTTGTTAGTGGCTGCTCTCTACTGATACTCTTTTGTATATACACTAATTCATGTAAACAGTTGATAGATAGATATACAGTACATTAGTGCACATCGAAGAAAGACAATTAAACGCGAAAACTATTCTGAATTGAAGGACTTAACCCATAAACATTGTTTTCTTCAGCAGGAATAAGAGGGTGGAGTAATGCGATATGTTTTGTGGGCAGCGCTGTTTTTAGTTTTCCTAATATGTGATTTCACATTGCATCAGTGTCATCACGCGCAAAACGCCTTTATACTTTGGGGTAGGAATTAAGATTGCAGAATGAGGTGTACCAATGCCTTTGCGTACTACTACCCAAGCATACAATTTCTGATGAGTTCAGTACGAAAATGATGACCATATGCGACATACGGACAAAAGCCCCCCCGGACATAAGCCCCCCCCGGACATAAGCCCCCTCAAACAGGTAGGGCGGACATAAGCCCCCTCGATGTTTTTGCAAGGCGGACATAAGCCCCCTCGGCTAATCTCAAGGGGCGGACATAAGCCCCCTCGACCATTTTAGCAGGGCGGACAAAAGCCCCCTCGATCCCAAAAAATATAGGGCGGACATAAGCCCCCTTACCTCGTGTACAGAGCGGACAAAAGCCCCCCTCAATCCGTATGAAATAAAATAAACTGTTTGCCAAAATAGCGTATCAGACACAGCGTCACAGACGACACACCTAATGCACAAGTTATAATAATAATTATTATCGGTATTTTTTCCCCCATTGAAGCCTTTATTTTTGTTAACAGCTTCAATTTACTTATGTGAAAATAGTCAGACAAAATTAAGAAAGAGGTTAAATAAAGACTAACAGGGAAACCTCCTATCAGACACAACGTCTCACATACGGCAAAGGTATGTTATCAGTTTGCAATTAGAGTAATGAGTGCCAGCTACCTGTTAGATAGTAATTAGCATACCGGGTGCTCTTTAATAAGTAATCCACATTTTCGCTTAAAACAAACTGTGAATACGCGACCCAGTCTCTCTTCTTTAAAATTATATTTAATTATAATAACGTGACAGTTTGCATTAACCGTCAACAACAAACATCTCCTTATCTAATTATCAATTATGGTGTTCATACAATAATAAGTTATTATAACACACATTAAAGGTGAAAGATAACTTTATTCAGTCAAACAAAATTCCAGCATTTATAATATGATCGCATGTTTACAAACTTACAATTATCAACAACAACATAACATTAACTTTAATCACCCAGGATTTGTACAACATCGGGATAATTACGGTGTAACTAATCAAAATCATGATAGCCGAGTAGTGGCTTGATCAGGGTCTGCTCTGTTTGCAGTAGTAGTGCGGATCGTTCAAAGTTATAATTTATTAACCTTATTGTTGGGGCCTATAAACGCTTTCATCGCCAGACATAAAAAAAAATAATGGGAAAAGGCGCCGAGTAGGGTTAAGTTTAACGATAAAAACAGAGTGTGCATTAGGGATGTCGTCAATAAATGACGTTGCGCATTGAGAGTTATAACGAGTACTCTCCCTTGCTTTAAACTGGGGCTTTTGTCCGGGGGGGCTTTTGTCCGCGAA
Source organism: Panopea generosa (assembly GCA_029582155.1). Lineage (NCBI taxonomy): Eukaryota > Metazoa > Mollusca > Bivalvia > Adapedonta > Hiatellidae > Panopea > Panopea generosa. The sequence continues at coordinate 1,042,600 of JAPMAH010000025.1, read as the reverse complement.
TCGCGACATACATATAGACTTAGTGTATAATACCCAGTGGGAAGCTCTTAAAAATGTGCTAATAATATATAGCTCAACTGATTTCTGAAATTTAATTTGTAATTTTATATTATACTCTTCCAAAATATTGCGAAATTGGTATAGCAAACTTTCACAATCTTATAATTGCAGGCTGTTTAAACAGGTGTGATAATCCAATTAACAATAAAAACAAGAGGTTAATGCCAAAACATAAGGTGTGAAAACGACATGGTATCTAAAAGTTATTATTAAAATACAAATTAAGGCCAATTAATTGTGACAGGCCCGATTAGCTCAGTCAGTTACGTGTCTAACTATCAATCCAGGTGTCTCCCCACCCGGCGACAGTCTCTGTGATGATTGACATACAACATTGTGTCTCAATATCATTTGTCTCTCACTGCTGATACGAGTGGGTAAATTATCAGTTACTTGCAGTTGTTGGGTGTGCTCGAGTACCGGTTAACTTTTCAGGAAACAGTGATTAGGTTAACTGAACATCTGTACAGTAAGCCCTCGATGGCAAAAAATGATGCTAAATAATCAGTCAACCATTAATTGTTTATAAACTCATTTTATTAATTTTATAATCAATAGGCAATTTAGTTTAATGATATATGGCTTTTTCAGTCAACTAGGTGATTAATCCTGAATAGACATTTTAACCACCTCTACTTCGTAATGAAAAAAGATAAAGTAAAACCCTTGTTCCTTTATTTATTCATAAATACATGGAAAGTTTTTTTTACTGTTAAAATAGTGTTCTGGTATACAATTTATGAAAAATATTCATATATATAACATAATTTTTTTACTTGTAAGTTTGCACTGATATTGAAGCCCTAATTAACTGAAAATGTTTAAATAAGTAATAAGGCATAATACAATGTGATTAACATCCTGTCATAAACCCTGGGGTCATTAAACCTGGGATGATTACGCTTATTAGGGTACAATATGCACACTGTGACAGGGTATTTCTCATTACCACATGGTGTGAATGTGGTGTTGGTGAATTATGAAAGCTTAGCAGGGTGCCAGTAGCTGGACAGTAACATACACTATGTGCAATATGCCTGTAGACATTATATTCCATATGACACTCCCTATAAGGAACAACATTCCTACATATTCAGGGAACTGGTGGAATAGATAATCACCATATATCAAATTGGGTAGTAACACCATTTGAATAACCAAAAGACAGTGCCAGTTATGTGAAACAACAAAAAAAACACAAAAAAACTCATTCATGCTTCATGTAAATTTACCAAAATGGGTATGAAATAAAAAAAATTATCAGCCATTTCCCAGTACGAAACAATGGCCGCACCAGCTAAACACGATAAGAAAAGAGATATAATATTATTTTTCTTTATTCTCTCTTAGACAGGTAAATATATGTAACAAAACATTTTCCCTTAAATTCGATTCCTGGTTTAAATAGGGTTTTTTTTTTTTTTATAATGTATTGACTGAGTAGCAAACAGTATATACCCTGATAGTACAGTATGAATGTGCAGGCTCGCCTGGATCTACATCAACACTGACGGCAATTATTACATTTTTTATCAAGCTATGGGTAATTTTACTATTTTGAAAAATTCAATCATCAATGTCAGGCTACATGATAAGATGTCAGAGTCGTGATTGATGGGTTTCAGGTTTGATCTCTGGTTCATGATCGGTGTGACTGTTTAACAGTTATCATATTTTTGGGTGAAACCTTCATAAAACATTGCTGTATTATTTCTGTGATACATTCTAAATCTACTAAATTTCCAATAGTATGGTCATTGCATCTGCAGCACGTATTTTCGTCAAACGAAAGCAGCATTACACAGTTTCCGAAGCTGCAAAAATCTTTCACATGTGTGAACAACTGTGCTGTCTCACAATTTCTCTCGTTTTCTAATTCATTTAACTCTGCTTTTGAAAATTCTGGTTCAAAGTTGTAGGCCACAGGTCCTTCTCCGTTACTAAAATTCATTTTATTATTTTTGCGAGTACTTTTGCCGGTGACTATAATTGCACGTTTCTATATCTGCTGTAGCGTATAAATCAATTATGTTTTAAACCGGAAGTGCAGTTATGACGTCACGCAGGTATCCAATATGGCAACTTCCACCACAAAGTCGATGTGCGAAAATAACCGTTACAAAACGAGCTGATATATCTTTATAGACTCGAATTTATGCATAATAATACTTTTAATAGAAAGCTGAACTCATAGCTATTCATATTATCCTGTTTTATATACAGGGTTGCGTTCCCCTTTAATACAGATTAATTTATTCTGAAGGTATAGCAATGGGAAATAGAAAACATGGTTTCTTAACACAGGTGGCTGCTTAATAGAGGTGACCACTTACACAGGTTTTACTGTATTTTATTCTGAGGTCTTCCGCCAACAATAAAACTAGATATGCTACTGGATATGTTTTAAAAATGGGTTTTATTTAAATATATTAAAAAAAATAGTCTAGTAATCATTTTCTTTAAAATCTCCAATATTTATTGCTGGCTTATCAATGTTCAAATTATCAGTGGTTTATCAGACAGTGAGACCAGCCATTGTTACTAGCCCCACACACAAATAAAATGGTAGATATAATTTGACAGGAAAACGACACCAATGCAAAGACAGCTGTAATCCCTGTCCCTCTGTAAAGACATGGTTGCCGTCTTTGAAAATATTTATGAAAAAATCTGTAGGCTTGCATGGAGAAGAAATTGAGTGTACTGTCGGGGATTGTCATTATATTAATATATGGTCAAATCTGTCTTAAGCAGCCGACCAGCCTGGGAAGGAGTAAAAGACCTTTTAAGACAGGTTGTTGTTTAATACAGGTTAACTTGCTCTGACAGCATAGAAATGAGAAATAGTAAATGTGACTGCTTAAGATTTTTTAATGGTTGCTTAATAGAGGTGACCTGTGACTTGAATAGGTTTGACTGTAATAATTACTGGTAATAATGATTGTTGAGAAATTGCATTCAAAATGATTTTTTCAATTTCAAGTTCTCCATACATGTTATTTGAGTAAAGACTTTCTCTTATAGATCTATCACGGGTATAGGACTTTTAAGTCTCACTTCACAGTTGAAGTTTGTTCTTTGTTCAATATAAAATAAGGTCTAGGATTTCCACCATAAAAAAAAGAATTCCACTTACATTTTTTTTAAATATCTTTTTTTTTTTCATAGCAAGAATGTATACCCATATAAAAATGCACAATAACTGGCAGAGTAACCAGCTTGTTTTCTTATTAAAGAGTGTGAAGTGATATCCTAAGATTTAAAAAAAAAAAAGTCCTCAAATGCACATAAATACATGTATATGCTGAAATCCTATAAAAGTCACTTTTTTTAACACCATATGTTATGTTTAGTAATACACTATATATTATGCTATACCAATATACCAACTTTTACTCAACTCGTCTGAAAATATTTCAAAACCAAATTAAATAGCATAAAAACCATGTTACCGTGGGGAAAAAGGGGCGTAACTGTGTAGTGAGATGTTAATAGTTGTAAGGGGCCATCGGGCGCAACCTCTTATACTCGCGTCTACCAGCAAACTCATCACTGAGGTCTAAATCTCAGTTGATTTTGATTAATTCTGCTGTGGTTCAAAAGACTTTCATTTCAAGAAAATCTTATTTTAATTAACATAATTTTATTGAAATTGCGGGGAAAAAAATTTAATGGTGAAATAATCTCAAATACCTACTCAGTTCATCCTTTTATCTTTTCACAATACTTTATTCATCAATATCATCATCATCAATATCACCACATCCATCATAATCATCATCATCATCAATATCACCACCTCCATCACTGTCATCATCATCATTATCACCACCTCCATCATCATCATCATTATCACCACCTCAATCATCATCATCACCATCAGCATCATATTAATTATCATCACATTTGTAAATGTAAGCATCTTTTACTCCAAAGCCAATCCCACTCTGTTGATTATAAGCCACGACCTGTCTTAAAAGACCACTTTTGCTCCTCTCCTTGTCTGGCTGCTTAAGACAAGTTTGAATGTACATGTTTATCACATGGTTTACAGCGCAGGTGTGTAATAATTCCATGACATATTTTAACCATGTGTAATATCACTACTGAATCAACTTCCTGTGTTCTCGGTAGAACTCCGATCTCATACGTAAAATGTGGAGCTCCTTTCAGACTGGTTAGAACATCCCGATGACGTCGAGTTGTCATGGAGAAAGGACGTCTTGACAGGTCATGTCTTGGGTTGACTGAAAGAAACTAATGTGCCGTATTTGTACTCGTTCCTTTATGAGGTGTCCTGAAAAATATGTCATAAAAGTACCATTTTCTTGAATTACATGATAAAAAGAATCTTACATTCATGCTCACTAATTTAATTTATTAAATTCAATGGCCAAAAAAAAATGATACATTGCTTGGAGTTAAGAGCCTCATCTAAATTTAAACTTGTTTAATAAACTAAAAAATAAACAAGTGTTCTTGGTAAGATCCTCTCTATATATTATATCTCATGTTTGATTGCTTTTCAAAATAATAATCAGTCTGTTTTGTTAAGGCCATAATAAATTAATTGCTAGATTATCATCCCCACTCGCCCCCTAATGTTCATGCCGCCCTGACCCTTTTGATTTTCATAACAAAAAAAAATTTAAAAAAATTAAAAAGACATCAAAAAATTAAAATAAAAATAAAAATTATAATCCTCCTGCCCTCCCAGTTTTTAAGAATAATTTGGATGGTAATCCAGCAATTAATTTATAATAGCCTAACTGTTAATTTAATCATTTAGTACAAGGGAAATAACTTATTTGCACTAAGGAAAGGAGATACTTAAGAGTTGATATTTCCAATAACCAATTACAGCATTATATTAGATGTTTATTCCCCACTCTGTAGTAGTTTATGTCCCACGAGTCCATTTTTATGTGCAATTTTTAAAAAATTGTATGCGCTTTCAGCTGCTTATATACTAAGTTCTTCTGGGGCATTTCACAAAATAACTTGCGGCAAAAATTGTTGTTAACTTAAACCAACAATTATTCATAATATTTTTAATAGTCTTCTAAAGAAACCAAAATTGGCTCAGATCAATGCAGATAATTTTTTGAAAACAAAATTGTTTTAAACGTCTATCAAAATTTAAACATACAACAATAAAATTGTCAAATTGATTTACATCACTTTTTATCATAAGTTATTTTGTGAAATACAGTCCTCAGGTCAGAAATTGTTTAAGGATTTATGTAATACTGTAAAGTTTTCATTTTGCCATGAATTTTAGTTAAAAGCCTTAAAAAGGAATTATAGTCCTGCTTATGTGCTGCTATCAAGATTTCATGCTCATGTATGAAAATACATGAAACTTTCCACCTGAAATCTGCATTAATATTTTCAAATTTTGAGGATGAGTCAGTTTAAGTGTTTGTGCTTTGATTTGTGTTTGTATGAAATATGAAGCATGGAAATTGTGTTTGAGTATGAATTTTGAGTTGGTGCATGAAAGAACTTATTTCGGTTTATAACCTTATTTCCTGTTCTATAAAATATCTGATTTGATATACAGTCAAACCTGTGTTAGTGGTCACCTCTATTAAGTAACCACTTGTCTTAAACAGCCACATTTTCCATTTACCCTTTTTACAACTTTTAAGTTTTAACCAACCTGTATTAAGCAACCACCCATCTTAAGTGGTCATTTTTGCTCTTTCCTTTGAGTGGCTGCTTAAAGACAGGTTTGACTGTATTAGATATGTATAAAATATTTGATCATGATGTTGATGAAACTTCAGACAATTTGACTTGTATAATTGTTAAGGCCATTATAAATAAATTGCTAGATTATCATCCAAATTTTTTTTTAGAACGGGGAGGGCGGGAGGATTTTATTTTTTATTTTTAAAATTTTTGATATTTTTTTTAATTTATAATATTTTTTTTTATGAAAATAAAAAGGGTCGGGGCAGCATGAAGGTTGGGGGGTGGGCGGGGATGATTATAAATCTAGCAATTAATTTATTATGGCCTTATTTATTATATATGTACCCATTTCAACTGTTTATTTTGATGCATTAGGTTGACAGCTAATAATGGTTCAAGTTTCAGTGTACAGTGTACAGAACAGATTACTAAGCAGTGTGAATGAATGAATGAATGAATGAATGAATGAATAGGGTTTTACGGTATACCAACACATTATAGGTTATTCAATGCCAACAGGAAGGAAGATTCCAAGTTCACTCTACATGTACAAAGACAACAAATTAACATACAGATTAAAAGAAAATACCTCAACAAATGAATATGCAGAATGAACCTAGAACCTTGATATCTGCAGAACAGCAGAGTTTCAGCAAATTCTATTGTAATACTCAATTTGTCGCTTCTTACTTGATCAGTGTGATAAACTTGTATAATTTTAACAGTATTTTGTTATGTTGGCAGCTTAATACAAATGAATGTTTGATTGATATTTGATTTGGTCATTTTTGCTTTAACAATCCGTAGGAAGAGCTGCATTCCATTCAGACTCGTCTGAATGTCGCCGTGCTCAGGAAATGTTCGATGAAACAGACGAGTTGTGAGCTAAAATCATCAAACTTAAGCTTCAAGAAAAAGAGAAGCTTGATGGATGTCCTACATCGCGCCATTCCTCTGACACACTGTCGTCTGTATGTTGTTGCTTTATTTTAATGACTAACCGTTAAAAAAAACACATTTTCTGTAGCATGCTCTCATGGGCTGACATCAGCTGCCACAGGGGCTGGGTACCAGTACATTTATCTTAATGACTAACAGTTATAATAACCAATGTTTTCTCCAGTATGCCCTCATGGGCCAACATCAGCTGCCACAGGGGCTGGGTACCAGCATGTTTATCTTAATGACTAACAGTTATAATAACCAATGTTTTCTGCAGTATGCCCTCATGGGCCAACATCATCTGCCACAGGGGCTGGGTACCAGGATGTTTATCTTAATGACTAACAGTTAAAATAACCCACGTTTTCTGCAGTATGACTAACTCTAACTTTAGGTAAATCTCTCACACTCATGGTAACGTAGCACAAAAACAGAAAAGAATTCCGGGATTCCTATTATCGTAAGTGTCACAATTAATGAACACTTAGAGGAAAATAAGACTAACTTTAGGTAATTTCTCTGGCACTCAGTATAACGTAGCACTAAACAAACAGAAGACTAGCAAGTTTCCGATTTCTCCCAAGTGTCAACATTAATAAACACTTAGAGGAAGATACCGTAAAACTGACTTGAGGTCATTCTTAGCCACTCATGATTATGTAGCACAAAAAATATGTAGTACTTTGGGCAGCACTTTTTTTTTTAATTGGGTTTTACGCCATTTTCAACATATTTCAGGTTATATATTGCATATCCAGTTTTACTGGTGGAGGAAGACCTCAGATTGAGTAGAACCGCCGTCGTTCTGCAAGTAGCTGGAAACTTTTTCACATAAAGTTTTTGGAGCAAGCAGGACTCAAACCTACGTACAACCATAGTGGTGAATTGTAAATGATCTTGAAACGATGCCTTAGACCACTCGGCCACGTAGGACCCTTTCACAAGTCTTGAAATAAACTGTTAAAGAAAAATCAGACTTGGGTAGCTATCGGTCACTGTTTATATAGCACAACTTCTCAACTGGGTGCTGGGAAATCACCATAAATACTGGATTATAATAGCACTAAAAGAAGCGAAACATTTTGTAAAAATCAGAAATATTTTTGGATTTTTTTTTTTATAACGATACAGTGTAAACTGTTATGGCTGCAACTCTTCCACATGTATTAATTATCATTTGAATCACACGGCAGCAGTGGTCTAGGGGTAGAGCATCCACAATGCACGCAGAAGGTCGTGGGTTTGATCCCCGTCCTGGTCATACCAAATACGGTACTTGAAAAATGGTACTAGAAGCTTACGTGCTTGGTGCTCAGCATTGAGAGGATATGTATAGGTCTGATCAGCAGTGTGGCAGTGTTTATAATAAATGTAATTAGATTAACTCTCATTTAATAGACTGTCACTGAAAGATTGTTGGAAGTGATGCTAATTTTCATGGAACATTACAATCATAATATTATACTGACTTTGCATGTGTTTCTAACTTAGGTTTGTGTTGGAGATGATAACCTTTAATCCCATTAGGAAAAAATTAGATTTACCCTTCCAATTCACTAAACTTGACATAAACAGGAGCGTAACAGTAACAGCCGACACAGACTCCCACCTACTTGTCTTATCTGAAAATGAACAAGCTTTTATGTTGCGAGCGTATTCAGCCTGTTAATGGCACTAGATTTGTTATTGTTGGATCTCACATAGCAAATCTTTTTGTCCAACCAGTATGACATTGTATGCCGTATAGAGAAATAAGATTTTCCATAAAACTAGGCCAAATTGCTAGAGACGGGCCTCAGGTAAGCTTCAGTCAGTAGCAGTAGTTTGACTATCCATTAACAAGTCATGAGCTGGAATTCTCACCTGCCACTGTCTCCATGGTGATTGATATGTACTACATTGTATCTCATTGCCCTTCATCTCTCATCGCTGATTCATTAGTGGGAAACGCATCAGTTACTTTCTCGAGTACTGGTTATCCTTCTAGGATCGCAGAAGACAATGGTATGGTTCACTGATCATCGCTAGCCCTTGATGGCATAAAAAGACGTTAAATATTCACTCAAACCAATCTCTAGCTTGGTGGTGAGATTTTGTATGTGTGAGTGGTCTTAGGCGCCACCTCAAGGTCACATCTCTTACTGCTATGGTTGTTGATTCAACTCTTGCTCACTCCTAAAACTTTTGAGAGAGAAAGTTTGTCAGTTACTTGCAGAAAAAAGGTGGTTCTACTCCGATTCCTTCTGAGGTTGTCCTCCACTAATAAAACTGGATATGCCATATACATGAATAACCTGAAATGTGTTGAAACTTGCGTAAAACTCCATTCAAAAAAAAAAAGAGAGAATAATATATTGAGCTTAATTTGAAGTTAAAAAAATGCAGAATCTAATATGCAAATGATGTGGTCAGTCTTGCATTAATTAGCTGAATAAATTACTACCAGCATGTCAAAATAGCTCCAGTAAGATCAATTTTATGAGCTGATGAAATTGTATGAAAATGATTCAAGTGGATTGATCTAATATTTGCATTATGAACTCAAATAAAGTGGATGAGGTATAAAGGTTAGTTTCATCAAACATATATGTGAAGTGTAGGGTTTTGAAAAATAGTTTAATAGATTGATATGCAAATGAAAAGGGTGGGTTTTAATGTAGCTTAATTAACATATATGCAAATGAAGTGTATGGTATAAAAAAAAGTTTGATATATTGATATGCAAACGAAAAGGGAGGGTATCAATGAAGCTTAATTAACATATATGCAAATGAAGTGTATGGTATAAAAAGAAGTTTGATATATTGATTTGCAAATGAAAAGTGTGGGTAAATGAGTACTGGGAATAACAAAAAATTGAACGATAATTTTCACATGTAAACTTAAGGTTTTATCATAAATGTAAGTGTACGATGATATTGCATTTCACAAAAAAATCGTGAACGTAGTTACGCCTGATATTTATTAAATTTGTAACTTTAAGAGTGCTTTTAGCCACATGTAAGACTTGAATATTTTACTCGTGAGTATAAAACAAAAAAGGCAGACACATTTTCAAATTACATTTCTGAGTTTGTTTCCGAGTGGTTTTGTAAAATAGACGTGATAAATCCTTTAAATAATCTTAACTATTATCGTACGTGTGAATATTTTTTATGAAATTGGGTCCTGGTTACTAAGCTTGATAATTTAAGCTTATTGATCCATCAGACGGTAATAAATTGATTGCTAGATTTCATCCCTGCCCATTCCCTAATTTTCATGTGGACCCACTATTTTATTTTCATTAAACAAAAAAAATATATAAATAGATATTATTTTTATTTTTAATAATCATCAAAAAAAATTTAAAATAAAAAATAAAATCTGCCCTCCTTCCCCCATTTTAGGAAAAATTTTAATGATAATTTGCAATTCATTTATAATGGCCTTATATTCAAAAGATAAAACATCTTTACTCTGAGTACAGGTGTAATAACCAGCACTTACTAACATTTTCAGAAGTTTTGCACCCACCTAGACTGGCGACAGGGACTTGGGTGATTGTGGATGTTATATGATACACTTGTGTCCCCTTCCGCATCATTTGTCACAAAGCCCCTCCCTCAAGTTCATGCTTTATGTTAATCAACACCATTTTACATGTTTTATAATTTATAGCAGCATGTTATTGAACATTTAAATTTGTTAACATCATTATTTTATTATGAAAGTTTATGTGGAAGGTTATTTATTAGATAAGCACATGTACATGATTACATGCATAATGTCATCAAGGAATTAAATAGAGAAGGAAATGCAACTGATTATGAGTTTGTAAACTCTCGCATATTCACGCAAAATCTTGCAATTTCTCGTTTTCAATTATATTGACTTCCATTCACCTCAGGAACACAAATCAAAATTCTTACATTACAGAATGAAATTCTCATTAAAGCAGTACCATTCCCAACAATTGGTGTTTAAAATTATTGAAGTCAACCTGATTGCAAAATTTGTATACTGCAGTTAAGATAACATCAAATTACAAGAAATTTTCCTTCAAATCTCAATATCTTTAATTCAAGATCATTTTGCATGATTGAACCTTGTTTAAACATCTTAGATTACATACAACTTACAGTGAGTTATCAATGATTAATTAACCAAATAATGAATCCTTCGTGTGCTGTTTTATCAACATTTAGTCAGGAGATGCAAGTTTCCTATCCTTCTACCGTATATTCCCTAATAAACGCCCCCACTCTAATAAACGCCCCCCACCTATTTTTCTGGAAAATTAAAAAAATAAAACGTATATGCGATTTGAGTGCGTATTCGCCCATCTTTCCCTGACCGATTATTTTGTTACACAGTCAACAATTAGCAAAGTGTTTATTACCTTTGGACTCTTTAACCCATTGTTTATATCTTGGGTGACCACTTAACCACATTTGGTTGAACAAATACTTCCCCATATTTGCTGTTTAATACTAGTAAAAATGCCGTCTGCAGATTAAAACATTCCGCAATATCGGAAAATGCGGTTAGTCTGTGTACGCTAAAAGCTCATTGTTTCACGTTGATAAGAGCAAGCATCCAAGTGATTTAAAGTGAAGAGTAACATGACCATAAATTCGGATATTCCAGTACGCAGACTAGTAATTTCATACACATACAGATTTTCAGCTTTTTTTCATCCTATGTCGATTATTTCATTCACTCTAAAATAATTCTGAACCACTTTTTCTGGGATTTAAACTGGATTTAAGGTTTTTTTCCATGGTTTTATTGTATTTTTAACTGTTGTTAAATTTGCGTTTTTTATCTTTTATAAATGCCCCCACCCTGTAAAATGTAATGCCCCCGGGGGCGTTAATTAGGGAATATACGGTATATAAGTCCTTGATGTCATGTAATGTATATTGGGCCATGCTCCTAGATATACCTACTCCCTCAAAATGGCAACCCAACATTTTTATTGACTTTCAAAGTGTTCAAATATTAATTTTTTTAAGAGTTCTGTCCATTTTTGTTTAAAAGGAATTGATGAGGATTTTTCAAACTTTTAAAATTGGATAAAAGCGTTTTTTTCTATTTATCATGCCCATAATTTTATAAACACACTGACCCCATATTGCCTAAAGATTATCTATTTACACATGCCAAAATAATATATTGAAAAAGGATTTCCTGACTTGGGCTACGTGCCTAGGTTAGACTAAAATAGATTTCCAGTTTGAAATTTAAACATATTTTGTGGCATATTGAACAAGTCACATGATTTTATTTTAATTTCAATTTGATTTTGTTATATATATATATATATATATATATATATATATATATACGGGTTTTACACGTAGTAAAAATTGTTTCATCTTAGACAGAGTCCGGATGATGATGTGAAGGTCACCAGTGTTTAAATGCTGTCTATTTTTAGATGTGGATTTTGTATCAAGATTACTGCTCTGATTCAAATATCGATTTTGTCATGTTATGGTAGATCTGACATACCAAACCATTCAGATTTTATTAATTAATGATTAAATGCTTTTTATCCATTCTAAATGCTGCTTTTTTTTAACCCTTTACTTCATATAGACGCCTTTGGACACCTATAATATAGACGCCTTTTGACATCTAATATAGAATGCTTTTGAATTATAGGTTGAATTATGTTTATATTAACTGACAGAGTGGAAAACAGTGCAGGAAGTGTTCCGATTGCTCGTTACGAGTATCTAAGGAGTAGAGGGTTAAGACATTTAAAGCATTTTTCCTGATATACTCCCTCTAACTATATAGCTACCTGCCAACCTACATGAAATATACTGGAATGGAGCACAGCAAACAAACAGTTTTTAAGGATTATCCTTGCACAGGATCAATCTTTAATTTCACACATTTGGTAAAAAAAAATCTGGCACTTAATAGTCATGATATTGTGAAAATATGTTCCAGTAAATAAATTTATAATGTTAAATAATTATATCATATATAAATAATTAACAAACAACTATAAAATGAACAATTTGAAAATAATCAGAATGCAGACTCGAAAGCAAACTATCTGAATTGTTAATTCAATAAATTATTTAAAACAATTCAACACAAAAAAAAATTCTCTCTCTCTCTCTCTCTCTCTCTCTCTCTCTCTCAGTTAAACTGTTTGACATACCTTTAGAAATTGTCCCCCCTCTCTCTCTCTCTCTCTCTCTCTCTCTCTCTCTTTCTCTCTCTCTGTTAAACTGTTTGACGAACCTTAAGAAATTGTCTCTCAATTAAACTGTTTGACAACGTGTATATAAAGAATTTTTTTTTGTAAAAAAAATAAAAACAGACACTGCTTACAGAGAACATCTGATTGCAAATACATAGAAATACATCTGTAAACCAAGAACATAAAGTTAAGTGCAATGTAAGAATAAAAAAAGACGTCTGTAAAAACAAACAATATTTAATTGTAAATACACGAAAGAAAGAAGTGTATTATGCCACATTTCAACCAAAAGTCTTGGGCTGCTAATAGTGTTGAGAACAAAGCCTGGATGCAGTGGCTGCACAATCCAGTCATTCTCTCCATGAAGGTGTTGAACAAGCAGTCCATATATACAGCAAGGCTTCATATGAATCAAACAGCACTGAACATCATGGTAACCCTGGGCAACCGCCAGTGCATCACAGTCTTGAAATGGTATAAATGCTGTATGCCTTGTTCATGGTTTCACAGAACATTTTCTGGCTTCACAATATATTATCTGGCTTCGCATGATTTCAAATTATTTTGTCTGGTTTACATTATATCACCTTGATTCACAATGGCTTCATATTATATCACCTGGTTTCACATTAAAGTGTCTGGTTTTACATAACATTTCCTGGTTTCACATTACAATTTCTGGTTTTACATTTTATTATCTGGTTGACAACATTTCCTGATTTCATATCATTTTTGCCCTTTATTACATTATATCACCTTGTATCACAATGGCTTCACATTGTATCACCTGGTTTAACATTAAATTGTCTGGTTTCATGTTATATAACCTGGTTTCACATTATATTTTCTGGCTTCACCTAACATTTCCTGTTTTTAAATTGTAATACATGATTTTACATTATATGACCTGGTTTCACATTTAAGTGTCTGGTTTCAAATAACATTTCCTGGTTTCATATGATATTTTCTGGTTTCACATCAAATTTCCTCATTTCACAATATATATTACCTGGTTTCACATTAAAGTGTCTAGTTTCACATAACATTTCCTGGTTTCATATGATATTTTCTGGTTTCACATCAAATTTCCTCATTTCACATGATATTACCTGGTTTCACATTATATTACCTGGTTTCACATTAAAGTGCCTGGTTTCACATAACATTTTCTGGCTTCACATTGTATTATCTTGTTTCACAACATTTCCTGATTTCAAATCATTTTGTCCAGTATTACATTATATCATCTTGTTTCACAATGGCTTCACTTTGCATCACTCAATTTCACATAATAGTGTCTGGTTTCACATAATATTATCTGGTTTCATAATATATTGCCTAGTTTCGATTAATGGTTTTGCTTAGGTTCATCAAAATATTACCTGATTTCTTATTATTTGGTTCGCCTTATAGTTCCTTGTTTCACAACCATGGTTTGACTTGGTTTCACATACGATCATGTGAGCTTCACATGCCATTATATATCAGACTGTTTCATAATTGTCATCCCATAATATTTACCATTGAACAAGGTACGTGTTACATCAAATTGCATTTTATATTGAATGGCTTCACATTGTTTCACATGGCTTCTTTATATATTTCTTTTGTATACACAATATGTTTTCATATAATATCTCATGATCTTTATAATGAGTGTTTTCATGTTATGCCATATGGCTTCTCCATAATACTTGGAACAACTATTCATCATAATGTCTGAGACGAAAAGTGTTGCATGCAAGACCCAGGTCCGGAGCTGAAAGGTCAAATTCACTCTTGATTAAAGGTCAGAAATAGGTACAAACTTTTGTGTCCGCTCCAAATCTTGTAAACCATTTAGACAAGATACTGAAATAACATGGCACAAATGTTCATCAAAATCAGATGATGTGTAGATCTCAGGTCCATAGCTCAAGGTAAAGGTCACACTTAGAGTCTCAAGGTCAGAAATAGGTACAAACTTTTGTGTCTGCTTCTTATCTTGTAAACCTCTTGACAACATATTAAAATAAAATGTGTTGTGCACAAGACCCAGGTCTCTAGCTCAACCTCAAGGTGACACTTGGAGATTCAAGGTCAGAAATACAACAGTTTGTATCTGCTCATGATCTTGTAACATGCCATAAATATTCACCATAACATTTGATTACTGGTCAGTACTGCGGGCTCGGCATTGTAGGCCTTGGGCATCTAGTTTCACTTTTTCTTGATAGAGAGAAAGAGATAATCAGTTCTGTCAACTACTTACACCCCATTCATTCTTTGTACTTGTGCTATCTTTCGTCTATCTATTTTGATTTAAGATACGGGACATATTCTACTGTTCTAGTTCAACTGCAGCAGCCGGGGCCTAGCTCAGTTGATTGCACGTCCGACTACCAATCCAGGGGTCGTGAGTTTGAATCCCTGTCCAGCGACAGTCTCCATTATGATAAATATATACAACATTACATCTCATTTTAACATTCCAGGATCCCAGGATCTTGTACCTGATAGTTAATTAATCCCTGATGGCATGAAATTGTAACAAAGCTAAATACACTCGGGTCCTGTTATAATGCAGATATTCGAGCATGTTGTCAAGTGGTAGAGGTTAAGACCCAGGATCAGAGCATGTTGCCCTGTGTTAGAGGTTCAGACCCAGGATCAGAGCATGTTGCCCAGTGTAAAAGGTTCAGACACAGGATCAGAGCATGTTGCCCAGTGGTAGAGGTTCATACCCAGGATCAGAGCATGTTGCCCAGTGGTAGAGGTTCAGACACAGGATCAGAGCATGTTGCCCAGTGGTAGAGGTTCAGACACAGGATCAGAGCATGTTGCCCAGTGGTAGAGGTTCAGACACAGGATCAGAGCATGTTGCCCAGTGGAAGAGGTTCAGACACAGGATCAGAGCATGTTGCCCAGTGGTAGAGGTTCAGACCAAGGATCAGAGTATGTTGTCCAGTGGTAGAGGTTCAGACACAGGATCAGAGTATGTTGCCCAGTGGTAGAGGTTTAGACACAGGATCAGAGTATGTTGCCCAGTGTTGGAGGTTCAGACCCAGGATCAGAGAATGTTGCTCAGTGTTAGAGGTTCAGACCCAGGATCAGAGCATGTTGCCCAGTGGTAGAGGTTAACACCCAGGATCAGAGCATGTTGCCCAGTGGAAGAGGTTCAGACACAGGATCAGAGCATGTTGCCCATTGTTAGAGGTTCAGACACAGGATCAGAGCATGTTCCCCATTGTTAGAGGTTCAGACACAGGATCAGAGCATGTTGCCCAGTGTTAGAGGTTCAGACCCAGGATAAGAGTATGTTGCCCAGTGTTAGAGGTTCAGACCCAGGATCAGAGCATGTTGCCCAGTGGTAGAAGTTAACACACAGGATCAGAGCATGTTGTCCAGTAGTAGAGGTTTAGACACAGGATCAGAGCATGTTGCCAAGTGGAAGAGGTTCAGACACAGGATCAGAGTATGTTGCCCAGTGGTAAAAGTTCAGGCCCAGGATCAGAGCATGTTGTCCAGTGGTAGAGGTTCAGACCCAAGAACAGAGCATGTTGCTCAGTGTCAGAGGTTCAGACCCAGGATCAGAGCATGTTGTCCAGTGGTAGAGGTTCAGACCAAGGATCAGAGCATGTTGCCCAGTGGAAGAGGTTCAGACACAGGATCAGAGCATGTTGCCCAGTGGAAGAGGTTCAGACACAGGATCAGAGAATGTTGCCCAGTGGTAGACATTCAGACCCAGGATCAGAGCATTTTTCCCAGTGGTAGAGGTTCAGACCCAGGATCAGAGCATGTTGACTGGTTGTAGAGATTCAGACCCAGGATCAGAGTATGTTACCCAGTGGTAGAGGTTCAGACACAGGATCAGAGCATGTTGCCCAGTGGAAGAGGTTCAGACACAGGATCAGAGCATGTTGCCCAGTGTTAGAGGTTCAGACCCAGGATAAGAGCATGTTGCTCAGTGGTAGAGGTTCAGACACAGGATCAGAGCATGTTGTCCAGTGGTAGAGGTTCATACCCAGGATCAGAGCATGTTGCCCAGTATTAGAGGTTCTGACCCAGGATCAGAGCATGTTGCCCAATGGAAGAGGTTCAGACACAGGATCAGAGAATGTTGTACAGTGGTAGACGTTCAGACCCAGGATCAGAGCATTTTTCCCAGTGGTAGAGGTTCAGACCCAGGATCAGAGCATGTTGACCGGTGGTAGAGGTTGAGACCCAGGATCAGAGCATGTTGCCAAGTGGAAGAGGTTCAGACACAGGATCAGAGCATGTTGCCCAGTGGTAGAGCTTCAGACACAGGATCAGAGCATGTTGCCCAGTGGAAGAGGTTCAGACACAGGATCAGAGCATGTTGCCCAGTGTTAGAGGTTCTGACCCAGAATCAGAGCATGTTGCCCAGTGGTAGAGGTTCAGACCCAGGATCAGAGCATGTTGCCCAGTGTAAGAGGTTCAGACACAGGATCAGAGCATGTTGCCCAGTGGTAGAGGTTCAGACACAGGATCAGAGCATGTTGCCCAGTGGAAGAGGTTCAGACACAGGATCAGAGCATGTTGCCCAGTGGAAGAGGTTCAGACACAGGATCAGAGCATGTTGCCCAGTGGTAGATGTTAACACCCAGGATCAGAGCATGTTGCCCAGTGGTAGAGGTTCAGACACAGGATCAGAGCATGTTGCCCAGTGGTAGAGGTTCAGACACAGGATCAGAGCATGTTGCCCAGTGTTAGAGGTTCAGACCCAGGATAAGAATGTTGCCCAGTGGTAGAGGTTCAGACCCAGGATAAGAGTATGTTGCCCAGTGTTAGAGGTTCAGACACAGGATCAGAGCATGTTGCCCAGTGGTAGAGGTTCAGACACAGGATCAGAGCATGTTGTCCAGTGTAAGAGGTTCAGACACAAGATCAGAGCATGTTGCCCACTGGTATAGGTTCAGACCCAGGATAAGAGTATGTTGCCCATTGTTAGAGGTTCAGACACAGGATCAGAGCATGTTGCCCAGTGGAAGAGGTTCAGACACAGGATCAGAGCATGTTGCCCAGTGGTAGAGGTTCAGACCAAGGATCAGAGTATGTTGTCCAGTGGTAGAGGTTCAGACACAGGATCAGAGTATGTTGCCCAGTGGTAGAGGTTTAGACACAGGATCAGAGTATGTTGCCCAGTGTTGGAGGTTCAGACCCAGGATCAGAGAATGTTGCTCAGTGTTAGAGGTTCAGACCCAGGATCAGAGCATGTTGCCCAGTGGTAGAGGTTAACACACAGGATCAGAGCATGTTGCCCAGTGGAAGAGGTTCAGACACAGGATCAGAGCATGTTGCCCAGTGTTAGAGGTTCAGACACAGGATCAGAGCATGTTCCCCATTGTTAGAGGTTCAGACACAGGATCAGAGCATGTTGCCCAGTGTTAGAGGTTCAGACCCAGGATAAGAGTATGTTGCCCAGTTTTAGAGGTTCAGACCCAGGATCAGAGCATGTTGCCCAGTGGTAGAAGTTAACACACAGGATCAGAGCATGTTGTCCAGTAGTAGAGGTTTAGACACAGGATCAGAGCATGTTGCCAAGTGGAAGAGGTTCAGACACAGGATCAGAGTATGTTGCCCAGTGGTAGAGGTTCAGGCCCAGGATCAGAGCATGTTGTCCAGTGGTAGAGGTTCAGACCCAAGAACAGAGCATGTTGCTCAGTGTCAGAGGTTCAGACCCAGGATCAGAGCATGTTGTCCAGTGGTAGAGGTTCAGACCAAGGATCAGAGCATGTTGCCCAGTGGAAGAGGTTCAGACACAGGATCAGAGCATGTTGCCCAGTGGAAGAGGTTCAGACACAGGATCAGAGATTGTTGCCCAGTGGTAGACATTCAGACCCAGGATCAGAGCATTTTTCCCAGTGGTAGAGGTTCAGACCCAGGATCAGAGCATGGTGACTGGTTGTAGAGATTCAGACACAGGATCAGAGTATGTTGCCAAGTGGAAGAGGTTCAATCACAGGATCAGAGCATGTTACCCAGTGGTAGAGGTTCAGACACAGGATCAGAGCATGTTGCCCAGTGGAAGAGGTTCAGACACAGGGTCAGAGCATGTTGCCCAGTGTTAGAGGTTCAGACCCAGGATCAGAGCATGTTGCTCAGTGGTAGAGGTTCAGACACAGGATCAGAGCATGTTGTCCAGTGGTAGAGGTTCATACCCAGGATCAGAGCATGTTGCCCAGTATTAGAGGTTCTGACCCAGGATCAGAGCATGTTGCCCAATGGAAGAGGTTCAGACACAGGATCAGAGAATGTTGTCCAGTGGTAGACATTCAGACCCAGGATCAGAGCATTTTTCCCAGTGGTAGAGGTTCAGACCCAGGATCAGAGCATGTTGACCGGTGGTAGAGGTTGAGACCCAGGATCAGAGCATGTTGCCAAGTGGAAGAGGTTCAGACACAGGATCAGAGCATGTTGCCCAGTTTTAGAGGTTCAGACACAGGATCAGAGCATGTTGCCCACTGGTATAGGTTCAGACCCAGGATAAGAGTATGTTGCCCAGTGTTAGAGGTTCAGACACAGGATCAGAGCATGTTGCCCAGTGGAAGAGGTTCAGACACAGGATCAGAGCATGTTGCCCAGTGGTAGAGGTTCAGACACAGGATCAGAGCATGTTGCCCAGTGGTAGAGGTTCAGACACAGGATCAGAGCATGTTGTCCAGTGTAAGAGGTTCAGACACAAGATCAGAGCATGTTGCCCACTGGTATAGGTTCAGACCCAGGATAAGAGTATGTTGCCCAGTGTTAGAGGTTCAGACACAGGATCAGAGCATGTTGCCCAGTGGAAGAGGTTCAGACACAGGATCAGAGCATGTTGCCCAGTGGTAGAGGTTCAGACCAAGGATCAGAGTATGTTGTCCAGTGGTAGAGGTTCAGACACAGGATCAGAGTATGTTGCCCAGTGGTAGAGGTTTAGACACAGGATCAGAGTATGTTGCCCAGTGTTGGAGGTTCAGACCCAGGATCAGAGAATGTTGCTCAGTGTTAGAGGTTCAGACCCAGGATCAGAGCATGTTGCCCAGTGGTAGAGGTTAACACCCAGGATCAGAGCATGTTGCCCAGTGGAAGAGGTTCAGACACAGGATCAGAGCATGTTGCCCAGTGTTAGAGGTTCAGACACAGGATCAGAGCATGTTCCCCATTGTTAGAGGTTCAGACACAGGATCAGAGCATGTTGCCCAGTGTTAGAGGTTCAGACCCAGGATAAGAGTATGTTGCCCAGTGTTAGAGGTTCAGACCCAGGATCAGAGCATGTTGCCCAGTGGTAGAAGTTAACACACAGGATCAGAGCATGTTGTCCAGTAGTAGAGGTTTAGACACAGGATCAGAGCATGTTGCCAAGTGGAAGAGGTTCAGACACAGGATCAGAGTATGTTGCCCAGTGGTAGAGGTTCAGGCCCAGGATCAGAGCATGTTGTCCAGTGGTAGAGGTTCAGACCCAAGAACAGAGCATGTTGCTCAGTGTCAGAGGTTCAGACCCAGGATCAGAGCATGTTGTCCAGTGGTAGAGGTTCAGACCAAGGATCAGAGCATGTTGCCCAGTGGAAGAGGTTCAGACACAGGATCAGAGCATGTTGCCCAGTGGAAGAGGTTCAGACACAGGATCAGAGAATGTTGCCCAGTGGTAGACATTCAGACCCAGGATCAGAGCATTTTTTCCCAGTGGTAGAGGTTCAGACCCAGGATCAGAGCATGTTGACTGGTTGTAGAGATTCAGACCCAGGATCAGAGTATGTTACCCAGTGGTAGAGGTTCAGACACAGGATCAGAGCATGTTGCCCAGTGGTAGAGGTTCAGACACAGGGTCAGAGCATGTTGCCCAGTGTTAGAGGTTCAGACCCAGGATCAGAGCATGTTGCTCAGTGGTAGAGGTTCAGACACAGGATCAGAGCATGTTGTCCAGTGGTAGACGTTCAGACACTGGATCAGAGCATGTTGTCCAGTGTTAGAGGTTCATACCCAGGATCAGAGCATGTTGCCCAGTATTAGAGGTTCTGACCCAGGATCAGAGCATGTTGTACAGTGGTAAACATTCAGACCCAGGATCAGAGCATTTTTCCCAGTGGTAGAGGTTCAGACCCAGGATCAGAGCATGTTGACCGGTGGTAGAGGTTGAGACCCAGGATCAGAGCATGTTGCCCAGTGTTAGAGGTTCAGACCCAGGATCAGAGCATGTTGCCCAGTGGTAGAAGTTAACACACAGGATCAGAGCATGTTGTCCAGTAGTAGAGGTTTAGACACAGGATCAGAGCATGTTGCCAAGTGGAAGAGGTTCAGACACAGGATCAGAGTATGTTGCCAAGTGGAAGAGGTTCAGACACAGGATCAGAGTATGTTGCCCAGTGGTAGAGGTTCAGGCCCAGGATCAGAGCATGTTGTCCAGTGGTAGAGGTTCAGACACAGGATCAGAGCATGTTGCCCAGTGGAAGAGGTTCAGACACAGGATCAGAGCATGTTGCCCAGTGGTAGAGGTTCAGACACAGGATCAGAGCATGTTGCCCAGTGGAAGAGGTTCAGACACAGGATCAGAGCATGTTGCCCAGTGTTAGAGGTTCTGACCCAGAATCAGAGCATGTTGCCCAGTGGTAGAGGTTCAGACCCAGGATCAGAGCATGTTGCCCAGTGTAAGAGTTTCAGACACAGGATCAGAGCATGTTGCCCAGTGGTAGAGGTTCAGACACAGGATCAGAGCATGTTGCCCAGTGGAAGAGGTTCAGACACAGGATCAGAGCATGTTGCCCAGTGGAAGAGGTTCAGACACAGGATCAGAGCATGTTGTCCAGTGGTAGATGTTAACACCCAGGATCAGAGCATGTTGCCCAGTGGTAGAGGTTCAGACACAGGATCAGAGCATGTTGCCCAGTGGTAGAGGTTCAGACACAGGATCAGAGCATGTTGCCCAGTGTTAGAGGTTCAGACCCAGGATAAGAATGTTGCCCAGTGGTAGAGGTTCAGACCCAGGATAAGAGTATGTTGCCCAGTGTTAGAGGTTCAGACACAGGATCAGAGCATGTTGCCCAGTGGTAGAGGTTCAGACACAGGATCAGAGCATGTTGTCCAGTGTAAGAGGTTCAGACACAAGATCAGAGCATGTTGCCCACTGGTATAGGTTCAGACCCAGGATAAGAGTATGTTGCCCAGTGTTAGAGGTTCAGACACAGGATCAGAGCATGTTGCCCAGTGGAAGAGGTTCAGACACAGGATCAGAGCATGTTGCCCAGTGGTAGAGGTTCAGACCAAGGATCAGAGTATGTTGTCCAGTGGTAGAGGTTCAGACACAGGATCAGAGTATGTTGCCCAGTGGTAGAGGTTTAGACACAGGATCAGAGTATGTTGCCCAGTGTTGGAGGTTCAGACCCAGGATCAGAGAATGTTGCTCAGTGTTAGAGGTTCAGACCCAGGATCAGAGCATGTTGCCCAGTGGTAGAGGTTAACACACAGGATCAGAGCATGTTGCCCAGTGGAAGAGGTTCAGACACAGGATCAGTGCATGTTGCCCAGTGTTAGAGGTTCAGACACAGGATCAGAGGATGTTCCCCATTGTTAGAGGTTCAGACACAGGATCAGAGCATGTTGCCCAGTGTTAGAGGTTCAGACCCAGGATAAGAGTATGTTGCCCAGTGTTAGAGGTTCAGACCCAGGATCAGAGCATGTTGCCCAGTGGTAGAAGTTAACACACAGGATCAGAGCATGTTGTCCAGTAGTAGAGGTTTAGACACAGGATCAGAGCATGTTGCCAAGTGGAAGAGATTCAGACACAGGATCAGAGTATGTTGCCCAGTGGTAGAGGTTCAGGCCCAGGATCAGAGCATGTTGTCCAGTGGTAGAGGTTCAGACCCAAGAACAGAGCATGTTGCTCAGTGTCAGAGGTTCAGACCCAGGATCAGAGCATGTTGTCCAGTGGTAGAGGTTCAGACCAAGGATCAGAGCATGTTGCCCAGTGGAAGAGGTTCAGACACAGGATCAGAGCATGTTGCCCAGTGGAAGAGGTTCAGACACAGGATCAGAGATTGTTGCCCAGTGGTAGACATTCAGACCCAGGATCAGAGCATTTTTCCCAGTGGTAGAGGTTCAGACCCAGGATCAGAGCATGTTGACTGGTTGTAGATATTCAGACCCAGGATCACAGTATGTTGCCAAGTGGAAGAGGTTCAATCACAGGATCAGAGCATGTTACCCAGTGGTAGAGGTTCAGACACAGGATCAGAGCATGTTGCCCAGTGGAAGAGGTTCAGACACAGGGTCAGAGCATGTTGCCCAGTGTTAGAGGTTCAGACCCAGGATCAGAGCATGTTGCTCAGTGGTAGAGGTTCAGACACAGGATCAGAGCATGTTGTCCAGTGGTAGAGGTTCATACCCAGGATCAGAGCATGTTGCCCAGTATTAGAGGTTCTGACCCAGGATCAGAGCATGTTGCCCAATGGAAGAGGTTCAGACACAGGATCAGAGAATGTTGTCCAGTGGTAGACATTCAGACCCAGGATCAGAGCATTTTTCCCAGTGGTAGAGGTTCAGACCCAGGATCAGAGCATGTTGACCGGTGGTAGAGGTTGAGACCCAGGATCAGAGCATGTTGCCAAGTGGAAGAGGTTCAGACCCAGGATCAGAGCATGTTGCCCAGTGGTAGAGGTTCAGACACAGGATCAGAGCATGTTGCCCAGTGGAAGAGGTTCAGACACAGGATCAGAGCATGTTGCCCAGTGTTAGAGGTTCTGACCCAGAATCAGAGCATGTTGCCCAGTGGTAGAGGTTCAGACACAGGATCAGAGCATGTTGCCCAGTGGAAGAGGTATAGACACAGGATCAGACCATTTTTCCCAGTGTTAGAGGTTCAGACCCAGGATCAGAGCATGTTGACCGGTGGTAGAGGTTCAGACCCAGGATCAGAGCATGTTGCCAAGTGGAATAGGTTCAGACCCAGGATCAGAGCATGTTGCCCAGTGGAAGAGGTTCAGACACAGGATCAGAGCATGTTGCCCAGTGTTAGAGGTTCAAACGCAGGATCAGAGCATGTTGCCCAGTGTTAGAGGTTCAGACCCAGGATCAGAGCATGTTGCCCAGTGGAAGAGGTTCAGACACAGGATCAGAGCATGTTGCCCAGTGGTAGAGGTTCAGACCCAGGATAAGAGTATGTTGCCCAGTGTTAGAGGTTCAGACACAGGATCAGAGCATGTTGCCCAGTGGATGAGGTTCAGACCCAGGATCAGAGCATGTTGCCCAGTGGTAGAAGTTAACACACAGGATCAGAGCATGTTGTCCAGTGTTAGAGGTTCAGACACAGGATCAGAGCATGTTGCCCAGTGGTAGAGGTTCAGACTCAGGATAAGAGTATGTTGCCCAGTGTTAGAGGTTCAGACACAGGATCAGAGCATGTTGCCCAGTGGAAGAGGTTCAGACACAGGATCAGAGCATGTTGCCCAGTGGTAGAGGTTCAGACACAGGATCAGAGCATGTTGCCCAGTGGTAGAGGTTCAGACATAGGATCAGAGCATGTTGCCCAGTGGTAGAGGTTCAGACATAGGATCAGAGCATGTTGCTCAGTGGTATACGTTCAGACACAGGATCAGAGTATGTTGCCCAGTGGTAGAGGTTTAGCCACAGGATCAGAGTATGTTGCCCAGTGTTAGAGGTTCAGACCCAGGATCAGAGAATGTTGCCCAGTGTTAGAGGTTCAGACCCAGGATCAGAGCATGTTGCCCAGTGGTAGAGGTTAACACCCAGGATCATAGCATGTTGCCCAGTGGAAGAGGTTCAGACACAGGATAAGAGCATGTTGCCCAGTGTTAGAGGTTCAGACACAGGATCAGAGCATGTTGCCCAGTGTTAGAGGTTCAGACATAGGATCAGAGCATGTTGCCCAGTGGTAGAGCTTCAGACACAGGATCAGAGCATGTTGCCCAGTGTTAGAGGTTCAGACGCAGGATCAGAGCATGTGTCCCAGTGGTAGACGTTCAGACCCAGGATCAGAGCATGTTGCCCAGTGGTAGAAGTTAACACACAGGATCAGAGCATGTTGTCCAGTGGTAGAGGTTTAGACACAGGATCAGAGCATATTGCCCAGTGGAAGAGGTTCAGACACAGGATCAGAGCATGTTTCCCAGTGGCAGAGGTTCAGACACAGGATCAGAGCATGATGCCCAGTGTTAGAGGTTCAGACACAGGATCAGAGCATGTTGCCCAGTGGTAGAGGTTCAGACACAGGATCAGAGCATGTTGCCCAGTGGAAGAGGTTCAGACCCAGGATCAGAGCATGTTGTCCAGTGGTAGAGGTTCATACCCAGGATCAGAGCATGTTGCCCAGTGGAAGAGGTTCAGACCCAGGATCAGAGCATGTTGTCCAGTGGTAGAGGTTCATACCCAGGATCAGAGCATGTTGCCCAGTGGAAGAGGTTCAGACCCAGGATCAGAGCATGTTGTCCAGTGGAAGAGGTTCAGACACAGGATCAGAGCATGTTGTCCAGTGGTAGAGGTTCAGACCCAGGATCAGAGTATGTTGTCCAGTGGTAGAGGTTCAGACCCAGGATCAGAGTATGTTGTCCAGTGGTAGAGGTTCAGACCCAGGATCAGAGCATGTTGTCCAGTGGTAGAGGTTCAGACCCAGGATCAGAGCATGTTGTCCAGTGGAAGAGGTTCAGACACAGGATCAGAGCATGTTGTCCAGTGGTAGAGGTTCAGACCCAGGATCAGAGTATGTTGTCCAGTGGTAGAGGTTCAGACCCAGGATCAGAGCATGTTGTCTAGTGGAAGAGGTTCAGACACAGGATCAGAGCATGTTGTCCAGTGGTAAAGGTTCAGACACAGGATCAGAGCATGTTGTCCAGTGGAAGAGGTTCAGACCCAGGATCAGAGCATGTTGTCCAGTGGTAGAGGTTCAGACCCAGGATCAGAGTATGTTGTCCAGTGGTAGAGGTTCAGACCCAGGATCAGAGCATGTTGTCCAGTGGAAGAGGTTCAGACACAGGATCAGAGCATGTTGTCCAGTGGTAGAGGTTCAGACCCAGGATCAGAGCATGTTGTCCAGTGGTAGAGGTTCAGACCCAGGATCAGAGCATGTTGTCCAGTGGTAGAGGTTCAGACCCAGGATATGAGAGTATTGGGTTTGATCCTCCGCCACGGTTATGTGTGGTGTCCTTGAGCAACTTTCCTGTTTCTGCATATGCTTAGTAATGGTTCTAACCAGGAAGTCTTTAAGCGTGATTTGCCTACATTGTAAAAACTTGTTTCACAATTGAAGTAATAAATTAAATAAATAAGTTTAAACTTTTTTTTGTGGTGTCCCTGAGCAAGACAATTAATATGCTTAGTACTGGTTCTGTAAGGAAGACACTAAGCATAATTTGTCTAAGTTGTAAGAACTTTTTACACAATTGATGTAAAATAGTTTAATACAATTCAATAAACAGAACATTCTGTGATATATAGGGATATCTACTATATAGTCAAATACAATCTTACAATTATTCTATCTGTCACGGTAGACTAGAAATCTAAGGTTGAAATTTGGATGCTCAAGTCTAAGAATATTCTCAAGAATGGGTGGTGAATATTACCCCTGATGTTTGTATGATAGTATCAAACAGATATGAAGCAATCAGCCAAAAGATGTTTCTTTGAATTTTACTGGCGTTAACCTCATAGAACAATAATTTTTTCAGCTGCTATTTTTGTCAATATATCCATTTGTTATCCTTTTTTCTGGAATATTCCTCCTTAACTTCTATAGAGAAGGAAAAGTAACTGACTGAGATGTTATGAATGCTAATGTATTCACACAAAATCTGGCAAAATCTCGTTTTCAAATATCCTTACTTCCATTCGTCTCAGAAATACAAATTAAAACTTTGCACAATGGAATTCTCTACAAGATGAGACCCACATGTTTACAATTGATGAAGTACTGATGATTACAAAATTTGTATACTGCAACTAAGTATTCAAGGAAAGTGCTTGAAATTTTTCGTAAAACTGCAGTATCTTAAAAATTAATATCATTTTTCTTGTTTAAAACTTTATAAAACCTCTAAGGTTACAATACATATTACATTTTATGGAAATGAAGTCAAATGCCTGTGAAATTTGAATGATTAATTTGCAATTTACTAATTCTTCGCATACCATTTTATTAACATTTAGTAGAGAGATACAAGTTTCCGATCCTTCTATACAAGTCCTTGACTTAACTGATGAACCAAAAAAAAATTGATAAATACAAACCGTTACAATGTCATGACTTTGTAGTCCACATTTTTTTGTGGTTAACATCTGTTTTCCAGTAACTCATAATAACATTGACCTGGTGCGAGAGCAACTATTACTCCGCCCACTGAGCACGTGGCATTGTCTGTCTAAGTAAATACAATATAATACATTGTAGTATTTACTTAGATACCTTTCACTTGTCTAAGGAAAATGTTAGTCCTGGAAATGATTTCGATTTCGATTGTGATTGGATTATAGATTTGTGTGATTGACAGCCCACATCAGGTCAACTGATGGGATTGGAAGGTCACTGACAGGTCCTTGCTGTGAGATACGTAGGTTCATTGATGGGAATGGAAGGTCACTGAGAGTTCCTAGCTGTGAGATACGTAGTTTCATTGATGGGAATGGAAGGTCACTGAGAGGTCCTAGCTGTGAGATACGTAGGTTCATTGATGGGAATGGAAGGTCAATAAGAGGTCCTAGCTGTGAGATACGTAGGTTCATTGATGGGAATGGAAAGTCACTGAGAGGTCCTAGCTGTGAGTTACGTAGGTTTCTTAAAGTTTCTGCAAGTCTCGTAATAAATCCTCATTATGGCAGTGCTTTATTTCATATAAATACTCATTTTGTGTTGGAACATGTTCAGTTATTAATTTTTCACACACTGCAACAGTGGTCTAGTGGTAGAGCAATCACCTCACATGCAGAAGGTCATGGGTTTGATCCCTTGATGGGTCACTTGGCACGCAGCATTTAGAGGATAGTTCTAGGTCTGGTAGTCCTTTTGTCAGTATAATGTGACTGGGTGGGGTATCATACCATGCATCTGCAACATGACAATGCAGTGTGGCAGTGCTCAGGATACTGTCTCATGCAGACACGTTTGCCATTATGACTGAAAAAATGTTGGATATGACAGTAAACACAATACAACAACAAAAACACCAACATTTAATTAAACTTGTCACAATTCAAATCAACTACAGATTGATCTTTGTGTATTTGATCTGCTGTGTTGAAATGAAGTGTTTGTTTTCTCTTATTGGCATTGTCCAACTAAAATTTCAGGGAGCACATGTTTACTCTGCAGTACACTGGGTCGTCTGTCCTTGTTTGAACACACAGTCAACAGAACACAGTCTGCAGAGAAACACAATAATGGTTTTATTGATAGCAACCTCTCTGAAACTGAGTGACAAATTTTAAAAAAACAAAACAAACAACAATGGTATCAGATCTTCTTGGTTTATTGTTTTAAAACATCTGATTTAGATATTTAAAGGCTGTACGTTGAATTTATGCATGACAAATGATAATTGTCAGCACCATTAACATGATTTTGTTGTGTTGAAACAATTTATTATTGGTTCATTTGCTTACAGACTGTGAGCAGTCACTGTGAAATTCACTCGCGGTTGCTTTTAAATTTTAAAGTTGTAACAATATCAGCTGCTCTAGTATGTTCTAGTATGGCTCTATTATTCCAAAAATAGGTGAAGCAGCATTAAGTAGTACCCCTGTCCGTTCATCTGTTTGTTTGTCCATCTGATAAGTAATTGACCTGACCTGACTGATAATCGCTACGTCTTCTGGTCACTTGGCGTTGTTTGTCCAAGTAAATACAATGTAGTATTTACTTAGACATTGTCAGCTTGTCTAAGAAACATTGTTGTGTAGTAACCATTGTGTAGTAACTGTTTTGTAGTAACCGTTGTTATTGTTATTTGTTATAACCAAGAGCAAACTTTAAGTTTTTCGATAAGGCTGTTTGTAAAAAAATGTTTGCTATACTCCTATCTGCTCACTAAAAAAAAAATGTTCATTGACTTTAAAAGCATTGATTTTTTTATTTGAGTTTGTTTGATAACACTTTGAGTCTGTGAGATTTTGTGTCTGGCCTGTAACTTTGTCATGCATAGATGGATTTTAATGATACTTGCTACAATTGATCAACATAACATGACGAGTCGCGAGTAAGACCCATACCCGTACCTCAAAGGTCAAGGTCACAATTTGAGTTTGACAACACTTTGAGTCTGTGTGAGATTTTGTGTCCGGCCTGAAACTTTGTCATGCATAGATTGTTTTTTATAAATACTTTTTATAGATGATCAACATAACATGACCATGTGTTGCATTTAAACTTTTCATTGCCTTTCAAACAATCATATAATTTTTTTTTTCATGATATCTGTCTGTGATATCTGTCCATTTTTCTTTGAAATACTGAGTCTAAGCACAGCAATCAAACATTTGTTTAGGATGACCTGGCCAAATATGGGGAATGAGCTTGGTCAATTGTGATGATAACAAACAATTGTATTGATACACATGGTGTGGCATATAGTAGTTGATATATTAGTTATAAAACTTTAATAAATGAGAACAATGATTTAAATGCATTCTTTTTTTATCGGGATTAACGCCATTTTCAACACATTTCAGGTTATATATGGCTTATCCAGTTTTGCTGGTAGAGGAAGACCTCAGACTGAGTACAACTACTGTCCTTCTGCAAGTAACTGGAAACTTTCTCACATACAGTTTTTAGAGCGGGATTCAAACCTACGACCTTAGCGGTGAGAAGTAAGTGATCTTGAGATGTCCTCTTATACCACTCGGCCACAGAGGACCCTTTAAATGCATTCAGTCTGCCATAATGCCCTCAACTTTAATCTCAGTCTGTATTTTTAGGTCACCTGAGACTTTGTCTCAATGGACATTTTGTCCATCATCATGCGTCCATAAACAATTGACTTTTTTTACTTCTTCTCAAAAACCGTAACCATAATTGTAATGATATATTGTATGCAGCTTTGGTACATACGGGTGAATCAAAATTGTGAAAGCACTCATAGTAAGGTAAACTTGGAAAATCTTTTTCTCAATATAGGAGAAGCACTGGGAAACAAATAGTGACATGATTATGGACATATATGGGTCATTTATAAAAATTGTGAATTGCATGTCCCAGGGTCACACGGTTTTGCCCTTGGAGTGAGGCCTACTTTACTAAATCTATATAAGAGAAATTGACAAGAAGTTATTTCTTACGACAGAATAGATTTATGTGAATATTTTTTGGATAATCAGATGACTGTTAAGGCCAATGGGCCTCTTGTTTAAAATCACTTTATAAATTACGGTTTTCAACTATGTATGTACAATATGTATATCAACTATATAACATACATTTATTGTTAGTTGGCCTTTTGCTTCGTTTTCATTAGAGATTTTTGGTAATACATTGTAAATTCTGACGGAGTTGTCTTTGTTACCGTAAACAATTTTCAAATTATTTTTGAGCTTGACTGTTCGAAGGATAAAGAGAGCTATTCTGCTCACCTGGGCGTCAGTGATCCTCCTTGGTAGAAGTTTTATGTGCAAGTCCCAATATCAATAACCATTGCATGTATTGACTTGAAACTTAACACAACACTCCCTAGTCATCAAACGTACTACAATAACTAAGAAGGATAACTCTTGCATTAATATAATACAAATTATTGCCCTTGTTTGACTAAGAAATTCTGGTTAAAGTTTTGCTTGCAAGACTCATCTAGTCCATACTTCATCAACCACTCAACATATTTGATTTGATTTAAACTTAACACAAGATTTCCCAGTCATTAAACATTCTACATTGAATAAGTTAGATAACTCTTGCATGGATAAAATGCAAATTATTGCCCTTATTTGACTTATTTGAATTTTTACGCGCAAGTACCATCAATTGGAACTCACAACCCTTGAATTGACAGTCAGACACGTTACAGACTTCAGGTATAACCTGAATAAACTCCCAAGGTGTGATTCATTTTACAAAGGGGGGCATTTATTTGGGACTGAGATATCAAAATTTAACCATTTTATAAAGTACATATATTTATAAATGTGAAGAATACCATAAAACACACAGCTGATGCTTTAGATGTTTTAACCAGACTTGAAATCAATACATGTATATTTGGATTAAAGACTAACTTCCAGATTGTTGAAGCATTTTCCCCCATAAAAAAGGAGGAGTCAACCTGATTTTTAATTTCTCAAAATTTAATATTATTCTACATGTATATAGTATCAGAAAACAAATATGTAGTGCTGTGTTACAAGAGTTCACTTTATTAATAGAAATTTGGGCTATTTTAAATATTAATTTCTATTAATTTACATAATTTGATTTGGTAAAAACTTAAGTCCATTATCTTAGTACAACATGATATGCTTCTGTGGTGTAACTGGCAAACACATCTACACTTTTGTAGAAATTCTGGGTTTGAATCCCAGCAGTTGTGAACAACATGAAAAAAAGATGGCTAAGATGTGAAAAAAGGAATATGTGTTCTATTTTTTAATGAAATTATTTTCTTTTAAAAATGTATATTTTTTTATAATGTTTGCTGCTGCATGGACAAAATGCTAACAAGTGCAATGTATTTATTGCATGTATTTACCAGTATTACAGAAATTTTTATTTCGGCTGCTCACATTTTCAATTCAACTTATATATAATATTTTAAGTTTAATGGGGCATCAGGGTTTTTGCGGTTATGTGTGGTTTCCTTGAGCAAGACACCTTTGCTGCATACGCTTTGTACTGGTTCTACATAGGAAGACTTGAAGCGTGATTTGTCTCAGTTTACAATCGAAGTAAAATAAATAAGTTTAAACTAACTTATGCTTACTCTTTCTGACTGCCTTTAAGTGCCTTACATTCGAAAAGTATATTTTCTGTGGACTGCAGTTTTTAATCATACATGGTCTATATTTTTTGTCTATTTTGTTTGTCTTGTTTAATATTACAACCAGATTGTAGAAGTGGCTGGACAAGAACTGAAGGGAACCTATGTTTCATATATATTTGGATGCCTCAGCTGCTAACATGGGAACTTCAGTAAATGTATTGGTTTATGTATGCAGTCATGCATAATGCTATTGTTTTTCTTGGTACATATGAGATGGAGGTTCAAATTACTGCCATGTCCAGAGACTTCTCTTAAATTTTTGATTAGTCTAGTCCTGTGTCCTTGACATTTCCAACATTTGTTCAGAAATATACATTTGGTTAAGTCATATTTTAACATTTAAACTGCAAGAACTCTATTTATGCTTGTTGTTGGATCAATCCTCGCTCCAGTAGTCTAAAAACATTTTGTGAGAAATTTAAGGTTACCTATAGAAGGACGGTGGCTGTACTGAGATTGGTTCCTATGTCTTCTAGATCTGTTTTAAAACCCCAGTAAAAATACATACTGGCTATCTGCACCATGTAAACTATAGTATAGACATGTATTATGCTAATGTAATAAGGCAAGAAAAATATGCAGCCATTGCAGACTCCAACTCGGGAACTTTCACTTACAGGACAAGTGCTCTACCGGCAGAGCTAACGAGACCGTTGACATATGTTTCTCTCCTAACAGTTTAGGTAAACACTGTGACATTTATATTATGCAAGAAACATTATTTACAAGAATAACCCACGTCAAAAGGTTTAAAAAATTTTGTGACCAGCAACCACTTATGTAGCTTGATTAAATATGGCGTGAATGGACAGCTTCTTTATTATTTGGATATCCTTTCTGCTGTCCATAACACGGGAGATGCAAAATAAAAAAAAACTTTAAAAGGCTCCTAGAGATGTGCAATATGTCGCACTACCATTAATGATAATAATAACATTTGCTTTTGTTTTTCAAACCAAGGAATTAGAGATATTGTTTCTTGAATACAGTTGCAATTACGTAATAAAGTGATTTATTTATAATAAACATAATACATATTAGATATATAATGGAAACATCTGCAATGTTATCCTAAACATATAATGCATGTACTATAAAGTTTATTAAGTATTTGTTTGTTTACTATACTTGTAAAATTGAAGTTCGACCCCAAGAGAGGCAATGCCTTAGTTCATATTAGAAAACTAGTTTATATGTGATATGGTATATGTATATGTTTGTGTTTATCAGGTGCTAGTGCTTTGGAATGTCATCAATCATATCACAATCCTGGCTTTACTGTCTCCATATTTGGTTTCTGAGCAATAACTTTTGAAGAGGCTTATGTATGTGACCGATGGTCATCAGATCAATAACTACAGATCCGTGAGGGGTTTAGGGTTTAATGCAGTATAAACTATAAAACAAGAACCTGTAACGATACAGTATGATACATAATTTACAAGACATGAAAAACAACGATTATGACAAAACTTCAAAATCAGGAGGCTCGCAACTATAAGTTAAAATACTTAATGTGGCCAAAATTAAACCCCCGGACACATGTATTTAATTATAAAATAAGTTTTACATTAATTTTGTCAATGTTGGTAAAATTTTACAGGAGTTATGGCCCCTTGTATTTGTAATAATATGAATTATTAAAGAACTAAAAGAATAAAAATGTGGAGAATATTAGGTATGCTCCCCTACCCACTCCCTTATTGATTTTCTTTGCTCTGTAAGAAAACAAGTAAAGCCAGGATTGTGTATATTCAAGGGCTTTGATCTTATTGCATATAGCAGTAACTGCTTGTACACACATGGTTTAGTTATATTATTATTTTTAACTGATTGTCTGTTTCAAAATTTTATTATCAAACCAGTAAAACAGTTTGGACAGATCTTAAAGGCAGTTGAATTGAGAAACTGCTAATATTTAGACTGGGTCCGGTTAACTACTTAGAAAGCGCGTCTGATTATCAATCCAGGGGTAGTGAGTTTGAATCTTCGTCTGGCCACATTCACTGTCTCAGTGATGATTGATATATGACATTGTAGGGTCTAAGACCACTTACCTCTTACCGCTAAGGTGGTAGGTTCAAGTCCCGCTCGCTACAAAATCTTTATGTGAGAAAGTTTCCAGTTACTTGCGGAAGGACGGTGGTTCTACTCAGTCTGAATCAGTTCGAGGTTTTCCTCCACCAGTAAAACTGGATATTCCATAAATAACCTGAAATGTGTTGAAAATGGCGTTAATCCCCATTAAAAAAAAAATAATGATAAAAATGACATCGCATTCCATTGTCATTCATCTCTCAGTGCTGATTCAAGTGGTACTTGCTGAGATGGGTGTACTCGAGTCCTTGTTAATAATCTCTCAATACTGAACACAAATGTCTCAAAAGTGGGGGAAACTTGAAAACCATAGAGTGGAGGAACACTCAACTATTGATATAGAAAACATTACATCCCACAGTACCTTCACACTCACAAGCATGACAGACTGTTTAAAACTTTGGTTGTGTATAAGGACTGCAGTGGGGGGGGGTCTCCCTCCACCAAAATAACTGGTTCCAAATTAACCTGTAATAATTATGTTAAGTTGGCATCAAACCCTATTCTCTGATTGCTAAGTAATTTAACAATTTAGGCAGTGAGATTACATTGAAGCCTATACTGTATTGTTTGCTTTATCTGCTGAAAACTAAGAATGCTGACTAAACAATAGACTTAAAATGAATTGCTAAACAAAAGACTTAAAACGAATTGGAGTGAGTACAGAGCATTGGCCCCAGGGTCGGAGGGTCCAGCATTCAAGCCCAAGCCACGGCTATGTGTGGTGTTCTTTTTAACCACATATGCTTAGTACACTCAGGTCTTACTAGGGAAGATTAATTTTAGAGGGTGATTTGTCTAAACTGTAATATCTTGTTTCACAATCAATGTAAAATAAATAATAATTTTTAAAATGCTTAAAGTGTAGTTTGTGTGTTGTAGTTTGTAAAGACACCAGGCAATGTTTAAATTAAATTTACCTATATCATATTTATATTTACTCCAGCGAAAGTGCAAACAAACTGAAATAGTAATCTCCAATCATTAATTTCAGAAATTTCATATTTCGAAATGACTGTATTAACTGTTTTGATATTTCTTACAATTTCTTTACATCATGCTGAATATGTTTTACTCCTTTTTGTCACAGAGTAGACCATAATAAATTAATTGCTAGGTTATTATCCCCACTGCCCCCTTATTTTCATGTTGCCCTAACCCTTTTTATTTTCCTAAAAATAAAGAAATAAAAAAAAAAATCTTTTTTTTATGTACAGTATATAAAAACAAGAAAAAGTTTTATAGAAAAAAAATCCTGCCCCTTTCCCCCTTTTTAAGAAAAATTTGGATGATACCAGTAATCTAGCAATTCATTTATAATGACCTTATCGCAGAGGAGTGAAACTTGTCTTTCAACCTTTTATCACACTTTTGCGCCTTTTACCAAAATTGAAACAAAAATAAAGACACTGTGACTGTACATAGGGGTGTTTTTTAGATTTATACTTGCATCATGTAAATAATTATATAATTTTCAAAAAACAGTGTCATGTGACAATTCGTCAAAGTTGCCATGTGTCCTTTTAATGTGCTGCTAGCTTTATTGATACCTGTTAAATTTAACATTGTTTGGTCGGTACTGACTTTGCCTTTATAGATACTCAGAATATACACATATATAGCAGTGCCTAATTATGTGAAATCAGTATCAGGTATTTTATTTTTATCTTCTGTCAATGCATTTATTTTATCGTTGATAGACTGCCTGGCTGATAAACATAGGTTTATCATGTCAATGCAAGTTTATCAGGCACATGACGTTATTATGTATAATCCTGAATGGAATCTTTACAGGCTGTAACAAAAGTTTGATGCTGATTTTCAATTTCATGAAAAAGACAAATTAAAAAAATTGACATGATAAACAGAATACCATGTTAGTGCCTAATAGTACCAAATTCATCAGGTTCAGCACGACGAAAAACAAGGACTCGGCAGATCCTCATCTTGTTTTTTTCTAAGCCTCACCTGATAAAGTTAATAATATCAGTCACTAACATGATATTCTATAATTAGTATTTCAATCAATTTGTGCATAAATTCATTGAATTTGACATGCCATTAAGTGATGTTTAAAACAAGTGTGTCAATTCATTTGGTGTATAAATCCATCCATTGTGACTGGTCAAGTGATGTTGATATTTAGTGTGTCAATCCATTCTGTGTATAAATCCATCCATTGTGACTGGTCAAGTGATGTTGATATTTAGTGTGTCAATCCATTCTGTGTATAAATCCATCCATTGTGACTGGTCAAGTGATGTTGATATTTAGTGTGTCAATCCATTCTGTGTATAAATCCATCCATTGTGACAAGTCAAATGTGTCAATCCATTCTGTGTATAAATCCATCCATTGTGACTGGTCAGGAGACATTTATCTGCATTCTGTGTATAAACCCATCCATTGTGACTGGTCAGGAGATGTTTATCTCCATTCTGTGTATAAACCCATCCATTGTGACTGGTCAGGAGACGTTTTTCTCCATTCTGTGTATAAACCCATCCATTGTGACTGGTCAGGAGACGTTTATCTGCATTCTGTGTATAAATCCATCCATTGTGACTGGTCAGGAGACGTTTATCTCCATTCTGTGTATAAACCCATCCATTGTGACTGGTCAGGAGACGTTTATCTCCATTCTGTGTATAAATCCATCCATTTTGACTGGTCAGGAGACGTTTATCTCCATTCTGTGTATAAACCCATCCATTGTGACTGGTCAGGAGACGTTTATCTCCATTCTGTGTATAAACCCATCCATTGTGACTGGTCAGGAGACGTTTATCTGCATTCTGTGTATAAACCCATCCATTGTGACTGGTCAGGAGACGTTTATCTGCATTCTGTGTATAAACCCATCCATTGTGACTGGTCA
Source organism: Panopea generosa (assembly GCA_029582155.1). Lineage (NCBI taxonomy): Eukaryota > Metazoa > Mollusca > Bivalvia > Adapedonta > Hiatellidae > Panopea > Panopea generosa. The sequence goes on along the minus strand of JAPMAH010000025.1, from coordinate 1,005,774 downwards.
GGAGACGTTTTTCTCCATTCTGTGTATAAACCCATCCATTGTGACTGGTCAGGAGACGTTTATCTGCATTCTGTGTATAAACCCATCCATTGTGACTGGTCAGGAGACGTTTATCTCCATTCTGTGTATAAACCCATCCATTGTGACTGGTCAGGAGACGTTTATCTCCATTCTGTGTATAAATCCATCCATTTTGACTGGTCAGGAGACGTTTATCTCCATTCTGTGTATAAACCCATCCATTGTGACTGGTCAGGAGACGTTTATCTCCATTCTGTGTATAAACCCATCCATTGTGACTGGTCAGGAGACGTTTATCTGCATTCTGTGTATAAACCCATCCATTGTGACTGGTCAGGAGACGTTTATCTGCATTCTGTGTATAAATCCATCCATTGTGACTGGTCAGGAGACGTTCATCTGCATTCTGTGTATAAATCCATCCATTGTGACTGGTCAGGAGACGTTCATCTGCATTCTGTGTATAAATCCATCCATTGTGACTGGTCAGGAGACGTTCATCTGCATTCTGTGTATAAACCCATCCATTGTGACTGGTCAGGAGACGTTTATCTCCATTCTGTGTATAAATCCATCCATTGTGACTGGTCAGGAGACGTTCATCTGCATTCTGTGTATAAACCCATCCATTGTGACTGGTCAGGAGACGTTTATCTGCATCCATTGTGACTGGGTAGGAGATGTTTATCTCCATTCTGTGTATAAATCCATCCATTGTGACTGGTCAGGAGACGTTTATCTCCATTCTGTGTATAAATCCATCCATTGTGACTGGTCAGGAGACGTTTATCTGCATTCTGTGTATAAATCCATCCATTGTGACTGGTCTGGAGACGTTTATCTCCATTCTGTGTATAAATCAATCCATTGTGACTGGTCAGGAGACGTTTATCTGCATTCTGTGTATAAATCCATCTATTGTGACTGGTCAGGAGACTTTTATCAGCATTTGTGTATAAATCCATCCATTGTGACTGGTCAGGAGACGTTTATCTGCATTCTGTGTATAAACCCGTCCATTGTGACTGGTCAGGAGACGTTTATCTGCATCCATTGTGACTGGTCAGGAGACGTTTATCTGCATCCTGTGTATAAATCCATCCATTGTGACTGGTCAGGAGACGTTTATCTCCATTCTGTGTATAAACCCATCCATTGTGACTGGTCAGGAGACGTTTATCTGCATTCTGTGTATAAACCCATCCATTGTGACTGGTCAGGAGACGTTTATCTGCATTCTGTGTATAAATCCATCCATTGTGACTGGTCAGGAGACGTTTATCTGCATTCCATCTGTGTATAAACCCATCCATTGTGACTGGTCAGGAGACGTTTATCTGCATTCTGTGTATAAACCCATCCATTGTGACTGGTCAGGAGACGTTTATCTGCATTCTGTGTATAAACCCATCCATTGTGACTGGTCAGGAGACTTTTATCTGCTTTCTGTATATAAATCCATCCATTGTGACTGGTCAGGAGACGTTTATCTGCATCCATTGAGACAATACTAGTGGGTTCGGTAGGAGTGAGACAATACTAGTGGGTTCTGTAGGAGTGAGACAATACTAGTGGGTTCTGTAGGAGTGAGACAATACTAGTGGGTTCTGTAGGAGTGAGACAATACTAGTGGGTTCAGTAGGAGTGAGACAATACTAGTGGGTTCAGTAGGAGTGAGACAATACTAGTGGGTTCAGTAGGAGTGAGACAATACTAGTGGGTTCTGTAGGAGTGAGACAATACTAGTGGGTTCAGTAGGAGTGAGACAATACTAGTGGGTTCAGTAGGAGTGAGACAATACTAGTGGGTTCAGTAGGAGTGAGACAATACTAGTGGGTTCAGTAGGAGTGAGACAATACTAGTGGGTTCAGTAGGAGTGAGACAATACTAGTGGGTTCTGTAGGAGTGAGACAATACTAGTGGGTTCAGTAGGAGTGAGACAATACTAGTGGGTTCTGTAGGAGTGAGACAATAGTAGTGGGTTCAGTAGGAGTGAGACAATACTAGTGGGTTCAGTAGGAGTGAGACAATACTAGTGGGTTCAGTAGGAGTGAGACAATACTAGTGGGTTCAGTAGGAGTGAGACAATACTAGTGGGTTCAGTAGGAGTGAGACAATACTAGTGGGTTCTGTAGGAGTGAGACAATACTAGTGGGTTCAGTAGGAGTGAGACAATACTAGTGGGTTCTGTAGGAGTGAGACAATACTAGTGGGTTCTGTAGGAGTGAGACAATACTAGTGGGTTCTGTAGGAGTGAGACAATACTAGTGGGTTCTGTAGGAGTGAGACAATACTAGTGGGTTCTGTAGGAGTGAGACAATACTAGTGGGTTCAGTAGGAGTGAGACAATACTAGTGGGTTCAGTAGGAGTGAGACAATACTAGTGGGTTCTGTAGGAGTGAGACAATACTAGTGGGTTCAGTAGGAGTGAGACAATACTAGTGGGTTCAGTAGGAGTGAGACAATACTAGTGGGTTCAGTAGGAGTGAGACAATACTAGTGGGTTCTGTAGGAGTGAGACAATACTAGTGGGTTCAGTAGGAGTGAGACAATACTAGTGGGTTCAGTAGGAGTGAGACAATACTAGTGGGTTCGGTGTTTCAAATTAGCTCATCCATTGAACCTGGAAGAACAATATGTCAACCAGTCTAATCTCCTGGTCAGTATCCTCGAGTTTAGATAGGTCACCTACAGATGATTGTGATAATCTGCCGGAGAGTTTTCTAGGCTGATTTTCGGACTGACTCGTTTACATCATATCTTTGTTTCTATGATTACCTGGGGACTGAGGTTCAAAGTGTACTCCTCTATGCCCTGCCAATTATTTGTCCAAATTAATAGTCATTAAGAATTTAATAGAGGGCCACAGGGAATATTGAATATTATATCTAAATTTCAGTGCAATAATGAAGAGATCAATATAACTGATACATACCTATATCTAGGCATATTGTTAAATGAGCATTTAGATTATAGTGTAACGGCCAAGTTTGTTTCACAAGCTGCCAGCAGAGCTCTGGGTTTGGTTATTGCAAAATGTAAAAGTATTGGTGGAATGCCTTATTATGTGTTTTAAAAGTTGTATGACTCTATGGTATGGTTCGTTATTGCCTATGGTGCTGCGATATGGGGCACAAAGAAGTTTTCTTGTATCGATGCAGCACAGAATAGAGCAATGCAGTTTTATTTAGGAATTGGCAAGTACACCCCATCTGCAGCTGTGTCTGGTGATATGGGTTGGATGCCATGTTTTGTTAAACAGATGAAATGTGTTTCAAATATTTGGTGTAGATTTTCAAACATGCAAAATAATCGTGTCAATAAATTTATTAGATTATTTTGCCACAAAAAACATAGGACTGCATATGCAAAGTTCCAATGTGGTGTTACTCCATTTCGTTTGGAAATGGGCAGATATGAGCGACTTGAAGTTTCACAGAGATTATGTCCACTCTGCAAAAAGAGCGTAGAAGATGAAACACATGTAATGCTACATTGTACTTTTTATGAAGATTTAAGATTTGAGCTATTTAATACAGCATCTGTGATAAATTTCGATTTTAATACACTAACAGTTTGTGAAAAAAATACATTCTTATTCTCAAACAAAAATATAATACGTAAATGTGCCAAAGCCTGCTGTTTTATTCTGCAAAGGCGATCAGCCTACATGTACAAATGTCGGTAGAGAAAAGGTCTGTACATACGAACGAAGCAAGTTATAATCGAGTTAGTATTTTAGTTTATTTTAAACATCATTTCTAGTCCAAAGTCGTAGTAGATATATATTATTTTATAAACCATAATGTGTGAGTTTTGTGAACAGTTATTGTCTGATCTGATGTTATAAATGTTTTTTTTTTAAAACAATTTCTTATTTGCGCTTATAAGGTGGGCGGAATTGCCCCCCGGTGCTTGTTTACAAACATCACAGTTTATTCCTATACCTTTAATACAATTTTAGACCCGTCTGTATCACGTTGTGATGCATTTGGTATGATTAACAATAACTGGCCATGTTTATGTATGTGATATGTTTAACGAATATAAATAAAGGAGTCCACTGAAGGATCATAAATGTATATGTAAGGATACTGTTTGTTTTCGTTTTTTAATATGGAGTCTCTTATAATTCTTATATGAATGGCATAATATACTTTATTTCATGCATATGCACATTGATTTTATTGTTTGCTTGTATATTATGATGAGACGGAAATAAAGAAATAAAGTATTATTCCAACTGTGATTCCTCTGTTACATGATTATTATTATCAATAATGAAAATTACTCGGTAACACTTAAATGTGTTGGAGATATTATCATGTAAACAATGATATTTGAAAAAAGAGAAAATAAGACTGCAATTCCATCATAATTAATACAAAATATTCTTACAATATTATTGACATTTTATTTTATAAATAATAATGATAAGGGCAAAAAGGCAGCTGATCCCCTCCCCCCACTTAAAAAAATGGCTGAAATATTGGCATTTAAAAAGTCCCCATGTCTGTCTGTCTGTCAAACTAGTTTTTGATGAATAATTTCTGAAAACATCTAAAATATAATTAGAATAATATTTTGTGGGTAGCTGTATAATTGTGAAATACAGGTCAAGTTCCGTATTTGTCAACTTGGTTATATTTTACTGGAGTTTTTGGCAGTTTTTGGACTTAATTTTGGGTAAAATTTACTGATATAAATAATATAGTGAGCGCATCATTCTGTGAGCTATATATACACATTTCTAGTTTTTCTTATCTTGTCAAATAATGGAAGTGAAGGCAATAATTGGTTGTATGCAGGCATATATACACTCAGACACTTTGAAAATGCACCACTTACATACGTCAGGTAATTTTAGTATAGAAAATGTCATCCAATTTCAAAGACAGTTTATATACATTAAAAATGCCATCTCTGTCTTCTACTGTCTAAGTCTTGGACTTGAATTTTTTATGCATTTTTTCCATTTTTTTCGGAGCTACCTTCAAAAGTAAAAATTCACAAGCGCCAATAATGAGTGCTTGTATTATGAACAGCTTTTTCACACGTTTTAGCTACAAGTACAGTGACCTATATAGTAGAGTCTCTCTCTGGAAATAAGCAGATGACGATATTGTACAATCTACAATATTTTATTTATCGATTCAATATCCAAATACAGTTTGATTATATAATACATAAAACATATCTCAAATACAATAATATATTAGTTACCAGAAATGACATGTATTTAAATTCGTACAGTTAAATATTTTTTTGTAAAGAAATCAAACTACTTTAACACAATTTTGACAATAAGTCATTATTTGGGGAAATAATGCTTGCAGTAAGAGGTACACTTATTTATTAAAAGTTATACACATGAATTAATTTCTTTAATTTGTATATTTACTGTGACTTCAGAATACATATTAAAATACTAAATTAATCAAATATTGAAGTTATTTTTGACATGCAAAATTAAGTTTATTAATTTTGAAATCTGCATTTAAAGACAAATCTTTTGATATAAAAATCATTAATAAATATTTATAAAATATTTAAATGCATTTTATAGGTTTTTTTTAATTTATTTTTAACAATTATGTATGGTTATGAACAGAACAGAACATTTTTTTTATTAGGATTCGTACAAAGTACATCATCACACTTTATACAATATACAATCAATATAAACATATAGTCACTTAGCAGCAATGATAAATTCATTAGAGTATATAACAAAATATTTAATGAATGTTAATAAATGAAATGAGGATGAACATTTTGCTTAAACAGTTAACACTTTTTTCTAATTTCTAATGCCTCTTTTATATATCTTGAAATATTATATAATATGGTTTTATTATGAGAATTAAGTAACTCTAAAAATTTGAACACAGAAGGTCTTTGATAGTAATACTTTTTCAAATACTGTTTTCGTAAATTATTAAAACAGGGACATATACATAAGAAATGAAACTCATCTTCTATATCCCTTGAATTGCAGCATAAAAACAATATCTTTCATTTTTTGGAATTCTATTTCTGTCATATCGTCCAGTTTGTATTCTAAGTGGATTAACAGATAGTCTTAATATTAAATATTGTAAAAATAGGCATCATAATACTTGCATCCAGGTGAATGGTTCATACACTCGTTATAGACTCCTGTGAATTGTCACTTTTGGGGGTAGTTTCGAAAAATGGAGAAAAAAGCATCAAGTCTCAGTCATGAAATTTGGACAGTTAGAAGAAGTCAAAGAGGACATTTATAACGTATATAAACTGTCTTTGAAATTTAATGACATCTGCACTAAAACTACCTGTGTAGGTGGTGAGTTTTCAAAGTCCCTGAGTGTATCTATGACTGTATGTATATATTTCTACTTGAACTATTTAAAATCCTAATTTAGTTTTCATTTTTGTCGAAATTTTATGTAATCAGAAACCTGATCTAGCAACTCCAAGAGAGGATGATGAAAGTAGACCAGTCACACCAAAGCATAGAAAATGATCAGTAAACCAGTCTGTGAGAAATGCCGGTCAGCAGAGGCTTTTTTCTCCCCAAAAACAAGCATTTAGGACACCAAGACCAGTTTCAAGGCATAGTGGCAGCAACTTGAATGAAGAATCTTTTCATCTTGAAAATGAGCGCGCGGAAACTGATGAAGAAATTCACACGGATCTTGTTCCTGCTCAGTCGAGGGCTTTAATGAACTTAAAAACAATGATGTCAGAGGATAACTTGAACTTGGAGCAGAAAAAGATGCTGGAACCCCTGTGTTCCGCGATAAGGACCAAGTCGAGAGAGGATGCCAAGAGGGACAAACAACATGAACGGACTGTCACGATTTTATCATTGGCCAGTCAAATTGCTCAAAAGTCTGCAGAGCTGTGCTTGAAACCAGACAGCGTGTTCCACAGTTTTGCTGGAATTGACTCGAGGGAGATATCGGCATCGTCAGATAAAAGCCTTTTAAAACAATCAAGCAAAACTGAGAAAAATGGACAATTAGCTGAGTGAAAATTGATAGCCATGCAGATGATACACATGGCATAAAGGTCTTTTATATATTCTGTCACCAATTCAAAGTCGCACAGAGTGTTCATCTATCCTTCACTTCTAAAGTTAACATTGAAAATATCCATAAACATTTCTTAAATGATTCCTAGAAAGTATAATTTCATTTTAATTTATCCATTTTTAAAACTTGAAAAAAAGAATTTTTTTAAAAAAGATCAGATACAGATATTGCGCAGTGCGTAGTCTGGTTGTAGAGCATCGAACCCTGGGTTTTGGGGTCACCAGGGTTTTGATCCCCTGCCATGGCGATGTGTGATGCACCTGAACAAGACAGATTATCTACATATTATGCTTAGTACTGATTGTAGGCATAGGAAGACTTTTTGAGATTAATTGTTTGTGATTTCATAATCAATGTAAAACAAAAAAAGGATGCAACTTAAAGAAAATTATATATTTTTAAAGTATAATTATGGTAAAGAGTTCAAAATCTCAATTTCTTTGCATAAAGTTATCTTTTACAATGAATGCCAAATTACTTCCATATAAGGACCATTGCAGTATACAATGACTTAAAATGCAGTTTGTATTGCAGAATAAATAGAGATTATAAAGTTCTGTATCTGCCAGGAATGTTAGTTTATATTGAGGAACAGCATCTGGAAGTCTGATTCCTGTCAGTACAGCTGTCAACAGTTGCCCATAATATGAGGGGTGGTTATGAGTGTAGTGTATAGAGTGTCGGCCTTCAATATGAGGGGTGGTTATGAGTGTAGTGTATAGTGTGTCGACCTTCAATATGAGGGGTGGTTATGAGTGTAGTGTATAGAGTGTCGGCCTTCAATATGAGGTGTGGTTATGAGTGTAGTGTATAGTGTGTCGGCCTTCAATATGAGGGGTGGTTATGAGTGTAGTGTATAGTGTGTCGGCCTTCAATATGAGGGGTGGTTATGAGTGTAGTGTATAGTGTGTCGGCCTTCAATATGAGGGGTGGTTATGAGTGTAGTGTATAGAGTGTCGGCCTTCAATATGAGGGGTGGTTATGAGTGTAGTGTATAGTGTGTCGGCCTTCAATATGAGGGGTGGTTATGAGTGTAGTGTATAGTGTGTCGGCCTTCAATATGAGGGGTGGTTATGAGTGTAGTGTATAGTGTGTCGGCCTTCAATATGAGGGGTGGTTATGAGTGTAGTGTATAGAGTGTCGGCCTTCAATATGAGGGGTGGTTATGAGTGTAGTGTATAGTGTGTCAGCCTTCAATATGAGGGGTGGTTATGAGTGTAGTGTATAGAGTGTCAGCCTTCAATATGAGGGGTGGTTATGAGTGTAGTGTATAGAGTGTCAGCCTTCAATATGAGGGGTGGTTATGAGTGTAGTGTATAGAGTGTCGGCCTTCAATATGAGTGTCGGCCTTCAATATGACTGTTGGCCTTCAATATGAGGGGTGGTTACGAGTGTAGTGTATAGAATGTCGGCCTTCATGTTAGAGTTTGTGGGTTTGATCCTTACTTTGAGCATAATGCTTCTAAACAAAACACTTAGTATAATATAATTAATAATAATTTTAAATGAATTATATTACTTGAAAATTTGAATTTCTTAATATGTAGGCTTCCCTTTTTTAATTTAAATAACATGTTTGTTTATTGTTTGATCCTAATGTTATTTATGTGCTTATAAAAAAAATGTTTTTTTTTAATTTTTTACCCACAGTTTAATGTGATTACGCTAAGTTATTAATGTTTAATTAATTTTTATATTACAATTTGTTTTTTTATCTAAAATAAGCATATTTACAAACACACAATTAATACCCAGTTAAAATTTAATGATATCTTTAAACCATTAAATACTGTCACTTTATGCTGAACATTATAAAAAACATAAATTATTTACATACTTAAAAGTTATAAGAATAAATAGCCTGAATTTCTTATCCAAAGTTGTGCAATTTTTGTAATTAAAAATATTAAGGACTTTTAAAGGGAGTATATCAGGATTTTTAAAAAACATATAATTGGTTAAAAACATTTCTTTACAATATAATTATTGTGCCTATATATAATATTTCCTATATAATGTAAAACATGCAAAAATACTATATTACCCAAAAGGGGTTTCCTAACTTGGGCTTAATTAGACTAAAATAGATTTACCCCTTAAAGTTACAACATAGTTTTGTGATGTATTAAATGGGTCAGGTGTTTTGATTTTGATTTCAATTTGATCCTTCATATAGATTTACGCATTAATTTTGGTTTCATCTTAGGAAGAGTGAACGTGACACTGTGAAGGATTAAAAGCTGTTGTTTTTTTTAAAATGGGGCTGCAACGTCATTGAAACATCAATTTTGTCACGATATGGATGATTTGATAAATAAATATCAAACCATTTGGATTTGCTTTTTAGAATAATGAAATGCTTTTTATTCATTTTAAAAATAATTTAATATAAATTAAAGATATTTATAGCAATTTTTTTCCCGACATACTCCCTTTAAATTTCGAAAAAGATGTATATTAACCTTTTTAAACTGAACATTCTTCAGCCTCTACAAGACGCTCTGTTCAAATTGGTCCCTGAATCCACACAGCAGCATGTACAAAAGTCCAAATCTAAAACGAGAGAATTGAGGGCATCTGAACTTGAAAAAGTCATAGAAACAGAAAAATCAAAAAGAGAACTCAGAGTTCATGGTCAAACTAGAGCTATTAAAAATGCATACACAAAGTCAAAGTCAGCAAGCATCCTAAGGACTGTGACATCATCAGATTGGCATAGACTCTAGACGCACGATCTTTTCTCTCCGGAGCCCATTAAACTGATAAAGAAATCTGCAAAAGAAGTTTGAGTGATGTCCCAAGGTACCCTATCTGATTTGTCTATGGAAGACATCGAAGATGGTGTTGCAACAAAGCTATCAACCATTAATGTGGTGGTATCGCCGAAAAAAAAATCTCACAATGTCACACGTGAGGAGATGCTGTATGGAGAAGGAAGCATGCACGTGGCCCTGACAGGCAACTCAACTGCCATGGATATTTTGGAAATTCCTGATGAAAACTTTTATCCATCAAGATCACACTCAGAGATCAAGGTAGTGTAGAGGCTTGTCCACCAATAGTCACATGACCCCCATGTCCCTACACACAGTTGATTACAATAAGAATTATTGACAACACTCGCGTTCCTTAATAATTAATGATCTAATTACAACACTTGTTTCTTATTTCTAATTACTAACTAATATGTTTAATTGCAGCACAAATAGGAAGAATGTTTGCTGTTATCTTTTCAGGCTACACAATAGTCTTAAAGTGGAGCGCGTGGTCTAGTGGTAGAGTACCGAACCCACGATCTGAGGGTCGTGGGTTCAATCCTCTGCCACGGCTATGTGTGGTGTTCTTGAGCAAAACACTTATTCCACATATGCTAACTACTGGTTCTACACATGAAGGCTTCGAGCGTGATTTGTCTAAGTTGTAAAAATTCAAAGTAAAATGAATAAGTTTAAACTAATAGTCTTAAATTAGAAAAAGGACCAATGCTACACAGCTGAAAATCAAAGTGTTAACTTTAAATTGTGAACAGAATGAAATGTGATACTGGGACCAGTTTCCTATTTAAATTAAGTTTTCATTAGATCCAAATATTCAAGTGGAAATTTTGTAAATTATTTGTACAATGTTTTGTTTCTCTTTTTAATTGAAGGGTTCTCAGTTCTGCATGATAAAGTAAACACAGTTATTTTCAGTTTTGTTAATTATAGAGCATTTATGCAATCTATATTATATGTAAATTAAAAAAACTGATACAATACCAAAGCTGGTCAATGGAGGCCTATGATACAATACAACAGCTGGTCAACAGAGGCCTAGGATACAAAACAACAGCTGGTCAACAGAGGCCTAGGATACAACACAACAGCTGGTCAACAGAGGCCTATGATACAATACAACAGCTGGTCAACAGAGGCCTATGATACAATACAACAGCTGGTCAGCAGAGGCCTAGGATACAATACAACAGCTGGTCAACAGAGGCCTATGATACAAAACAACAGCTGGTCAACAGAGGCCTATGATACAAAACAACAGCTGGTCAACAGAGGCCTATGATACAATACAACAGCTGGTCAACAGAGGCCTATGATACAAAACAACAGCTGGTCAACAGAGGCCTATGATACAAAACAACAGCTGGTCAACAGAGGCCTAGGATACAAAACAACAGCTGGTCAACGTAGGCCTAGGATACAATACAACAGCTTGTCAACAGAGGCCTATGATACAATACAACAGCTGGTCAACAGAGGCCTATGATACAAAACAACAGCTGGTCAACAGAGGCCTAGGATACAAAACAACAGCTGGTCAACAGAGGCCTATGATACAATACAACAGCTGGTCAACAGAGGCCTATGATACAATACAACAGCTGGTCAACAGAGGCCTATGATACAAAACAACAGCTGGTCAACAGAGGCCTATGATACAAAACAACAGCTGGTCAATAGAGGCCTAGGATACAAAACAACAGCTGGTCAACAGAGGCCTATGATACAATACAACAGCTGGTCAACAGAGGCCTATGATACAATACAACAGCTGGTCAACAGAGGCATAGGATACAATACAACAGCTGGTCAACAGAGGCCAGCTATGTAGTACTCAGCTCCTGGAAAATACTTTTGTAATTTGTTCAAGTTGTTTCCAGGGAGCCATATGAGTGATGGCAAGAACAGGATCGCTGTGGCTCATGCATGTCGTAGGAAGCGTCATTTGAGTAATATGATAGAATTTGCTGAAACTCTGCAGTTCTGCAGGTATCAAGGTTCTAGGTTCATTCTGCATATTCATTTGTTGATGTATTTTTTTTTAGTTTGTATGTTTATTTGTTGATTGTGTACATGTAGAGTGAACCTGGAATCTTCATTCCTGTTGGCGCAGAATAACCTCTAATGCGTCTAATTCATTTGTTCGTTACAGTCTGTATTTAACATGTATTTATAGTTGTTCACATTAGAGGATAAATTCAATGTGCTGTCAATTTCATAAGCATTTTTTTATGTCTTTAGATATTGCCCTACTTTCTCAGTCAATCAAGTTGCTCAGATTTTTCAAAATAGAGCCTTCCATTTCGCATAATTTATAGACTGTCATGACTGTCCGTATATGTTGACTTACTTTCTCAGCCAATCAAATTGCTCAGATTTTTCAAAATAGATCCTTCCATTTCGCATAATTTATAGACTCATGACTGTCCATATATGCTGACTTACTTTCTCAGCCAATCAAATTGCTCCACTGAGCAGGTACGAGAAAGTAGATCAGCATCAAAGCCGGTTAGAAGTAACATGGAATTTTCTTTATTTCAACTGATCCCAGTCTCCCCTTATTCTATTTTTAGAAATTCTGATATTGATCTTAACTCAGTTAGTTCCCTGGAAAATAACGCCACCTCTGTATCACCCTCAGATTTAGACTGTGACATGTCTGATTCACAAATTATTCAGCATCTTACAACAAAATCTGACACAAAACCAGCCTCCAACCAAGATTTTGACCAGACGACAAAATTTCATTGTGTGTCTAATGTACTAACATTAGAGATTGAAACTGAATAGAAAACTAGAAAAGCTAATGTCCGTAAAATTTCGAAATCTTTAGTGATTCCAGAATTGGATTTCATTCCAGAAATAGATCCAGATTTTCAGAGCATCAGTCGACTAGCTGTTAAGGGGTTAAAAATGTTTGAAAACTCGACAAATGCAATAGAACCTGAATTTGAGGAAATAGGTTATGGTGAAGGTGAAAAAGATGAAAATGATAAAGAGAAATAATGAAACCCTAAACTTTTTAACTCCTGTCAAAACATTAAAGAGTCAAAATCTCTAAATTCTAATAAAGAATTTACAAAACAAAGGTCAAGGTCAATTCCTAAAACATGATATTAGATTTTACTTAGTAAAAAAAGTTGTTTCTGTTATGATTTGCCTAGGAGGGAGTAATAAAAATGTATGCTCACAAGTCCTGAACAATTTTGTGTACAACTTCTCTATTTTTTATTTCTAAATCTTAAACTTGCCTTAGAGAAGAGATAATATTTGTATTTGCTTATAAATCCTGAACAAACTTTAATACAACTTCTCTATTTAAATATATAAATCTTGTGCTACAATATGCCATTATGAATTAATTGCTAGATTATCATCCAATTTTTTTCTTAAAAACTGGGAGGGCGGGGAGATTTTATTGTTTATTTTTATTTTTAAAATTTTTGATTTTTTTTTTAATAAATATTTTTTATTTTTTTAAAAATTAGGGGGCTGGCGGGATGATAATCGAGCAATTAATTTATTATGGCCTTATCTTCTTATTAAACCTAAAAGAACCATTGAAGATTTAAAGTGTGAGTAGTAGTCACTTACATTTACAGTATTATTTATGTACGTGTAAATAGTAACAGCCAGCTATGCTTTAAAAAGTGGAACTTTGGTACTTTAGAACACCAATCTGTTTTGATTACCTGTTAAATAATGTCAGACTGTGCCTTGAACATTCACTCTCAATGGAATCGACACTCTAAATTGTAAGGATTTCTTATTGCAATGTTGGATTGGCTATTGTATACTCTAAACATGTTCATTTAAATCCAGTAAGCTATTCAGTGAAACAACCTGTCATCGGAACGAACCCCACCACATTATGGGATGTTTGGTATATAATAAATTACATATAAAGCTGGCATAATATCATACAATAAAATAGACATCTGTATTAATATGTTACTAGGACTGCTTTCTGCACAGTAAACAGCAAACACATTTAATGCCTAAAATTAACACATACTTCGTGCTAATATGAGGTTGTGCCAGTGTCCAGGAAAATGTGTTAGACATACATTAACCGAACTGAAAGCAGCCCTGTATTGGATGATTTTAACTATAAATGAAATGACATAATTTCAGATAAACGTGTTTGGTTTATATAAAACCTCAATACTGGGATTGTTTAACATACAGTCAAACCTGTCTTAAGAAGCCAGTCAAGGGAAGGAGCAAAAGTGGCCTCTTAAGACAGGTTGTTGCTTAATACAGGTTAATTTGCCCTGAAAGCATAGAAATGGGTAATGATAAATGTGGCTGCTTAAGACAAGTGGCTGCTTAATAAAGGTACAAACACAGGTTTGACTGTATTAATATTTGTGTAACCATTTTCAGCATGATCTGGAGAGACATTGCAGCCTGTTGATTCCTACTTTACCAGAGTACAACATGCCCAACAACATCCCCATTTTGTTGCTTTTTAATTGTAGTATAAATATAATATAATCTGAAGTACTATAACAATTTTAAACAAAAATTGCAAAGTTACGATTTTGATTTGTATTTCTGTGATGAAAGGAAGTTAAGATAATTGAAAATGAGATTTCGTGAGATTAGGTGTGAAAACATGAGTTTTCACAAAATCTCAATGAGTTGCTTATCCTTGTATAATTATTATAATTCCTTATCTTTTATATTTATTTTATAAGTTTATAGTAATTAAGTTGATGAGTATTTAAACGTTAGCTATTAGCTGGTAATGTGAGAGATTCTCTGTAAACACGGGTAGACTTAGATCCGTGTCAAATGACAATTTAAACACCATATTAATGGATTGAACCAAAAATCATTGTTGAAATAATCTACTGATTTGATTTGACCAGCAAGTTGTCTGTTAAATATTTTTGGATTCCATTTATATACCTGACATTATTACGTACCTGTGATGTCTTACAATCATGCATCATCGGATACCCATGTGTAATCCATTCCAATACTCTCCATTCATCACCAGTGGGAAATTATTGTAGCTATGCATCTTTTTATTTGAACAGAACTTAACAAAATACAGCTAACGTTAACAACATCTGATCAAAATGGTGTTTTCATGAAACTGGCGTTGCGATTGGATAAAGTTCCCTTCATGAAATCAAGAAGGAACTAAACATGTGGTTTCATCATGGCTTTGAATAAACAATGCAAAGTTAGTGTAATATCCCAAAGGTGATGAATGGAGAGTATCGGAATTTACACGTGTTGGACTATCTGACGATGACAGTCTTGAAGATTAGTAAACAAACAGTGAAACAAAAGCCTATCCACCAATCTTTGTCTTTCTGAGAAAAAAGCCAAATCTTGACTAAGTGTAAAAAAGATTAATATTAAAATTTTGTATCCAATGAATTCAAATTAAATACTGTTAAAAAAAAATCATTGTTTTGATATTTATATTTTTTAAATTTCCTTGAACTTCTTAAAAAATCTAAGCATGATTGTTTCAGTCTAAAGATGGTACAAACTTATTTCATAATAAAGTCATTTCTTCCTTTCTTTGTGATTTATGATCGTATCTTATTTTTCAGTGGATTCTTTAACTTGTAAATGTTTAGTTATTATGTACGGTATTTAATTACGTTAATTGTTTTGTTTTCAATTTTCAGTTATTTTATTTTTTATTTTGAGTATAATTTATATTGCATTAATTTTAGGCCAAAATAAATTAATTGCTAGATTATCATCCCTGCCCACCTGTTAATTGCCGTCCCGACCCTTTTTATTTTAATTTTTTTAAAAAAAAACATCAACAATTTTAAAAATAAAAATAAAAAATAAAATTCTCCTGCTCTCCCCGTTTTTAAGAAAATATATAGGGGTTAACTGAATGGTCTTTGAGCCTTTCTGCTGCATATTTGACCATATAGGGGTTAACTGAATGGTCTTGGAGCCTTTCTGCTGCATATATGACCATATAGGGGTTAACTGAATGCTCTTGGAGCCTTATTCTACTACATATATGACCATATACGGGTTAACTGAATGGTCTTGGAGCCTTTCTGCTGCATATTTGACTATATAGGGGTTTACTGAATGGCCTTGGAGCCTTTCTGCTGCATATTTGACCATATAGGGGTTAACTGAATGGTCTTGGAGCCTTTCTGCTGCATATTTGACTATATAGGGGTTTACTGAATGGCCTTGGAGCCTTTCTGCTGCATATTTGACCATATAGGGGTTTACTGAATGGTCTTGGAGCCTTTCTGCTGCATATATGACCATATAGGGGTTAACTGAATGCTCTTGGAGCCTTTCTGCTGCATATATGACAATATAGGGATTTACTGAATGGTCTTGGAGCCTTTCTGCTGCATATATGACCATATAAGGGTTTACTGAATGGTCTTGGAGCCTTTCTACTGCATATATGACCATATAGGGGTTTACTGAATGGTCTTGGAGCCTTTCTAATGCATATATGAACATATAGGGGTTTACTGAATGGTATTGGAGCCTTTCTGCTGCATATATGACCTTATAGGGGTTTACTGAATGCTCTTGAAGCCTTTCTGCTGCATATATGACCATATAGGGATTTACTGAATGCTCTTGGAGCCTTTTTGCTACTTATATGACAATATAAGGGTTAACTGAATGCTCTTGGAGCCTTTCTGCTGCATATATGACAATATAGGGATTTACTGAATGGTCTTGGAGCCTTTCTGCTGCATATATGACCATATAAGGGTTTACTGAATGGTCTTGGAGCCTTTCTACTGCATATATGACCATTTAGGGGTTTACTGAATGGTCTTGGAGCCTTTCTAATGCATATATGACCATATAGGGAGTTACTGAATGCTCTTGGAGCCTTTCTGCTGCATATATGACCATATAGGGGTTTACTGAATGCTCTTGGAGCCTTTCTGCTACTTATATGACAATATAAGGGTTTACTGAATGCTCTTGGAGCCTTTCTACTGCATATATAACTTATGTATTCTTTGCTAAATATAGTCTATTTGCTTTCAGAAGATTTGGTACCAACTACAATTTGATATATACCAGGTACCAGTTATGTGATTGTTATACATATGTATATATTTATACTCTTCAAATACATTTTACAGAAGTGGCCCTGTTCAAGGAAGACATCATGGAGATGGGAACTTCCCCAACCCCGGGACCAAAGGAGAAACAAACCAGCGTAACTTCTAGGTTAGTGAATAGGCATCAATCTCAAGGTCATCTAGGTCCCAGACTGTTGCAAGATGGGTTTTTTAATATGTGAAAGTTGCCAATAGAACATCTTTTGTTCTACTCATATTATCTCACTATTGTGGTCCCAGATTGTTCCAAGATGTTTAATTTAATATTAAGTGAAAGTTGATGATAGATATAACAATTGTTTTTTTACTATAGATAATGTCTCACTATTGAGGTCCAGTGAGCTTTGCTTTGATAAGTAGGGTACTCAACGATGGAGTGGTCAAAGTCTTAAAACAACTAACCTCTCACCTCTGATGTCGTAGGTTTGATTCCAACTCAGTCTAAAAAACATTACATAAAAAAGTTAAAGAATTAATAGTTACATCCACAAATAACTGGTAATACTTGAGTTGATGTACCTCGGATCTGCCTGCATCTGCTATTTCTATAATATATTCAAGATGGCTGTAAAATCGATCTTAAACAACCAACATATTCTGTAAAAAAAATTTATAAGTAAAATTAAATGGAAAATCTTTTGTCATTCCATATGTCCAACATTATTTTTTTCAAATCATTTTTCATAAACTTATCAATCATTTTTAACCAAACACGAGTCCTCCGTGGCCGAGTATTATAAGGTGTTGCTAAAGGTCACTTACCTTTCACCGCTACGGTTGTAGGTTCGAGTCCCAAAACCTTTATGTGAGAAAGTTTGCCAGTTACTTGTGGAAGGTTGGTGGTTCTACTCAGATTCATTGTGAGGTCTTCCTCCAACAATAAAACAATATTGCTGTAGTCCATTAACATTTGGCATAGCTGATATTATGGGCAGCCCTTTGATTGTTTTCAAATAAATGGTAAATCTTGTGTAAGCAGTCACCTCTATTAAGCAACCACTTGTCTTAAACAGCCACTTTTTATGTTAACCATTTTTATCATTTTAGTTTCAATCAACCTGTATTAAGCAGCCACCTGCTGTAAGGGGTCATCCTTGCTCTTTCCCTTGAGTGGCTGCTTAAGACAGGTTTGACTCTAAATGGTTGTTGTTGTAAGGTGTCGCTTTCAACAATTTTTCAGTCATATCGCGATGGTGTCTGCTTGAGACAGTATTCTAAGCGCTGTCACATTGGAGTATCATGCCGCAGACACATGTTTTGATACCCCACCCAGTCACATTATACTGACACTGGGTCGACCAGACCTAGAACTCTCCTCTAAATGCTGAGCATCAAGTGAGGAAGCTTCTAGTACCATTTTTAAAGTCTTTGTTATGACCCGGCCGGGGATTGAACCCACGACCTTCCACATGCGAGGGGGATGCTCTACGACTAGACCATGCCGTGGTTTGACTCTAAATAGTAAATGTTGTTTTTCTTCTGACAATCCATCAATCTGTCAGATAATCCAGTGGTCCAGGAATACCTGCAGGCGTACACGGGGATACACTATTTCAAAGAGGCAATGAGCAGAGTGCTTGTTGACAAAGGTATGTGCCAGTCATATCATTACATATTTGGTATGTGTCAATCTACTACTACTACTATTACTATTTGGTATGTGTCAGTCATATCATTGCAAATTTGGTATGTGCCAGTCATATCATTGCAAATTTGGTATGTGCCAATCATATCATTGCAAATTTGGTATGTGCCAGTCATATCATTGCAAATTTGGTATGTGTCAATCATATCATTGCAAATTTGGTATGTGCCAGTCATATCATTGCAAATTTGGTATGTGTCAGTCATATCATTGCAAATTTGGTATGTGTCAATCATATCATTGCAAATTTGGTATGTGTTAATCTTATCACTGCAAATTTGGTATGTGCCAGTCATATCATTGCAAATTTGGTATGTGTTAATCATATCATTTATTTAAACATTCATTTACAAAGTTGAACTATTGATCTATCTGTAACATACTTTTTGTGAATCTTTAAGTGATGTCAAAAAATGATTTATGTAATTTATATAATTTCAGATCAAATGTCGGCCAGTCAGATTTTGTCAGATTTAGATATAGTGCCTTTCAACAAAGAGGACAAGATGGTGCCTCAGATATCCAAGATGACAGACAATGTGTACTATGGTAAACTTTCTTTCTCTTCTTTCTTGATAATACACTCAGGGATTTTGAAAACGTACAACTTGCGTACAGGTAATTTTAGTGCAGAA
Organism: Panopea generosa; assembly: GCA_029582155.1. Classification (NCBI taxonomy): domain Eukaryota; kingdom Metazoa; phylum Mollusca; class Bivalvia; order Adapedonta; family Hiatellidae; genus Panopea; species Panopea generosa. The sequence goes on along the minus strand of JAPMAH010000025.1, from coordinate 986,529 downwards.
AATTTCATCCAGTTTCAAAGACATTTATATACAGTCAAACCTATCTTAAGCAGCCAGTCAAGGGAAGGAGCAAAGTGGCCTTTTTTGACAGGTTGTTGCATGGGAAAAACAATGTGGCTGCTTAAGACAAGTGACTGCTTAATAGAGGTGTCCACTTATACAATTGACTGTACTTTAAAGAGTCTTCTATCATCAAGATTTCATGACTGAGACCTAAATTTTGGTTGCATTTTTTTTTCATTTAAGAAGCTACCACAAAAAATGAAAAATTCACATGTGTCAATAAAGAGTGTATATACCATGACCATTTCCCTGGATACATGCACTCATTACTGACGCCTGTGAATTATACACTTTTGGGGTTAGCTTTGAATAATGAAGGAAAAAGAGCAACAAAAATTCAGGTCTCAGTCATGAAATTTTGATAGGACTGTAGAGGAAATGGCACTCTCATTGTATACAAACTTTGTTTGAAATCAGATGACATTTTCTGCACTAAAATTCCCTGTATGTAAGTGGTGCATTTTCAAAGTGCCTGAGTGTTCTGCCATAGTATGTTGAAAGTTACTTAAGAAACTTGTTTATCATCATGTGACCACCGACAATTGGAAAATGGTGAAAGGGCTTTAAGTGTCCCGTCTGTCTGTCTGTCTGTCCGTCTGTTTGTGCACGCACGCAAATGGATACAGGATCTACCTATGGTATATCACACCCACTGACAGTGTGCTGAAACATGATCTACCTATAGTATATTATCACACCCACTGACAGTGTGTTGATACAGGATCTACCTATGGTATAATATCACACCCACTGACAGTGTGCTGATACAGGATCTACATATGGTATAATATCACAACCACTGACAGTGTTCTGATACAGGATCTACATATGATATAATATCAAACCAACTGACAGTGTGCTGATACAGGATCTACCTATAGTATATTATCACACCCACTGACAGTGTGTTGATACAGGATCTACCTATGGTATAATATCCCACCTGCTGACAGTGTGCTGATACAGGATCTACCTATGGTATAATATCACACCCACTGACAGTGTGCTGATACAGGATCTACCTATGGTATAATATCACACCCACTGACAGTGTGCTGATACAGGATCTACATATGGTATAATATCACACCCACTGACAGTGTTCTGATACAGGATCTACATATGATATAATAACTAACCAACTGACAGTGTGCTGATACAGGATCTACCTATAGTATATTATCACACCCACTGACAGTGTGTTGATACAGGATCTACCTATGGTATAATATCAAACCCACTGACAGTGTGATGATACAGGATCTACCTATGGTATAATATCACAACAGCTGACAGTGTGCTGATACAGGATCTACCTATGGTATAATATCCAACCAACTGACAGTGTGTTGATACAGGATCTACTTATGGTATAATATCACACCCACTGACTGTGTGCTGATACAGGATCTACCTATGGTATAATATCAAACCAACTGACAGTGTGTTGATACAGGATCTACCTATAGTAAAATATCACACCCACTGACATTGTGCTGATACAGGATCTACCTATGGTAACATATCACAACCACTGACAGTGTGCTGATACAGGATCTACCTATGGTATATTATCACACCCACTGACAGTGTGCTGATACAGGATCTACCTATGGTGTAATATCACACCCACTGACAGTATGCTGATACAGGATCTACCTATGGTATAATATCAAACCAACTGACAGTGTGTTGATACAGGATCTACTTATGGTAAAATATCACACCCACTGACTGTGTGCTGATACAGGATCTATCTATGGTATAATATCACACCCACTGACAGTGTACTGTTACAGGAGGATCTACCTATGGTATAATATCACAACCACTGACAGTGTGCTGATACAGGATCTACCTATGGTATAATATCAAATCAACTGACAGTGTGTTGATACAGGATCTACCTTTGGTATAATATCACAACCGCTGACAGTGTGCTGATACAGGATCTACCATGGTATAATATCAAACCAAGTGACAGTGTGTTGATACAGGATCTACCTATGGTATAATATCACACCCACTGACAGTGTATTGATACAGAATCTACCTATGGTATAATATCACATCCACTGACAGTGTGCTGATAAAGGATATACCTATGGTATAATATCACACCCACTGACAGTGTGCTGATACAGGATCTACCTATGGTATAATATCACAACCACTGACAGTGTGCTGATAAAGGATCTACCTATGGTAACATATCACAACCACTGACAGTGTGCTGATAAAGGATCTACCTATGGTATATACCACACACCCACTGACAGTGTGCTGATACAGGATCTACCTATGGTATAATATCACAAACGCTGACATTGTGCTGATACAGGATCTACCTATGGTATAATATCAAACCAACTGACAGTGTGTTGATACAGGATCTACTTATGGTATAATATCACACCCACTGACTGTGTGCTGATACAGGATCTACCTATGGTATAAGATCACACCCACTGACTGTGTGCTGATACAGGATTTACCTATGGTGTAATATCACAACCACTCACAGTGTGCTGATTAGGTATCTACCTATGGTATAATATCACACCCACTGACTGTGTGCTGATACAGGATCTACCTATGGTGTAATATCACACCCACTGACAGTGTGCTGATACAGGATCTACCTATGGTGTAATATCACACCCACTGACAGTATGCAGATACAGGAACTACCTATGGTATAATAGCACACCCACTGACAGTGTGCTGATACAGGAGGATCTACCTATGGTATAATATCACACCCACTGACAGTGTGCTGATACAGGAGGATCTACCTATGGTATAATATCACACCCACTGACAGTGTGCTGAAACAGGATCTACATATGATATAATATCAAACCAACTGACAGTGTGCTAATACAGGATCTACTTATGGTATAATATCACACCCACTGACAGTGTGCTGATACAGGATCTACCTATGGTATAATATCACACCCACTGACAGTTTGCTGATACAGGACCTACCTATGGTATAATATCACACCAACGGACAGTGTGCTAATACAGGATCTACCTATGGTATAATATCACACCTGCTGACAGTGTACTGATACAGGATCTACCTATGGTATAATATCACACCCACTGACAGTGTGCTGATACAGGGACTACCTATGGTATAATATCACACCAACGGACAGTGTGCTAATACAGGATCTACCTATGGTATAAGATCACATCCACTGACAGTGTGCTGATACAAGATCTACATATGGTATAATATCACACCAACTGACAGTGTGCTGATACAGGATCTACTTATGGTATAATATCACACCCACTGACAGTGTGCTGATACAGAATCTACCTATGGTATAATATCACATCCACTGACAGTGTGCTGATAAAGGATATACCTATGGTATAATATCACACCCACTGACAGTGTGCTGATACAGGATCTACCTATGGTATAATATCACAACCACTGACAGTGTGCTGATAAAGGATCTACCTATGGTAACATATCACAACCACTGACAGTGTGCTGATAAAGGATCTACCTATGGTATATACCACACACCCACTGACAGTGTGCTGATACAGGATCTACCTATGGTATAATATCACAAACGCTGACATTGTGCTGATACAGGATCTACCTATGGTATAATATCAAACCAACTGACAGTGTGTTGATACAGGATCTACTTATGGTATAATATCACACCCACTGACTGTGTGCTGATACAGGATCTACCTATGGTATAAGATCACACCCACTGACTGTGTGCTGATACAGGATTTACCTATGGTGTAATATCACAACCACTCACAGTGTGCTGATTAGGTATCTACCTATGGTATAATATCACACCCACTGACTGTGTGCTGATACAGGATCTACCTATGGTGTAATATCACACCCACTGACAGTGTGCTGATACAGGATCTACCTATGGTGTAATATCACACCCATTGACAGTATGCAGATACAGGAACTACCTATGGTATAATAGCACACCCACTGACAGTGTGCTGATACAGGAGGATCTACCTATGGTATAATATCACACCCACTGACAGTGTGCTGATACAGGAGGATCTACCTATGGTATAATATCACACCCACTGACAGTGTGCTGAAACAGGATCTACATATGATATAATATCAAACCAACTGACAGTGTGCTAATACAGGATCTACTTATGGTATAATATCACACCCACTGACAGTGTGCTGATACAGGATCTACCTATGGTATAATATCACACCCACTGACAGTTTGCTGATACAGGACCTACCTATGGTATAATATCACACCAACGGACAGTGTGCTAATACAGGATCTACCTATGGTATAATATCACACCTGCTGACAGTGTGCTGATACAGGATCTACCTATGGTATAATATCACACCCACTGACAGTGTGCTGATACAGGACCTACCTATGGTATAATATCACACCAACGGACAGTGTGCTAATACAGGATCTACCTATGGTATAAGATCACATCCACTGACAGTGTGCTGATACAAGATCTACATATGGTATAATATCACACCAACTGACAGTGTGCTGATACAGGATCTACTTATGGTGTAATAGCACACCAACTGACAGTGTGCTGATACAGGATCTACCTATGGTATAATATCAAACCCACTGACATTGTGCTGATACAGGATCTACCATGGTATATCACACCCACTGACGGTGTGCTGATACAGGATCTACCTATGGTATAATATCACACCCACTGACAGTGTGCTGATACAGGATCTACATATGGTATAATATCACACCCACTGACAGTGTGCTGATACAGGATCTACCTATGGTATAATATCACACCAACGGACAGTGTGCTAATACAGGATCTACCTATGGTATAAGATCACACCCACTGACAGTGTGCTGATACAAGATCTACATATGGAATAATATCACACCAACTGACAGTGTGCTGATACAGGATCTACCTATGGTTTAATAGCACACCCACTGACAGTGTGCTGATACATGATCTACCTATGGTATAATATCACACCCACTGACATTGTGCTGATACAGGATCTACCAATGGTATATCACACCCACTGACAGTGTGTTGATACAGGATCTACATATGGTATAATATCACACCAACTAACAGTGTGCTGATACAGGATCTACCTATGGTGTAATATCACACCCACTGACAGTGTGCTGACATAGGATCTACTTATGGTATAATATCACACCCACTGACCGTGTGCTGATACAGGATCTACCTATGGTATAGTATCACACCCACTGACAGTGTGCTAATACAGGATCTACCTATGGTATAAGATCATACTCACTGACTGTGTGATGATACAGGATCTACCTATGGTGTAATATCACACCCACTGACAGTGTGCTGATATAGGATCTACTTATGGTATAATATCACACCCACTGACCGTGTGCTGATAAAGGATCTACCTATGGTGTAATATCACACCCACTGACAAAGTGATGATACAGGATCTATCTATGGTATAATATCACACCCACGGACCGTGTGCTGATACAGGATCTACCTATTGTATAATATCACACCCACTGACAGTGTGCTGATACAGGATCTACCTATGGTATAATATCACACCAACTGACAGTGTGCTGATACAGGATCTACCTATGGTATATCACACCCACTAACAGTGTGTTGATACAGAATCTACGTATGGTATAATATCACACCCACTGACAGTGTGTTGATACAGGATCTACTGATGGTATAATATCACATCCACTGACAGTGTGCTGATACAGGATCTACCTATGGTATAATATCACACCCACTGACAGTGTGCTGATACAGGATCTACCTATGGTATAATATCACACCCACTGACAGTGTGCTGATACAGGATCTACATATGGAATAATATCACAGCCACTGACAGTGTGCTGATACAGGATTTACGTATTGTATAATATCACACCCACTGACAGTGTGCTGATACAGGATCTACCTATGGTATAATATCACACCTACTGACCGTGTGCTGATACAGGATCTACCTATGGTATAGTATCACACCCACTGACAGTGTGCTAATACAGGATCTACCTATGGTGTAATATCACACCCACTGACAAAGTGATGATACAGGATCGACCTATGGTATAATATCACACCCACTGACCGTGTGCTGATACAGGATCTACCTATTGTATAATATCACACCCACTGACAGTGAGCTGATACAGGATCTACCTATTGTATAATATCACACCCACTGACAGTGTGCTGATACAGGATCTACCTTTGGTATATCACACCCACTAACAGTTTGTTGATACAGAATCTACCTATGGTATCATATCACACCCACTGACAGTGTGCTGATACAGGATCTACATATGGTATAATATCACATCCATTGACAGTGTGCTGATACAGGATCTACGTATTGTATAATATCACACCCACTGACGGTGTGCTGATACAGGATCTACCTATGGTATAATATCACACCCACTGACAGTGTGTTGATACAGGATCTACTTATGGTAAAATATCACACCCACTGACTGTGTGCTGATACAGGATCTATCTATGGTATAATATCACACCCACTGACAGTGTACTGATACAGGAGGATCTACCTATGGTATAATATCACAACCACTGACAGTGTGCTGATACAGGATCTACCTATGGTATAATATCAAATCAACTGACAGTGTGTTGATACAGGATCTACCTTTGGTATAATATCACAACCGCTGACAGTGTGCTGATACAGGATCTACCATGGTATAATATCAAACCAAGTGACAGTGTGTTGATACAGGATCTACCTATGGTATAATATCACACCCACTGACAGTGTGCTGATACAGAATCTACCTATGGTATAATATCACATCCACTGACAGTGTGCTGATAAAGGATATACCTATGGTATAATATCACACCCACTGACAGTGTGCTGATACAGGATCTACCTATGGTATAATATCACAACCACTGACAGTGTGCTGATAAAGGATCTACCTATGGTAACATATCACAACCACTGACAGTGTTCTGATAAAGGATCTACCTATGGTATATACCACACACCCACTGACAGTGTGCTGATACAGGATCTACCTATGGTATAATATCACAAACGCTGACATTGTGCTGATACAGGATCTACCTATGGTATAATATCAAACCAACTGACAGTGTGTTGATACAGGATCTACTTATGGTATAATATCACACCCACTGACTGTGTGCTGATACAGGATCTACCTATGGTATAAGATCACACCCACTGACTGTGTGCTGATACAGGATTTACCTATGGTGTAATATCACAACCACTCACAGTGTGCTGATTAGGGATCTACCTATGGTATAATATCACACCCACTGACTGTGTGCTGATACAGGATCTACCTATGGTGTAATATCACACCCACTGACAGTGTGCTGACACAGGATCTACCTATGGTGTAATATCACACCCACTGACAGTATGCAGATACAGGAACTACCTATGGTATAATAGCACACCCACTGACAGTGTGCTGATACAGGAGGATCTACCTATGGTATAATATCACACCCACTGACAGTGTGCTGATACAGGAGGATCTACCTATGGTATAATATCACACCCACTGACAGTGTGCTGAAACAGGATCTACATATGATATAATATCAAACCAACTGACAGTGTGCTAATACAGGATCTACTTATGGTATAATATCACACCAACGGACAGTGTGCTAATACAGGATCTACCTATGGTATAATATCACACCTGCTGACAGTGTGCTGATACAGGATCTACCTATGGTATAATATCACACCCACTGACAGTGTGCTGATACAGGACCTACCTATGGTATAATATCACACCAACGGACAGTGTGCTAATACAGGATCTACCTATGGTATAAGATCACATCCACTGACAGTGTGCTGATACAAGATCTACATATGGTATAATATCACACCAACTGACAGTGTGCTGATACAGGATCTACTTATGGTGTAATAGCACACCCACTGACAGTGTGCTGATACAGGATCTACCTATGGTATAATATCAAACCCACTGACATTGTGCTGATACAGGATCTACCATGGTATATCACACCCACTGACGGTGTGCTGATACAGGATCTACCTATGGTATAATATCACACCCACTGACAGTGTGCTGATACAGGATCTACCTATGGTATAATATCACACCCACTGACAGTGTGCTGATACAGGATCTACCTATGGTATAATATCACACCAACGGACAGTGTGCTAATACAGGATCTACCTATGGTATAAGATCACACCCACTGACAGTGTGCTGATACAAGATCTACATATGGAATAATATCACACCAACTGACAGTGTGCTGATACAGGATCTACCTATGGTTTAATAGCACACCCACTGACAGTGTGCTGATACAGGATCTACCTATGGTATAATATCACACCCACTGACATTGTGCTGATACAGGATCTACCAATGGTATATCACACCCACTGACAGTGTGTTGATACAGGATCTACATATGGTATAATATCACACCAACTAACAGTGCTGATACAGGATCTACCTATGGTGTAATATCACACCCACTGACAGTGTGCTGACATAGGATCTACTGATGGTATAATATCACACCCACTGACCGTGTGCTGATACAGGATCTACCTATGGTATAGTATCACACCCACTGACAGTGTGCTAATACAGGATCTACCTATGGTATAAGATCATACTCACTGACTGTGTGATGATACAGGATCTACCTATGGTGTAATATCACACCCACTGACAGTGTGCTGATATAGGATCTACTTATGGTATAATATCACACCCACTGACCGTGTGCTGATAAAGGATCTACCTATGGTGTAATATCACACCCACTGACAAAGTGATGATACAGGATCTATCTATGGTATAATATCACACCCACTGATCGTGTGCTGATACAGGATCTACCTATTGTATAATATCACACCCACTGACAGTGTGCTGATACAGGATCTACCTATGGTATAATATCACACCAACTGACAGTGTGCTGATACAGGATCTACCTATGGTATATCACACCCACTAACAGTGTGTTGATACAGAATCTACGTATGGTATAATATCACACCCACTGACCGTGTGCTGATACAGGATCTACCTATTGTATAATATCACACCCACTGACAGTGTGCTGATACAGGATCTACCTATGGTATAATATCACACCCACTGACAGTGTGCTGATACAGGATCTACCTATGGTATAATATCACAACCGCTGACAGTGTGCTGATACAGGATCTACCTATGGTATAATATCACACCAACTGACAGTGTGCTGATACAGGATCTACCTATGGTATAATATCACACCCACTGACAGTGTGCTGATACACTGATACAGGACCTACCTATGGTATAATATCACACCAACAGACAGTGTGCTGATACAGGAACTACATATGGTATAATATCACACCCACTGACAGTGTGCTGGTACAGGATCTACCTATGGTGTAATAGCACACCCACTGACAGTGTGCTGATACAGGATCTACCTATGGTATATCACACCCACTGACAGTGTGCTGATACAGGATCTACCTATGGTATTATATAGGAGATCCACATATGACACAAAAACGCAACAAAGACTCGGCCCAGATTCGCTTAGTTGTGTTGTGTAAGCCTTGCTTTATAAATTTTGCAATGAAAATCACTTACTTGATTAATACTTTTTACAAGTTCTACCTGCTTATGAGCTCCATTTTCAGAATAGCTGAGTTGAAATAGGAAACGTAATACACTCTATGCACCTTCGCCCGGAATATAAAGGACCTATTTTCAAAAACCATCACGGTTTGCTGAATCACAATGTTTTATGATTGAACCTCCCATAAGTCCACTGTGACAGGACATAAATAAACTATTCCTTTACAATTAAAATCTTTATTTGGCAAATGCAACATAACAAGGTTCTTTACACGCACACAAGTGGCAAGTCAGGAAAATGATATTATTACTGTTTCACGTTTAATATTGTATTTATATTCATTGATGTTTACAAACTAATTACACATAAAAATTATCTTAAGATAACAATTATCGTTTGCATGGGGATGACGCCTAATTTAGACTGTGCATGTTCATAAATTTATATTTTTTTGAATGTTGTTTCCATTAACAAAGAACGACGTACGTATATAGCCAACTATAGAAACAATAGCCAAATGTATAGTTTTCTTGACAAAACTCTCATCTAAGAAAAGCCAAACACTTCATACTGTAACCATGCTATATTGACTAAATATATTTCCGTGGATACTATTATAAATTTAGGAAAGTTGTCTTTTACGAGATATTTAATAATAACAAATGGACAATGGTGATGAGATCAAAAGGAAGAGACGCCCGCATACCCATCTTTCTCAGTAACTGATAACTTTTACACTAGAAGCAGAGATGCCTGCATACCAATCTTTGTCAGTAACTGATAACTTTTACACTAGAAGCAGCGCCCGTCTGTAGATATGCCATGGTCATTAAGCATTTTAAATGGATCTCCATGGAAATCCATGGAAATTTGGATGGAAATCCATGGAATGTTAAAGTTTTCCATGGAAATCGGTTGATGACACTTTTTGCCATCAAATTTTGCCATGGATTTCCAAGGACACTGCAAAAACATCAATGGATTTCCGTGAAAATGTCCAATTGTGCCACGGAAAATTGAACTTAGTCAAATTTTGTGATGGAAAATAGCATGGAAAATAACTTCTGTTTTCATCAATGGAAAAGTGAACTTCAGAAATGAAAATTCTGCCCAGTCAGAGAAAACACATTAAAAAAGAAAAATGTAATATTTATTTTTGCAAATATATTAAATAAAAAAATTACAAAAAGCCTTTTAAGAGACATCAGATATTGTTATATCATTTTGTACCAGAGCAATATTTTTTTTTACATAAATATAATGAACAAATTAGAAATGTTAATCTAAGAAGTACAATAATTGATATTTTCATATCTGAAATAATATCTATTTCATTAAGAGTTACAATAGACTATTATTATTAACAAACCTTAGTTATACCAATATTATATATTTTTAGTTGTAAAACTCTAACATTTAAATTTTTTAGGTAAAAACTAAAGTACTGATACTGTTGCACCCACTTTATGTAACACCAAGTGTTACAATCTCTCATTCCAATCTGTGTAAATTGCTTCACATGTAGCTGTTATTAGGTACAAAGCAGTGTGAGGTTTTGACCACTAGAGATAAGAAAATCTATTTCATGGAGGCACTGTAAATGATCTACACATTTGCTATACTTACATGACCAATGTTCTACAGTCAATGGATAATCGGTTTCCCTATCAGTAACCTCATAATGCTCTTAGATGCTATCCCAGAATTCTTACACAGGTCAGATTCAAATCTAACAGATATATAATGTGAATGATCAAATGGTTTATGAATTAACTGAAAAGAAATGACCTGGTTTAAGTGGTTATTGTGTGAAGATAACAGACTGATAGTTATAGGACAAAAAAACAACAGTTGAAACTTCTTGGTGAATTGAAGATGAGGCAAAAAAAGTGAAATTCTTCCTGAGGAAAAACATGTTTTCTGTAACAAATGTGAAAATTGGAGATAAGTGAAGAATAAATGACTATAATTTTGTAGTAATTTTTTTCTTATTTTTCTTGATTATCTATCCTTCATAGCAAAATAGACAGTTAATCTCAGCATTTGCTCAAGATAATTTGATTAATGCATTTTATTTTAAAATTAAGTCCATTACCTGGAGTTTTAAATTGACTGGTATCACTAACCATTCCTATTATAATTTTGTCCTTTAGATTAATTGATTGATTGATAATATTTAGCATAATTTTTAAGCAATTCAGGGCTAACAGATGATCAGTTAACCTAACCACTGTTTCCTGGGATTAACCAGTACTCGAGCACACCTCATCTCTGCAAGTAACTGATAACTTTCCCACTTGAATCAGTGGTGAGAGACGAATGATAATGAAACAACTGTCGTATATCAATCATGACAGAGACTGTTGCCGGGCTGGGGATTCAAACTCACGACCCCTGGATTGATAGTCAGACACTGACCGCCTGAGTTATTAAGGCCCAGCTTGTCCTTTAGAATTGTCATTCAAGTCAACAATGGAAATCAAAACCAGCTCTACATATAATTCTATTTGACCAGATCAATGGTTATTTATATCTTTATTAATTTAATATTATTAATATGTCTTTTTTGCAGCCATGACTGTTCTGGATGGAAAAGGTGCCGACTGGGAAAAGTCAGTCATGTGTTTAGAGTGATGCAGCTCACCATACAAGTCACAGAACCAAATAGTGTGGAAATTGAATACTTTTCATTTGTGTTTGTCATCTTGAATGTGGAGTGACTTGGTAAACAAAGAAAAATGCTTTTTTAGATATTCATCTTCCTACCTTATGATATAATTTTCAAACAATTATAATTATAGAATCAATTAAATTTATACTTATGTAAAATGCATTTGTTGGCAAGAGACCACATTTAGTAGTCTATTAAATTATTTCAGTAAGGTTATGATGTTATGTATTGTAGATAAATAGGGTAAATTAAATAAATATTATGCAAATGAAGATTCATTATATGTATACATATAGGTCCAGTTGTCATATCCAAGTTAAAAATTAATATTCCATTCTGTTTAAATATTAAATTACATAATGTATGATTTTTCAAGCCAGATGTTTGTGTTTCATTTTTTCAGCCCTTTTTTGTCAGCAGCTTTCCATGGATTTCCATGGATTTCCATGGACACTGCCGTGGAAGGTCATTCATTAATACTCCTTGGATAACCATGGAGTGTTCTGCAGGTTTCCATGGAAAACCATGAAATTCCATGGAAAAGAGTATTTCTGTGGAAAAATGTTGATTTCCAAAGAAAGCCATGGCTTTCCACAGAATACTGCAGATTTCCATGGAAAACCGTGGTTCTCCATAGTATTCCAGTATTTTTAATATCTGGCTTTGTAAGTAGGTAGTCCGAATACACCATGGCATATTTTTCCATGGATTTCCATGGCATACCTATAGACGGGGGCGGGTGAGTGATGAATGACAATGACTGTCGTATATCATATATCATGGAACTGTGTCAGAGAGGGGATTCGAACTCACTACCCCTAGATTTATAGCCAGAAGCATTGCCGACTGAGCTACCAGGATACTGCTGTTATTTTTTAACATGTCAGGTTATATATGAGGAAAATATAGGATATCGGTGTCAGTTAACTTTAACCATTTTTGTTTCTACAAGGAGAGGCAACCTTCCTCCAAAATATAAATAAAAATTATGAAACCAACAGGAAACATTTACACACATGACAGAGCCCAAACCAACCACCACAAGACACACTCAAATGCAAACAATAAGGTACCGCCTTGGAAATGGCGACTGAGGAATTTGAACCTGATATAAGATGAACCGAGTCTTAATCCTCATCTTAAAACCAAAAATTGTCAAACAAAGTCATTTGTGAACAAAGCTGTATATATATAGTGCTCGAGCATCCACCAAACGAATAGTGTCTTCAGCTTCCACTGTCGGCTGCACTCTCTGGGTGTCCTGACAATATGTCTGTATATCCCTGGGAACCCTGACTCTTCCTGTGCAACTACAAGCTAGAAAGTCGTCTATAACATGGCAACCAATTCTTCCTCTGATAACACATATGTTATGTCTACATGACAATCGGACGGACAAACAAATGGATGATGTAACTAAACAAAAAATGTCACTGTCAAGTGTCGCATACCCCCTAAATGTTCTGTGAAAAATAACAATATATATTATAATAGGTAGAGATGTATCCGTGAATATCAGTAATGGACTGATGTTTTAGACTAGACATGCAATTTCATGTTTTTTGTTTTTTTTACATTAAAGCATGACCTTGACCTTTGTGTAACCATGGCCTTGACATCTGATATAATGGTCTGGGTATTTCAACAGCTAAATGCAAGTGAAACATCATCATGACATGCTGATCACTTGTATCAAGCTATTTCAAAATCCCTAAATGTAAGACAAAGTTACAGATTAATTGTTGATCAATTGATAAATTGACCAAAGTGTTTTGGAAAACCATCCATGTATGATAAAGTTAAAGGACGGACTTGAAATCTCAAACAAATTCAAAGTGTTGTCATACATACTAAAAGTGTGACCTTGAGGTACAGGTCTAGGTCTTACTTATGACATGTCGTCATGTCATCTTGATAAATTGAGGCAAGTTAAAGACAAAGTCACAGACCAGACATGCAATATCAAACAAATTGGAAGTGTGACCTTGACCTTTGAGGAAAGATTCTGGGTTTTACATGCGACACTTTATTAAGTTATTTTGATCAACTGAGTCAAGTGTTTTTAAAATTTATCCATAGATGACACAGTTACAGACCAGACAAGAAAACTCAAAAGGACTGAAAGTGTTGTCAAACAAAGTTAAATTGTGACCTTGACCTTTGAAGTGGGAGTCTGGGAATTAAGTGCAACACATCATCATGTTATGTTGATCATTTGTAGCAAGTATTTATAAAATCCATGTATGCATGCCAAAGTTATATGGCGAACTTGAAATCTCACACAGACTCAGTGTTGTCAAATAAACTCAAATTGTGACCTTGACCTTTGAGGTATGGGTGTGGGTTTTACTCATGACATGTCATCATGTTATGTTGATAATTTGTAACAAGTATCATTAAACTTCATCTATGCATGACAAAGTTACAGGCCGGACACGAAGTCTCACACAGACTCATAGTGTTGTCAAACAAACTCAAGTTGTGACCTTGACTTTTGAGGTACGGGTGTGAGTCTTACTCACAACACGTCGTCATGCTATGTTGATCATTTGTAGCAAGTATCAACAAAATCAATATCTGCATGACAAAGTTAAAGGCCGGACACAAAATACCGGACGGAAGGATGGACTGACACTGCAATTATTTTATGCCACCCTCCCCCCTTTTTTGGGGGGGTTGGGTGGGGGGGAGCATAAAAATGCACCTTTTCTATGATGTGTGATTGCCATGAATAGCGAATAGGGGTCAGTATTTTATAGATGGTTACTTTTTCGCAGGAAAGGTCACTTGGCCATCATTTATCTATGTAACAACAACCATCATTTATCTATGTAACACCAGCCATCATTTATCTATGTAACAACAGCTATCATTTATCTATGTAACAACAACCATCATTTATCTATGTTACACCAGCCATCATTTATCTATGTAACAACAACCATCATTTATCTATGTAACAACAACCATCATTTATCTATGTAACAACAACAATCATTTATCTATGTTACACCAGCCATCATTTATCTATGTAACAACAACCATCATTTATCTATGTTACACCAGCCATCATTTATCTATGTAACAACAACCATCATTTATCTATGTAACAACAACCATCATTAATCTATATTACACCAGCCATCATTTATCTATGTTACACCAGCCATCATTTATCGATGTAACAACAGCTATCATTTATCTATGTAACAATAACCATCATTTATCTATGTAACAACAACCATCATTTATCTATGTTACACCAGCCATCATTTATCTATGTAACAACAACCATAATTTATCTATGTAACAACAACCATCATTTATCTATGTTACACCAGCCATCATTTATCTATGTTACACCAGCCATCATTTATCTATGTAACAACAGCCATCATTTATCTATGTAACACCGGCCATCATTTATCTATGTTACACCAGCCACAGTTATCTATGTAACACCGGCCATCATTTATCTATGTTACACTGGTCATCATTTATCTATGTTACACCAGTCATTCTTTATCTATATTACCATGGCCATCATTTAGTTATATTACACCAGCTATCATTTATCTATGTTACCCCGGCAATAATTTATCTTTTTACACCATGTTACACCAGTCATCATTTATCTTTGTAACATCAGCCATCACTTATTTATGTTACACCAGTCTCATTTATCTATGTTGCTACAGCCATCATTTATCTGCGTTACACCGGTCACCATTCATCTATGTTACACCGGCCATCATTTACCTATTTTACACATGCCATAATTTATCTATGTTACACCAGCCATCATTTATCTATGTTACACCAGTCATCATTTATTGATGTTACACCAGCCACCATTGATCTATGTTGCTACAGCCATCATTTATCTGCGTTACACCGGTCACCATTCATCTATGTTACACCAGCCATCATTTATCTATTTTACACATGCTATAATTTATCTATGTTACACCAGCCATCATTTATCTATGTTACACCGTTATCATTTATTTATGTTACACCAGCCATCATTGATCTATGTTACACCAGCCTCATTTATCTATGTTGCTACAGCCATCATTTATCTATGTTACACTGGTCACCATTCATCTATGTTACACCGGCCATCATTTATCTATTTTACACATGCCATAATTTATCTATGTTACACCAGCCATCATTTATCTATGTTATACCGTTATCATTTATTTATGTTACACCAGCCATCATTGATCTATGTTACACCAGCCATCATTTATCTATGTTACACTGGTCATCATTTATTTATGTTATACTGGTCATCATTAATTTATGTTACACCAGCCATAATTGATCTATGTCACACCAGCCATCATTTATCTATGTTACACTGGCCATCATTTATCTATGTTACACCGGTCATCATTTATTTATGTTACACCAGCCATCATTTATTTATGTTACACCAGCCATCATTTATCTATGTTACACCAGCCATCATTAATCTATGTTACAACGGTTATCATTTATTTATGTTACACCGGCCATCATTTATCTATGTTACAACAGTTATCATTTATTTATGTTACACCGGCCATCATTTATCTATGTTACACCAACCATCATTGATCTATGTTACACCAGCAATCATTGATCTATGTTACACCAGCCATCATTTATCTATGTTACACCAGCCACTTTTTATCTATGTTACACCAGTCATCATTTATGTATGTTACACCTGTCAAGATTTATCTATGTTACACCCGCCATCATTTATATATGTTACACCGGCCATCATTTATCTATGTTACACTGGCCTTCAGTCATCTACGTTAAACTGTTCATCAGTTATCTGTGTAACACCAGCCACCATTTATCTGTGTTACAACGGTCATCATTTATTTAAGTTTCACAGGCCATCATTTATTTACATTACACCGGCCAACATTTATCTTTGTAACACCAGCCATCATTTATCTACATCACACTGACCATCATATATCTAAGTTACACTGACCATCATTTATCTATGTTACACAGATCATCCTTTATATATGGTTCACAGGCCATCAATTATCCAGGTTGCAACATCCATCATTATTGATTTACACTGCCCATCATTTATCTATGTTTGAAAGGTGTCATATATATGGAACGAAACAAAATTTCAAGTTTAAATTTTAATGAAATTGCATTTATACTTTTTTGAGAAAATATATAAAATTTCAGGTACATAAAATAACAGGTGGCAGTTAGCTGTTGAAGTTTTCCATTCAGTATGTGTTGTATGTGTTGTATGTGTTGTATGTGTAGTATGTGTTGTATGTGTTGTATGTGTAGTATGTGTTGTATGTGTTGTATGTGTAGTATGTGTTGTATGTGTAGTATGTGTTGTATGTGTTGTATGTGTTGTATGTGTTGTATGTTTGTTCTCAAATAGTCAAACCTGTCTTTACAGCAGCCAGTCAAGGGAAGGGCAAAAGTGGCCCTTTTTGACAGGTTGTTGCTTAATACAGGTTTATTTGTTCTGAAAGCATGGAAATGGGAAATAGCAAATGTGGCTGCTTAAGGCAAGTGGCTGCTTAATAAAGGTGACTGCTTAATGAAGGTGACTGCTTATGTAACAGTTTGGCTGTATGGTAAAAAGAGTAACAAATATTTCATTTTCATCAGTTTTAAAGACATGATTGAAAAATATTCAAGGAAATATCAATTTGAATGTTTAGTTTTAAGATTTTTTACTCATGTTTTCAGGTCTTGCTTGACTCCACCGGTTTTACTAAAATGTTTCTGAACTAAGAATATTAAATAACTCATTGGAATCTCTCGAAATTGTTCCTCATATCTGGAGATTGTTATATACATACAACAAATGATTTCCTTATATATGATGTTTGTATAGTGAACAAAAAATATACAGAACTGTTAGTCAAAAGTATTAAAATTTGTTGCCACCAATTATATTGTTGTGGATTATTCCACTTACCACTGACAAGTTATTAAAGGAACAGTGAAATGTACTTGAATTCAAGTCCTATAAATTGACAAGTTTATGTCATTTGTTTTAAAAAATTAAAACACTTATCATATGCATAGTTATAACATATGAGGAAATATACTGAGCAAATGTAGAAACGTCCCACCATATTCAAAGAAAGATTGCTGGAAATCTATAAGGTTGGTGGTACTAACACCTATACAGAAAATGAATTTTGTGAATCCATATCAGTTGACCAAATGCGTTTGGTGTAAACCTTCCACGGGTGTATTTACAAATGACCAGTGTCTCGTATGAACATTCACTGAATGTGTAACATAAACATAGCCGGATATATGTCGGATCCATAAGTGGGACGTTTCTACTTTTGCTCAGTATATATCAAACAATGTATAAAGTTGGTTTAAAGATGTATAGCCGGTATGTCATTAAATACAAAATAATTTTGCTTTTCCATACTGAATAACTAACAGTATTTCAAAGAAATTACTGACACAAACACATTTCGGTCTTGACAATAGAACAACCCTGCCCCTGCCCCCTGCCACATCCTTTCACACAGAGGAGTGTTACAAACAATTGTAAACTTACAACACCCCCACCCCCTGCCTCATCCTTTCACACAGAGGAGTGTTGCAAACAATTGTAAACTTACAACACCCCCGCCCCCTGCCTCATCCTTTCACACAGAGGAGTGTTACAAACAATTGTAAACTTACAACACCCCCGCCCCCTGCTTCATCCTTTCACACAGAGGAGTGTTACAAACAATTGTAAACTTACAACACCCCCACCCCCTGCCTCATCCTTTCACACAGAGGAGTGTTGCAAACAATTGTAACTTACAACACCCCCGCCCCCTGCCTCATCCTTTCACACAGAGGAGTGTTACAAACAATTGTAAACTTACAACACTCCCGGCCCCTGCCTCATCCTTTCACACAGAGGAGTGTTACAAACAATTGTAAACTTACAACACCCCCGCCCCCTGCCTCATCCTTTCACACAGAGGAGTGTTACAAACAATTGTAAACTTACAACACCCCCGCCCCCTGCCTCATCCTTTCACACAGAGGGGTGTTACAAACAATTGTAAACTTACAACACCCCCGCCCCCTGCCTCATCCTTTCACACAGAGGGGCGTTACAAACAATTGTGAACTTACAACACCCCCGCCCCCTGCCTCATCCTTTCACACAGAGGAGCGTTACAAACAATTGTAAACTTACAACACCCCCGCCCCCTGCCTCATCCTTTCACACAGAGGGGCGTTACAAACAATTGTAAACTTACAACACCCCCGCCCCCTGCCTCATCCTTTCACACAGAGGGGCGTTACAAACAATTGTAAACTTACAACACCCCCGCCCCCTGCCTCATCCTTTCACACAGAGGGGCGTTACAAACAATTGTAAACTTACAACACCCCCGCCTCCTGCCTCATCCTTTCACACAGAGGAGCGTTACAAACAATTGTAAACTTACAACACCCCCGCCTCCTGCCTCATCCTTTCACACAGAGGGGCGTTACAAACAATTGTAAACTTACAACACCCCCGCCTCCTGCCTCATCCTTTCACACAGAGGGGCGTTACAAACAATTGTAAACTTACAACACCCCCGCCTCCTGCCTCATCCTTTCACACAGAGGGGCGTTACAAACAATTGTAAACTTACAACACCCCCGCCTCCTGCCTCATCCTTTCACACAGAGGAGTGTTACAAACAATTGTAAACTTACAACACCCCCGCCCCCTGCCTCATCCTTTCACACAGAGGGGTGTTACAAACAATTGTAAACTTACAACAACCCCGCCCCCTGCCTCATCCTTTCACACAGAGGGGTGTTACAAACAATTGTAAACTTACAACACCCCCGCCTCCTGCCTCATCCTTTCACACAGAGGGGTGTTACAAACAATTGTAAACTTACAACACCCCCGCCCCCTGCCTCATCCTTTTACACAGAGGAGTGTTACAAACAATTGTAAACTTACAACACCCCCACCCCCTGCCTCATCCTTTCACACAGAGGAGTGTTACAAACAATTGTAAACTTACAACACCCCCGCCCCCTGCCTCATCCTTTCACACAGAGGAGTGTTACAAACAATTGTAAACTTACAACACCCCCGCCCCCTGCCTCATCCTTTCACACAGAGGGGTGTTACAAACAATAGTAAACTTACAACACCCCCACCTCCTGCCTCATCCTTTCACACAGAGGAGTGTTACAAACAATTGTAAACTTACAACACCCCCGCCCCCTGCCTCATCCTTTCACACAGAGGAGTGTTTAAAACAATTGTAAACTTACAACACCCCCGCCCCCTGCCTCATCCTTTCAAACAGAGGAGTGTTACAAACAATTGTAAACTTACAACACCCCCGCCCCCTGCCTCATCCTTTCACACAGAGGGGCGTTACAAACAATAGTAAACTTACAACACCCCAACCTCCTGCCTCATCCTTTCACACAGAGGAGCGTTACAAACAATTGTAAACTTACAACACCCCCACCTCCTGCCTCATCCTTTCACACAGAGGGGCGTTACAAACAATTGTAAACTTACAACACCCCCGCCTCCTGCCTCATCCTTTCACACAGAGGAGTGTTACAAACAATTGTAAACTTACAACACCCCCGCCCCCTGCCTCATCCTTTCACACAGAGGGGTGTTACAAACAATTGTAAACTTACAACACCCCCGCCCCCTGCCTCATCCTTTCACACAGAGGAGTGTTACAAACAATTGTAAACTTACAACACCCCCACCTCCTGCCTCATCCTTTCACACAGAGGAGTGTTACAAACAATTGTAAACTTACAACACCCCCGCCCCCTGCCTCATCCTTTCACACAGAGGGGTGTTACAAACAATTGTAAACTTACAACACCCCCGCCCCCTGCCTCATCCTTTCACACAGAGGGGTGTTACAAACAATTGTAAACTTACAACACCCCCACCTCCTGCCTCATCCTTTCACACAGAGGGGTGTTGCAAACAATTGTAAACTTACAACACCCCCGCCCCCTGCCTCATCCTTTCACACAGAGGAGTGTTACAAACAATTGTAATCTTACAACACCCCCGCCCCCTGCCTCATCCTTTCACACAGAGGAGTGTTACAAACAATTGTAAACTTACAACACCTCCGCCCCCTGCCTCATCCTTTCACACACAGGGGTGTTACAAACAATTGTAAACTTACAACAACCCCGCCCCCTGCCTTATCCTTTCACACAGAGGAGTGTTACAAACAATTGTAAACTTACAACACCCCCGCCCCCTGCCTCATCCTTTCACACAGAGGGGTGTTACAAACAATTGTAAACTTACAACACCCCCGCCCCCTGCCTCATCCTTTCACACAGAGGAGTGTTACAAACAATTGTAAACTTACAACAACCCCGCCCCCTGCCTCATCCTTTCACACAGAGGGGTGTTACAAACAATTGTAAACTTACAACAACCCCGCCCCCTGTCCTCATCCTTTCACACAGAGGAGTGTTACAAACAATTGTAAACTTACAACAACCCCGCCCCCTGCCTCATCCTTTCACACAGAGGGAGTGTTACAAACAATTGTAAACTTACAACACCCCCGCCCCCTGCCTCATCCTTTCACACAGAGGAGTGTTACAAACAATTGTAAACTTACAACACCCCCGCCCCCTGCCTCATCCTTTCACACAGAGGGAGTGTTACAAACAATTGTAAAACTTACAACACCCCCGCCCCCTGCCTCATCCTTTCACACAGAGGGAGTGTTACAAACAATTGTAAACTTACAACACCCCGCCCTCCTGCCTCATCCTTTCACACAGAGGGGTGTTACAAACAATTGTAAACTTACAACACCCCCGCCCCTGCCTCATCCTTTCACACAGAGGAGTGTTACAAACAATTGTAAACTTACAACACCCACGCCCCCTGCCTCATCCTTTCACACAGAGGGGCTGTTACAAACAATTGTAAACTTACAACACCTCCGCCCCCTGCCTCATCCTTTCACACAGAGGGGTGTTACAAACAATTGTAAACTTACAACACTCCACGCCCCTGCCTCATCCTTTCACACAGAGGGGTGTTACAAACAATTGTAAACTTACAACACCCCGCCCCCTGCCTCATCCTTTCACACAGAGGAGTGTTACAAACAATTGTAAACTTACAACACCCCCGCCCCGTGCCTCATCCTTTCACACAGAGGGGTGTTACAAACAATTGTAAACTTACAACACCCCGCCCCCTGCCTCATCCTTTCACACAGAGGAGTGTTACAAACAATTGTAAACTGACAACACCCCGCCCCTGCCTCATCCTTTCACACGATGGGAGTGTTACAAACAATTGTAAACTTACAACACCCCGCCCCCTGCCTCATCCTTTCACACAGAGGGGTGTTACAAACAATTGTAAACTTACAACACCCCCACCTCCTGCCTCATCCTTTCACACAGAGGGGTGTTACGAACAATTGTAAACTTACAACACCCCCACCTCCTGCCTCATCCTTTCACACAGAGGGGTGTTGCAAACAATTGTAAACTTACAACACCCCCGCCCCCTGCCTCATCCTTTCACACAGAGGAGTGTTACAACAATTGTAATCTTACAACACCCCCGCCCCCTGCCTCATCCTTTCACACAGAGGAGTGTTACAAACAATTGTAAACTTACAACACCTCCGCCCCCTGCCTCATCCTTTCACACACAGGGGTGTTACAAACAATTGTAAACTGACAACAACCCCGCCCCCTGCCTTATCCTTTCACACAGAGGAGTGTTACAAACAATTGTAAACTTACAACACCCCCGCCCCCTGCCTCATCCTTTCACACAGAGGGTGTTACAAACAATTGTAAACTTACAACACCCCCGCCCCCTGCCTCATCCTTTCACACAGAGGAGTGTTACAAACAATTGTAAACTTACAACAACCCCGCCCCCTGCCTCATCCTTTCACACAGAGGGGTGTTACAAACAATTGTAAACTTACAACAACCCCGCCCCCTGCCTCATCCTTTCACACAGAGGAGTGTTACAAACAATTGTAAACTTACAACACCCCCGCCCCCTGCCTCATCCTTTCACACAGAGGGATGTTACAAACAATTGTAAACTTACAACACCCCCGCCCCCTGCCTCATCCTTTCACACAGAGGAGTGTTACAAACAATTGTAAACTTACAACACCCCCGCCCCCTGCCTCATCCTTTCACACAGAGGGGTGTTACAAACAATTGTAAACTGACAACAACCCCGCCCCCTGCCTCATCCTTTCACACATAGGAGTGTTACAAACAATTGTAAACTTACAACACTCCAACCTCCTGCCTCATCCTTTCACACAGAGGGGTGTTACAAACAATTGTAAACTTACAACACCCCCGCCCCCTGCCTCATCCTTTCACACAGAGGAGTGTTACAAACAATTGTAAACTTACAACACCCCCGCCCCCTGCCTCATCCTTTCACACAGAGGGGCGTTACAAACAATTGTAAACTTACAACACCTCCGCCCCCTGCCTCATCCTTTCACACAGAGGGGTGTTACAAACAATTGTAAACTTACAACACTCCAACCTCCTGCCTCATCCTTTCACACAGAGGGGTGTTACAAACAATTGTAAACTTACAACACCCCCGCCCCCTGCCTCATCCTTTCACACAGAGGAGTGTTACAAACAATTGTAAACTTACAACACCCCCGCCCCGTGCCTCATCCTTTCACACAGAGGGGTGTTACAAACAATTGTAAACTTACAACACCCCCGCCCCCTGCCTCATCCTTTCACACAGAGGGGTGTTACAAACAATTGTAAACTGACAACAACCCCGCCCCCTGCCTCATCCTTTCACACATTGGAGTGTTACAAACAATTGTAAACTTACAACACTCCAACCTCCTGCCTCATCCTTTCACACAGAGGGGTGTTACAAACAATTGTAAACTTACAACACCCCCACCCCCTGCCTCATCCTTTCACACAGAGGAGTGTTACAAACAATTGTAAACTTACAACACCCCCGCCCCCTGCCTCATCCTTTCACACAGAGGGGCGTTACAAACAATTGTAAACTTACAACACCTCCGCCCCCTGCCTCATCCTTTCACACAGAGGGGTGTTACAAACAATTGTAAACTTACAACACTCCAACCTCCTGCCTCATCCTTTCACACAGAGGGGTGTTACAAACAATTGTAAACTTACAACACCCCCGCCCCCTGCCTCATCCTTTCACACAGAGGAGTGTTACAAACAATTGTAAACTTACAACACCCCCGCCCCCTGCCTCATCCTTTCACACAGAGGGGTGTTACAAACAATTGTAAACTTACAACACCCCCGCCCCCTGCCTCATCCTTTCACACAGAGGAGTGTTACAAACAATTGTAAACTTACAACACCCCCGCCCCCTGCCTCATCCTTTCACACAGAGGAGAGTTACAAACAATTGTAAACTTACAACACCCCCGCCCCCTGCCTCATCCTTTCACACAGAGGGGCGTTACAAACAATTGTAAACTTACAACACCCCCGCCCCCTGCCTCATCCTTTCACACAGAGGGGTGTTACAAACAATTGTAAACTTACAACAACCCCGCCCCCTGCCTCATCCTTTCACACAGAGGGGCGTTACAAACAATTGTAAACTTACAACACCCCCGCCCCCTGCCTCATCCTTTCACACAGAGAAGTGTTACAAACAATTGTAAACTTACAACACCCCCGCCCCCTGCCTCATCCTTTCACACAGAGGGGTGTTACAAACAATTGTAAACTTACAACACCCCCGCCCCCTGCCTCATCCTTTCACACAGAGGGGTGTTACAAACAATTGTAAACTTACAACACCCCCACCTCCTGCCTCATCCTTTCACACAGAGGGGTGTTGCAAACAATTGTAAACTTACAACACCCCCGCCCCCTGCCTCATCCTTTCACACAGAGGAGTGTTACAAACAATTGTAATCTTACAACACCCCCGCCCCCTGCCTCATCCTTTCACACAGAGGAGTGTTACAAACAATTGTAAACTTACAACACCTCCGCCCCCTGCCTCATCCTTTCACACACAGGGGTGTTACAAACAATTGTAAACTTACAACACTCCCACCTCCTGCCTCATCCTTTCACACAGAGGAGTGTTACAAACAATTGTAAACTTACAACACTCCCACCTCCCCCTGCCTCATCCTTTCACACAGAGGGGTGTTACAAACAATTGTAAACTTACAACAACCCCGCCCCCTGCCTCATCCTTTCACACAGAGGGGTGTTACAAACAATTGTAAACTTACAACACCCCCCCCCCCCCCTGCCTCATCCTTTCACACAGAGGAGTGTTACAAACAATTGTAAACTTACAACACCCCCGCCCCCTGCCTCATCCTTTCACACAGAGGGGTGTTACAAACAATTGTAAACTTACAACAACCCTGCCCCCTGCCTCATCCTTTCACACAGAGGAGTGTTACAAACAATTGTAAACTTACAACACCCCCGCCCCCCTGCCTCATCCTTTCACACAGAGGGGTGTTACAAACAATTGTAAACTTACAACACCCCCGCCCCCTGCCTCATCCTTTCACACAGAGGAGTGTTACAAACAATTGTAAACTTACAACACCCCCGCCCCCTGCCTCATCCTTTCACACAGAGGGGTGGTACAAACAATTGTAAACTTACAACACCCCCGCCCCCTGCCTCATCCTTTCACACAGAGGAGCGTTACAAGCAAATGTAAACTTACAACACCCCCGCCCCCTGCCTCATCCTTTCACACAGAGGGGCGTTACAAGCAATTGTAAACTTACAACATCCCCGCCCCCTGCCTCATCCTTTCACACAGAGGAGTGTTACAAACAATTGTAAACTTACAACACCCCCGCCCCCTGCCTCATCCTTTCACACAGAGGGGTGTTACAAACAATTGTAAACTTACAACACTCCCACCTCCCCCTGCCTCATCCTTTCACACAGAGGGGTGTTACAAACAATTGTAAACTTACAACACCCCCGCCCCTTGCCTCATCCTTTCACACAGAGGGGTGTTACAAACAATTGTAAACTTACAACACCCCCGCCCCCTGCCTCATCCTTTCACACAGAGGAGTGTTACAAACAATTGTAAACTTACAACACCCCCGCCCCCTGCCTCATCCTTTCACACAGAGGGGTGTTACAAACAATTGTAAACTTACAACACTCCCGCCCCCTGCCTCATCCTTTCACACAGAGGGGTGTTACAAACAATTGTAAACTTACAACACCCCCGCCCCCTGCCTCATCCTTTCACACAGAGGGGTGTTACAAACAATTGTAAACTTACAACACCCCCGCCCCCTGCCTCATCCTTTCACACAGAGGAGTGTTACAAGCAAATGTAAACTTACAACACCCCCGCCCCCTGCCTCATCCTTTCACACAGAGGGGTGTTACAAACAATTGTAAACTTACAACACCCCCGCCCCCTGCCTCATCCTTTCACACAGAGGCGTGTTACAAGCAAATGTAAACTTACAACACCCCCGCCCCCTGCCTCATCCTTTAACACAGAGGGATGTTACAAACAATTGGATTACAGAATTAATACTGCTGGTGCATAATTTGCGAGTTGGTTATAGACAAGTACTTTACTATTTAATTTTCATTTGCAGGCCGGAAAATCTTGTTCCTTATATCAGAAGATTCGTTATAACCAGTGTATGTTATAAACGAAAATATTAACCTTAAATAAATTAGTTCAGATACATACACAAATCTAATCATTTTAGCTGTTGCAGCTAGACCAGGTTTAAACCAATAAAAACAAGTATTTGATATATATATTGTATTTATTTTGGACATGTTCTGCAATATTTACAGTTATAAATATATAAAACATATACAAAGACATATTGTATAATTAAGAGATTCTTTCAGAGCTGAGATTAACTAATTGCTGTTTTAATTATGTACAGTTAAGATCAGTAACAGATTTAAAACCCAAACACTTCAAAGTTCATTTAAACCTAAACTTTGACATTATTTAACAGTAACTTTCATTATGTTTATGACATGTATTCACAGTACCATGGAAATTTCAATTGTATGTACCAGTATTAATCATTGAGAAAATATTTTTATGAACATTTTTTTTTTTTAATTATGTCATTTCTTCTAATCGTCAGGTTTCGTTGAATGCTTCATAATTCTAGAATCAAATAATACAAATCTGTCAATCAATAAAACCGCACCCACTCACCCACTATACATTTATTAACATTTATGTGATGCTTTTTGATGAATTAATAGACTGAATGGGTTTTTACAGTGTACCAACATATTGTAGTTATTTGATGCCAACAGGAAAGAAGATTCCAGGCTCACTCTACATTACAAAAACAATAAATTAACATAGAGATTAAAAGAATGAATGAATGAATAGAGTTTTACGGCGTATCAACACATTATAGGTTATTCGACGCCAATTCCGAAGATTCCAGTTTCACTCTACATGTGCAAAAAAACAACAAATTAACATACAGATAAAAGAAATACATCAACAAATATGCAGAATGAACATAGAACCTTGATACCTACAGAACTACAGAGTGTCAGCAAATTCTATCGTATTATTCAAATTGTCGCTTCCTACGACATGCATGAGCCACTGTGATTCTATTCTTGCCATCACACATATGGCTCCCTGGAACCACACAGGGGTAAATAATTTAACCACAATAGTAAAAATGACAAAAAATGATAAAATGAATAAGACACCCATCAAGAGGATTCCTATCCCTCTGCAGAGATCGGCAGTGATTCTATTGTTAGCCAGAACCACAAGGGCTAGATTAAAAGAAAACACATCAACAAATAAATATGCAGAATGAGTTTCAGCAATTTCTATCATATTACTCAAATTGTCACTTCTTGTGACAAACATGAGGCACAGTGTTCCTATTCTTGCCATCACTCATATGGCATCTGGATTCACATAGGAGTTAATAATTCAACCACAATAATGAACATGACAAAAAATGATAAAATGAACACGACACCCATTCTGAAAATTCCTACCCCTCTGCAGAGATCAAAAGTGATGCTATTCTTACCTGGAACCACACAGGTTATGAATTAATAGAATTCTCAATGAGTTTTATTAATTTTATTGTTTAAAACAGTAAAATTGAAAATGGTTATTACACTGCTTTCAAAGTCAAAGATTTCATGTTATATATGGCATATTCAATTTTATTGGGAGAAATGACCATCCTTCCTCAAGTAACTGGCAAACTTTCTGATATAAAGTTTTTGGAGAGTGTGGGACTCAAACCTACAACCTCAGTGATGAGAGGTAACTGATCTTGAGATGGCACCTTAGACCACTCGACCATGGATGACCCTTTATATAATATTTATACCAATAAGGTTTAGAACCCAATAAGATACTTAAGAAAAACTATTGCCATTTATTTAATTTTGTTATTTAATAGATGTGTTATAATGCAAAGTTACAAATAACCAGTTGCAATGCCTCCTGGCCAGGATCTGTACATGACAGCAGAGTGTTCATAAGTTCTGCCATATGCCATAAGTTTGAAAATGGTAAGACTTTGTGATTTAACAACCCCTAAAATCGAACTTAGCCTGTGTTTTGTCATTGTAAACTTTGTATTAAAATTTCAAAAGATTTGATTCAGGAATTCTTAAGTTATTGCACGGATACCCCCCAAAATATAATAAATTAGCACAAATTTCTGAATAAAAAAAATCAACAAAATTTAACATTGAAATTTGCAAATCAAAACCATCTTTTTGTCATAAATCTTCATATATTTTAAATGCCAGATTATTCAATTTAATTTGCTAAAAAATATTTATTTACCAATAAAAGACTGTTCAGCTATTAAATACATATTATAATTGTGTTCACAAAATAAAAACATTTGGCTGAAACAAGCGCCCCAAAAAATAGACACAAATCTACATGTTACAACATAACATTGCAATATTGTCACTTTAAAATCATAATATCAATTGAATTCTTATATTGCAGGTGTTCACACTGGGTTTTTACTAGGAGATTCTAGTTATCCATGTAAACCCCATTTCTAAACCGGAACACTGATCCTGAAATCAGATACAACCTGACCTTATGCAGAACAAGGCTTCTAATTGAACAAACATTTGGGATTCTGAAAAGAAGATTTCAAGTATTACATGGCGAGGTGATAACTTGTAATAGCATGTGTTGTCTTACACACTATTATTCGTGGTGACATCATTATGTCCCTGAAATTCAAGGGCCTCATGTAAACATTCATACAGAAAGAGGACAGGATGGTTGTTTGAAAAGAAAACATGAAGTTGAAACTACTTTAACTGTAAATAATACACAGTCGTTAATAATTGTAATTCTCCAATAGCCACTTCGACATATATAAATTATTCAATTAGAAAATAGTTTTTTAAATGGCTTACAAGAAGTTAAGTTTATTTCAAGTTAATGTCAAGTTCATGATGATCGTTCATGCTCGTCCTGTATATTTGTAATTTATATCTATATATATAAACAGCAAATAATATTGTACAACCACACAGGGTGATAAATAAAGCTAAAATGTTACAAGGCCTAAAATAAAATACACTGCGGTCCCGTTATAACGCGAATTCCGTTATAACGCGGTTTTTGCTTGGCTCCCATTTTTTTAAAACTTGAAAATCTGCGCGAATGATCAAATGACAACCAAACAATAAATCGTCGCCATGTTTTGAATTGATAATCGCTCATCTTCTACTCACCAATTAGCCTCGATTATAACAAACTGTTATAACCATTACCTTATGGTGGTTTAAAGGATAGTTTAAGGGATTGATTCATGCCAACATTGAAAATTACCGGTTTGTAATAATCCCGAGTGCTTCAATAAATGCTGACACACCCCAAACACGGAAGCCATATGCAAAACTTTGTTATTATCAAGTGATCAAACAACGAAGCGGTTGACAGGTATTAATATATCGCGGGTACCTTATCAGATCATAAACACAAACTTATTTTTACTATTTTATTGTTGTTAATACTTCAGATTTATATTTTTAATATTTTTATACTAACAGCACTGAGTTTAAATTGAAGCGCGATTTTTTATATAGACACTGTTTTATCTCCTTCCAGGTTAAACGGAAATGGCTGCCAATTTTAGTATAATCAAAGCACGAAAACGTTTTTCTTTTTTTGTATTAATTTTATACTTATCTAAGTGTATCTGTTGTAACCAAATACGCATTGTATCATATTACAATGCAAACAATACCATTCGCTTAGAGTCGGACAGCATGATAGGTGTGAATAACCGACATTGATTTTTTCGAGGTAATTATCGCTATAACGCGGTCTGGTTATAATGCGGTTTCGTTTTGTGGACCCCAAGAACCGCGTTATAACGGGACCCGAGTGTGCTGTCTGTTTGTTGTTTACCTACCCAACCAATAATATTGCCCCATATATACTCTAATAATTTTACTGCACTCCCAAACAAATATTTATTTTTATTGTTTGTCATTGCTAAAATGTTTGATTATATTCAATGTTTCTGTTATATCTGCAGATTGTCGCTTGGGCCATTGGAGTTCAAATCTTGTGACAAGAATTATACTTTTTTTGTTCATTTCCCTATTATCTGTCTTGTCTCAATAAAAGGCCATGAAAATTTACAAAAAATGTTGTTAATTTCTTTATAAAATAAACATCTTTAGTTCCTGGTTATGCTGCTTTCAAAGAGAAAATGTACTAAGAAAATGTAATTATATTTCCTATAAAACACAAAATGTAAAATACAATAGTTAACCTAGATGGAAATGAATGGTAGGTAAAAGGTAAACAAACAATATTTCAATGTAGGCCTAATCTGATTTTTTTATTGTTCAGGAGACACAACAAGCTGAAAATGTTGTTGCATTTTTAACTGATAATAAATTTGATCAGTTTTTGCCATGTCTTGAATACTTTTTGAAATGCATATTTGTTGTTTTAAATAAATCATTTTCATTTTTAGTTTTTCCATTTCCAGTTTTTTGTTTTTCTATTTCAGTGACATTTCTTTCTGTGTCTTTTATCGTGTTGATGTAGGTCGCTTCTACTTGGTCCTCATCAATTTTTCTTTTCTTTTTTTCTTGGTTCTGTAGAATATGTGTAAAAACATGAAAAGTGTCGAAACGGGGTGCCTACCTACAATACAAACCATAGACACAATATCAAGGCATCTACCAAACCAATAGATTTGGTGTCAACCATGACAGTCATATACTATGGTTAAGACTCAATGAAAAAAATCAAAGTGCTATTGCATCTACAAGCAAAGGGTTAACAGATGGATAAATTTACCATGAGATAAGTTAAACAAGAGCAATACTTTTGCATTATATTTAAGCAAGAGTTATCTAACTTAGTTATTACAATAGGTTTGATGACTGGGAAGTCTTGTGTGAAGTTTCAGTCAAATACATTAAGTTGTTGGTGAGATATGGACTTGATTGTTCTTGTATTCAAAACTTTATCAAGATTTTCTTAGTCAAATAAAGGCAATAATTTGCAATATATTCATGCAAGCATTATATAACTGAGTTATTGTAGTAGGGTTGATAACTAGGAAGGCTTGTGTAAAGTTTCAATCCAATACATGCAATGGTTACAAAGATTTTAGTTTACACATAAAACTTTTACTAAGGTGTGACTCCGACGCTGTGATGAATAGAATAGTTTTATACCTTATTCTTCGAAAAGTCAAGCTAAAAATGAAATTTGCATCTTGTAGATATATCAATTTCCAAACAAAGTTTTTTTTTTAAATGATATTTACAAAAATTGCTGGTATTACTTCTTTTTTTGCAAGGCAATTGCTAGGCAAGTACTGGTAGATTGAATTGCATATCAGTTGATTTACACAGTTTTTACCATTTAATTAATCAGATTATCAAATCCAAATTACCATTGCTTCCATAGCTGCCTCCACATACAGCTGTTTCTGCAACAGGCAATCCTGAAATGAATAGAATGGATTAACAACGTTCTACTGGCTTATAGTGGCCAAAGAACTTTTTGAAATTTGTTTGACATGGGTAGATTTTTTTGATTTTTTTTCAATATTTTTAGTGACAGTGATCATCTTGAATTTTAGATAAAAAAATCATGTGTATAGTTTTACATTAATGAGAAACATCCATGTAAAGTCTGAATACAACTGGCCCAGTGGTTTGTCATTTTATTTGATAAAACTACCTTGTAATATACAGTCAAATCTGTATAAGTGGCCACCTCTATCCAGCAGCAACTTGTATTAAGCAGACATATTTGATATTTCCTGTTTATATGCTTTCAGAGCAAATTACCCTGCATTAAACTACAACCTGTCTTAAAACACCACATCTGCGTCTTCCCTTGACTGGTTGCTTAAGACAGGTTGGACTGTATATTCAAAATGACAGCAGAGATGGTTTAGTGGTAGAGCGTAAGGAAGGTCACAGGTTTGATCCTCAAGCAGGTCATAACATATACTTGAGAAAGTGTTCCAGAAGCTTCCTTGCTTGGTGTTCAACATTTATAGGATAATTCTAGGTCTGGTCAGTATAATGCGACTTGGGGTATCAATCATCCATGTGTCTGCAGCATGATACTCCAGAACACAGTCTCTGGTTATTTTACACTAGAGATCACTTAAATTGAAGCACAGATCCAAATTAAAAAATAAACAAGAGAGTCAAGAAGGCCTGAATCGCTCTACTGGCAACAAATTTAATGAACATTTCAGAGAAATGATTTTTCGTAAATTCCTCTTCAACAAATCTTTTTGGAGACCACAATGCAATGCTACATGTAAACTATTTGGGTGCATTTGTGGTCGAATCAAGATAGTTCAAGAACTTGTCTGTGATCTTTTGGTTATGTAACTGCTGTGCAAGTTTAGTTAAGATTTAATGAAAACAAGCAAAAAATTAACTTATTATTCACTTTTCAAATGTGCTCGGAGTCTGCACAACATCATCTACAAATAATGAAATCAATGGTCATTTGATACTTTCATGGTATACAGTCTAACCTGTCCTTGCGGCCACCTTTTATAAGCAGTCACCGATGTTAAGCGGCCGCTTCAAAATCCCCCCGTGTAAATTGCCTATAAAAAGTAAATGTATTAAATG
Source organism: Panopea generosa (assembly GCA_029582155.1). Lineage (NCBI taxonomy): Eukaryota > Metazoa > Mollusca > Bivalvia > Adapedonta > Hiatellidae > Panopea > Panopea generosa. The sequence goes on along the minus strand of JAPMAH010000025.1, from coordinate 952,910 downwards.
GTCACCTATTTAACGCAGCCAGCGGCCAGTTTATTTCATCCCAAACAATACCCGTAAGTGGTCAGCAGCCAGGTGTATGCGGTCAGATGTAGTGGCTGACCTTTATCACTTAGCGGTCAAAAAACCTTTTGGTTGGCCACTATTTCAACCATATTGTATAATCCTGCGATCAATTAACACTATTGCTTCTGTTACGAAAACACACCTCTTTACCCAGAGCAAGCGTGCATATATACGGTCTAATAAGCAATAAGAATAGCAAGATTCATGTAAACACATTGGAAGCAAATTTCACTGAGGCGTTTATACACAATTATCAAACTGGGTAAGATTAAAAAGATAATTGCAATTGGTCAGTTTGTTTAAATTATAATTAAATTAATTTTTATTGGCTTTGAAAGTGGGTGCGAATGCAATGGAATAACTTTTTTTAATATCATAATTTATTTTTATTTGCGATTAACTCGATACATATCGTACACAATATCTGCTGCAAAAAGTGTTTGACTTCGGATGAACGTTTAAGAGTGGTTAAAAGTGTAAATTTTGATAAAGGTATCGATAAAACACAGAACCAAAATATGTCCTGACATAACCACGAAATAATGGATAATGCTTAATAAAAAATACATATGGATTTATTTTATGCTTAATGAAACATAAATTTTTTTTTAATTAAATAATATAAATTATTTATTTATATGTACTTCTATATAAAATACTGTCAGTTTATTTTCTTCCTGTGGATTTTTCTCATTTACCCCAGTACATATTTCAAAACAACTTATGGGCATGGTTCATGTACCATGCATGTGTGATCACTGTTTGTTGTCTGTCACAATAAACATCATGACTTCAGCTTTTTCGGTAAAAATATGGACCCTCTATTTAGCAGCTACTTGTGTTAAGCAGCCAGTTTGGAAATTTCCCTTGGGTGGCTGCTTAATACAGGTTAGACTGTATTTTCAAAATTTCTAACCTGTTTTTTGTTGTTTTTCTATCAAATTATGATATATTAATTGACATAAAAAGCATGGTAGCTCTGTCTTCTAACAGAAAGTCAAACCCAGAACCAATGGATCAAGAATACAGCTGTAGCTAGAACCATGGGTTGTGCACTCTCTTAATGGATCAAGATTACAGCTGTAGCTAGAACCTTGGGTTGTGCACTCTCTTAATGGATCAAGAATACAGCTGTAGCTAGAACCTTGGGTTGTGCACTCTCTTAATGGATCAAGAATACAGCTGTAGCTATTACCTGGGGTTGTGCACTCTCTTAATGGATCAAGAATACAGCTGTAGCTAGAATCTTGGGTTGTGCACTCTCTTATTAATAGTTCAATGAATCCACTTTGATGCATTCAAGTTCAGACAACAACAAATACTCCGAGAGATCTTTAAAATCATGCTAGAGTGTTTACATTGTACACTTGACAGTCCAGGCCGCTGTTGTTGTGATCACTTATATATCACTGCTTATAAATACATTTGTATACATGTATATCATCAAATCAGATTCCGAATTGTTTCCAACAAAGTCACATTCTCTTGCAAAGTGATTCTGTTACAAATTTGGTAGCACTACAATTGTTTACAAATAAGGAAACTAGTCAAGTAATATAAGAAATAAATAGTTTTAAAGTACCTTCTTGGTTGACAAACATATTAGGAGAGTAAGAATGATCACTGTGTAGTAACCTCCATTTGTGAGTACCGGCATGCTGCTGTCAACAATCTGTCACTCTTTGTGTTCCGGTTCTGAGCCTGAAATGTACAACGTATGATTTCGTGGACTAGTAAGAGAAATCGGGGTCTCGAGACCAACCCGCAACCTTTATGATTTCGGGGTCGCGTGTTCGAGACCAACCCGCAACCTTTGACTGGAGCACTCTATCCACCTTACGACCACCTCCTATAAATTATTCAGTTTAACAGGCTGAATCGAATAACAATGCCTGACAGTACTGCTCAGATTATTATGCTGAAACTAAACACACAGACAAATAATTTTAATAATTCAACTGTGTGTACAATGTATTAAGATAACTATTTGTATTTAAAAGCACTATTTGTCTTTGATGACAAGACATCTCATAAGTTTATGTGGATAAAAGTGCATTGTGATACTAATTCTAACTGGTCTCTTGTAATTCAATATGGAGTAACTTGTATTAATGCCTATACAATTTTTATAATAAAACACATACATCGATGAACTTGCAATATTAGTTATATAGTTATTAGTTTTACCAGAACCAGATTTATAATCATTTACATTCTCTGTCTTTTATATGAAATTTGAATAAATACCTCAAATGTTCAAGTTCCTTGGTAACAATGTTGAGAAGAATCATAATCATGTTTTATTTTATATATATATAAACTATATACATGTACCTCATTCAATTGTGTGCAGATAGTTTTCTAAGGAATAATACTTACATTTTAAACAAGTCGTATTTCTACTCACCATGTCCATAATCATGACACATGGGAGTTATACATTATGGCAGATAGATCAGACAGCTTAAATATGCTTTAATTTATAATAGGAAGAACGATTAATTACATAATTACCATCTGTATCTATGGCCAGAGTTGGCCCTTGTATTACAGGCCTCCCGTCTAATGATTTAACTAAAGTTTCCTCAGCAGCACTGAGGGGTAGTGGCTGCGGCCCACCTCCAGTCTGTAACTGGCTTTTCTACTGTCTGTCAATCTTTTCTTTTGCTAATAAAACATTTAAATATAAATATATCTAATTCTTTTAGGTTGAATAGATTGCATGCTGAGATATATTTCTGGATCTATTTCAAATGTTCAGATGTGTGCAGGACTTGTGACAACAGTCCAGTTGTGCTAGTGCATATACCTAGGGTTTTTTCTAGAGAGGAATGAAAGGGGGCAGCACCCTGCCTCTTTTAAGTTTAGCCCTTCTGCCTTAAAAACGCCACCCTTCTTTGTTTAAATGCGCCCTGCTGCCCCAATTACAAGACGTATATAAACAAATCAACTGTCTGAAATCTGATTATGTTTCTGAAGAGAATTCGTGATACACTGCGAGGCCTTTTAAATATATTTTTTATTTTTCATTTTTGAATAATAGACAGTAGATAAGATATATTTAAATAAATAATAAAACAATAGTTCTGAGATGACAACAAAGCTCACCGATTGGATAAAACTCACCACCCATGCAATGATTGAGATTGGTGGCAAACACCAAAACTTAAATGCAACTAAATGCAAAAGTTTAACCTGGGTGTCTACAGACGAAAAATTAAGTAAAAAAGGACCATAACTTTGCCAACATGAAACCCCGAGTTATGGTTTATTGTCTCTGTGTGTTCCATCAATGATGGTGAACACACGTGAGTTTCACTCATATCCAATGAGTGGTTGCATAAAAATCTTACATGATAATAAACTTTAACCTGAAAAATTAAGTCCAAAAAGGGCCATTACTTTGCCAAATATGCAACCCAGAGTTATGGTTCTTGTCTCTGTGTGTTCCATCGATGATGGTGAACACACATGTGAGTTTCATTCATATCCAATGAGTGGTTACATAGATATCTTACCTGATAAAAAACTTTAACCTGAAAATTGTCAAAAAATGCAATCCAGAGTTATGGTTCTTGTCTCTGTTGTCCCATTGATGATGGTGAATACACATGCAAAGTTTCATTCATATCCAATGAGTGGTTGCATAGATATCTTAAACGTAAAAGTTTAACCTGGGTGTCTACAGACGCTGCCGACGTCATGGCAATAGCTCTCCTTGGACATTCCTCCCAGCCAGCTAAAAAGCTGTCCATACATGCCTTATCTAATCAGGCTACAGTGAAGCTAAATCAGTCAACCGATTGGTTTTCCTGTATTGATACTACTGATCTACAGATACTGTAATACTCCCTTATGAGGATAATGTTTTGGACAAGGTCTCATGTTCGAGTCCTAGACTGATTGCATATTTTACTTCAATTCAATTCATTTCAAATTTGTTCAGGTATTTAAGATCATTATACAACATATATATCATGATGATGATCAAATAAAAGTAATAAATCAAGAAAAATAAATAAGTAAAATAATTATAGTAATCACCTAAAAATTAAAGATTTGATAACTTGGGATAACCCATTAAAGCAGGGTTCTACCCTTCCCTTAAAATTGTGATTTTTTTAAAAAAATGAAAAAAGTATGATGTACATGAAATGTTAAGAATGTAGACATTTGATATAAACTTGTTAATATGTAACAATAAAAAAGTTTGCTTATTGGTTAACTTCTTCAAATGGTTAGGCAAAGTATTCCAGTCAGCAATTGCTTTGCAATAAAAGGTGCCTGAATCGGAACTCTTAGCATGCAAAACTATAAAATTACTTTCACTAAACCATGTGCGGTTTTGAATAGAAGACACCCTATGGAAGTTATCATAAAGATATGTTGGCGCGGTGCCATGGAAAATATTAAAAACATGTTCTATTACATACGGTTGAACATAAATGCTTACTGTCTGTATATCATGTCGATGCTAAAACAATTCATTTATTTAAATATTTGTTCTTTTTTTCTATTCATTTTGTAATTTTATGTATACAGAGGGTTTCCATGGCCGAGTGGTCTAAGGCGCCCTCTCAAGATCACTTACCTCTCACCGCTAAGGACATAGGTTCAAGTCCCGCTCACTCCAAAAACTTTGAGAGAAAGTTTCCAGTTAATTGCAGAAGCCCAGTGGTTCTACTCAGTCTAAGGTCTCCCTCCATCAGTAAAACTGGATATGACATCTGAATCAGTCTGAGGTCTTTCTCCACAAGTAAAACTGGATATGACATCTGAATCAGTCTGAGGTCTTCCTCCTCCAGTAAAACTGGATATGCCATCTGGATCAGTCTGAGGTCTTCCTCCTCCAGTAAAACTTTATATGCCATCTGAATCAGTCTGAGGTCTTCCTCCACCAGTAAAACTAGATATGCCATCTGGATCAGTATGAAGTCTTCCTCCACAAGTAAAACTGAATATGACATCTGAATCAGTCTGAGGTCTTCCTCCACAAGTAAAACTGGATATGACATCTGAATCAGTCTGAGTTCTTCCTCCACAAGTAAAACTGGATATGACATCTGAATCAGTCCGAGTTATTCCTCCACCAGAAAAACTGGATATGCCATTTATAACCTGAAATGTGTTGAGCATGGCATTAAACCCCATTCAAAATAAAAAAAATGCATATAGAAACTATACATGTCTTCATGTCAAGGCTGGGTCTTCAACTGAAATGAAAAACTGTGCTCAAACTGGGATTGTGTTTTTTGTGCCAGACTGTTAAAACGAACTCAAAAATATTAATAACCTCCATTTGAGTTTCGTACTCAGGGAAATTGAGATTGACTTCCAGTTAAGTACAGCTTTTTTTCATTACTTTGGGGCCAGGTGTCAGTATAATGTGACTGGTTCTAGAGACCTGATCAACCCAGTGTCTAGATTTGGTAGACCAGGTGTCAGTATAATGTGATTGGTTCTAGATATTTGGTCAACCCAGTGTCTAGATCTGGTAGACGAGGTGTCGGTTTTAATGTGACTGATTCTATAAATATGGTCAACCCAGTGTCTAGATTTGGTAGACGAGGGGTCAGTATGATGTGACTGGTTCTAGAGATCTGGTCAACCCAGCGTCTAGATCTGGTAGACCAGGTGTCAGTTTAATGTGACATGGTTCTATAGATCTGGTCAACCCAGTGTCTAGATCTGGTAGACCAGGTGTCAGTATAATGTGACTGGTTCTATAGATATGGTCAACCCAGTGTCTAGATCTGGTAGACCTGGTGTCAGTATAATGTGACTGGTTCTATAGATCTGGTCAACCCAGTGTCTAGATCTGGTAGACCAGGTGTCAGTATAATGTGACTGGTTCTATAAATATGGTCAACCAAGTGTCTAGATCTAGTAGACCAGGTGTCAGTATAATGTGACTGGTTCTAGAGATGTGGTCAACCCAGTGTCTAGACCTGGTAGACCAGGTGTCAGTATAATGTGACTGGTTCTAGAGATGTGGTCAACCCAGTGTCTAGATCTGGTAGACCAGGTGTCAGTATAATGTGACTGGTTCTATAGATATGGTCAACCCAGTGTCTAGATCTGGTAGACCTGGTGTCAGTATAATGTGACTGGTTCTATAGATATGGTCAACCCAGTGTCTAGATCTGGTAGACCAGGTGTCAGTATAATGTGACTGGTTCTATAAATATGGTCAACCAAGTGTCTAGATCTAGTAGACCAGGTGTCAGTATAATGTGACTGGTTCTAGAGATGTGGTCAACCCAGTGTCTAGATCTGGTAGACCAGGTGTCAGTATAATGTGACTGGTTGTATAGATATGGTCAACCCAGTGTCTAGATCTGGTAGACCTGGTGTCAGTATAATGTGACTGGTTCTATAAATATGGTCAACCCAGTGTCTAGATCTGATAGACCAGGTGTCAGTATAATGCGACTGGTTCTAGAGATATGGTCAACCCAGTGTCTAGATCTAGTAGACCAGGTGTCAGTATAATGTGACTGGTTCTAGAGATCTGGTCAACCCAGTGTCTAGATCTGGTAGACCAGGTGTCGGTTTAATGTGACTGATTCTATAAATATGGTCAACCCAGTGTCTAGATCTGGTAGACCATGTGGCAGTATAATGTGACTGGTTCTAGAGATGTGGTCAACCCAGTGTCTAGATCTGGTACACCAGGTATCAGTTTAATGTGACTGGTTCTATAGATATGGTCAACCCAGTGTCTAGATCTGGTAGACCAGGTGTCACTATAATGTGACTGGTTCTATAGATATGGTCAACCCAGTGTCTAGATCTGGTAGACCTGGTGTCAGTATAATGTGACTGGTTCTATAGATATGGTCAACCCAGTGTCTAGATCTGGTAGACCTGGTGTCAGTATAATGTGACTGGTTCTATAGATATGGTCAACCCAGTGTCTAGATCTAGTAGACCAGGTGTCAGTATAATGTGACTGGTTCTATAGATATGGTCAACCAAGTGTCTAGATCTTGTAGACTAGGTGTAAGTAAAATGTGACTGGTTCTAGAGATGTGGTCACCCAAGTGTCTAGATCTTGTAGACCAGGTGTCAGTATAATGTGACTGGTTCTATAGATATGGTCAACCCAGTGTCTAGATCTGGTAGACCTGGTGTCAGTATAATGTGACTGGTTCTATAGATATGGTCAACCCAGTGTCTAGATCTGGTAGACCAGGTGTCAGTATAATGTGACTGGTTCTATAGATATGGTCAACCCAGTGTCTAGATCTGGTAGACCTGGTGTCAGTATAATGTGACTGGTTCTAGAGATCTGGTCAACCCAGTGTCTAGATCTGGTAGACCAGGTGTCAGTAAAATGTGACTGGTTCTAGAGATATGGTCAACCCAGTGTCTAGATCTGGTAGACCAGGTGTCAGTATAATGTGACTGGTTCTAGAGATGTGGTCAACCCAGTGTGAAGATCTGGTAGACCAGGTGTCAGTATAATGTGACTGGTTCTATAGATCTGGTCAACCCAGTGTCAAGATCTGGTAGACCTGGTGTCAGTATAATGTGACTGGTTCTAGAGATGTGGTCAACCCAGTGTCTAGATCTGGTAGACCAGGTGTCAGTATAATGTGACTGGTTCTATAGATATGGTCAACCCAGTGTCTAGATCTGCTAGACCAGGTGTCAGTAAAATTTGACTGGATGAGGTATCATACCTTGTGTCTGTGGCATGGTACTCTAGTGTGGCAGTGCTCAGAATACTATTTTAAGTAGATATGTCACAATATGACTGAAAAGTGATGCTGAACACCATACAGCACAATACAACACCATACAACAATTCTATTTCCAAATATTATGTTATATATAGCATCTAGTTTACTTGGTGGAGGAAAACCTCAGAGTTAATCCGATTAGAACCACATAGCTAGTAATCTTGAGACATCATCTTAGACCATTCAGCCACCGAGGACCCTTGCTACCATCATGTATGGGAGGTAATTGTAAGTGAGACCTTACAGTGACACAGACAAGTAATGTATATTACATGTATATAATTTAAAATTGAAGTTTTCTTGATATCATACAGTTAACTTATACCATAAATCAACACTGCTCAATCATCTGTACGCTACAAGCAAAAATTTATATCTTTCAAAGAAAAAAAATATGGAGTACATTAATAATATCAAAACAATTGGCTGACTGACTAACATTACCTTTCTCCCTGTGCAACCTCCCCAATGCTAGACAATTGGTTATTTCTGTTGTCAGAATTCTGAGTGATCTGGAACTCTGTACCAGCTGATGCTGGCAGTTAACTCTGCTATACTGTCTAGTATTTCACCAGTGAGTGCTGGACCGCTGCTGGCAGTTAACTCTGCTATACTGTCTAGTATTTGACCAGTGAGCGCTGGACCAGTGCTGGCAGCTAACTCTGCTATACTGTCTAGTATTTCACCAGTGAGCACTGGACCCGCTATATTGTCTAGTATTGCACCAGTGAGTGCTGGACCAATGCTGGCAGCTAACTCTGCTATATTGTCTAGTATTTCACCAGTGAGCGCTGGACCATTGCTACAAGGCTCTGCTTCAATTTCTCCTTCACTGCCTTCAGTTTCCTGTTTTGCATCCAAAATTATATTAATGAATTATGCCACAATAGATTAAACAATATAACATCTTTAAGAAATAAGCAATAGTTACACCAACATATGCCAATAAGAGGTGGAAAAAAATAAAGTTTCATGACAACACACTTTATGAAAACATTAGCAAGAGATCCATAGTCTGCTGGTATGAATAAAAAATCTGATTATCACAACTTGTAGAGCAGGGACTTCTTACTATTGTAAAATGGATTCCAACCTCTCTATGTTGTGGTATGTGGTATGGTGGTGTTTTGATATTGTGGCATTTCCAGGCCTGTAAAATCCCACTCATTCACACGTCATAACGAGTAAACGTATGGTCAGGTAAGATATAAGAAACTGACTTTAATATTCATATGACTTTATGCATTCAAATAAAAACATTGACAGACAAGTAGCTTTTGGAAGAAATGTTAAGCCCTATTTATTTTAGAACCCCCCCCCCCCCCTGCTATCAAGTTATATTTTTTTAATTATCAATTCTACATTTACAATACAATCGGCAAGCAAAAAAGAAGCATCACAGCATTTGCGTGACTTCTAGATCAGACTGTGCTCATATATTTAGACATCTTACACTAAAATTATAACAAAACGTGTTTGTCTACATGAATATCACTGCTATTGATTGGAAACTAATATTTTACCAAAAATTAAGATGCACAGGATTTATATATTTTTTTACACCATGAATTTTTAAAGTGATGAGTACTTCAGTATCTTATTTTAAACGTATTTTTTTAATTTTTAAAACAAATATATGTGCAAAATCATACAAACACCAAGTCTTGTAAGTCGGCCAAGTTAACACATGAGAATTAAAGTCTTTGTCACAAAATAACAACATGCTTCAGCACTTTAACCTCACATCACTGTCATTTCTAACAATTTCAAGAAAAGGAAAATATTTTTTTCAAGTTGTGTAAGTGCTTTCACCAATCATGTAAATAATAACACCATGGGATCCTAGGTGTACTCAAGTACTGGTTAACCATTCAGGATCCTAGGTGTATTTAAGTACTGGTTAACCATTCAAGATCCTAGGACTCAAGTACTGGTTAACCATTCAGGATTCTAGGTGTACTCAGTACTAGTTAACCATTCAGGATCCTAAGTGTACTCAAGTACTGGTTAACCATTCAGGATCCTAGGACTCAAGTACTGGTTAACCCTTCAGGATCCTAGGTGCATAAAGTACTGGTTAACCATTCAGGATCCTAGGTGTACTCAAGTACTGGTTAACCATTCAGGATCCTAGGTGTACTCAAGTACTGGTTAACCATTCAGGATCCTAGGACTCAAGTACTGGTTAACCTTCAGGATCCTAGGTGCATAAAGTACTGGTTAACCATTCAGGATCCTAGGTGTACTCAAGTACTGGTTAACCATTCAGGATCCTAGGACTCAAGTACTGGTTAACCATTCAGGATCCTAGGTGTACTAAGTACTGTTAACCATTAAGGATCCTAGGTGTACTCAAGTACTGGTTAACCATTAGGATCCTAGGACTCAAGTACTGGTTAACCCTTCAGGATCCTAGGATTCAAGTACTGGTTAACCATTCAGGATCCTAGGACTCAAGTACTGGTTAACCATTTATGATCCTAGGTGTACTCAAGTACTGGTTAACCATTCAGGATCCTAGGTGTATCAAGTACTGGTTAACCATTCAAGATCCTAGGACTCAAGTACTGGTTAACCATTCAGGATCCTAGGTGTACTCAAGTACTGGTTAACTATTCAGGATCCTAGTGTACTCAAGTACTGTTAACCATTCAGGTCCTAAATGTACTCAAGTACTGTTAACCATTCAGGATCCTAGGTGTATCAAGTACTGGTTAACCATTCAGGATCCTAGGACTCAAGTACTGGTTAACCATTCAGGATCTAGGTGTACTCAAGTACTGGTTAACCATTCAGATCCTAGGTGTACTCAAGTACTGGTTAACCATTCAGGATCCTAGGACTCAAGTACTGGTTAACCATTCAGGATCCTAGGACTCAAGTACTGGTTAACCATTCAGGATCCTAGGACTCAAGTACTGGTTAACCATTCAGAATCCTAGGTGTACTCAAGTACTGGTTAACCATTCAGATCCTAGGACTCAAGTACTGGTTAACCATATTCAGGATCCTGGGACTCAAGTACCGGTTAACCATTCAGGATCCTAGGACTCAAGTACTGGTTAACCATTCAGGATCCTAGGTGACTCAAGTACTGGTTTACCATTCAGGATCCTAGGTGTACTCAAGTACTGGTTAACCATATTCAGGATCCTGGGACTCAAGTACTGGTTAACCATTCAGGATCCTAGGACTGTACTACTGGTTAACCATTCAGGATCCTAGGTGTACTCAAGTACTGGTTAACCATTCAGGATCCTAGGTGTACTCAAGTACTGGTTAACCATTCAGGATCCTGGGACTCAAGTACTGGTTAACCATTCAGGATCCTAGGACTCAGTACTGGTTAACCATTCAGGATCCTAGGTGTACTCAGTACTGGTTAACCATTCAGGATCCTAGGACTCAAGTACTGGTTAACCATTCATGATCCTAGGTGTACTCAAGTACTGGTTAACCATTCAGGATCCTGGGACTCAAGTACTGGTTAACCATTCAGGATCCTAGGACTGTAGTACTGGTTAACCATTCAGGATCCTAGGTGTACTCAAGTACTGGTTAACCATTCAGGATCCTAGGACTCAAGTACTGGTTAACCATTCAGATCATAGGTGTACTCAAGTACTGGTTAACCATTCAGGATCCTGGGACTCAAGTACTGGTTAACCATTCAGATCCTAGGATTCAAATACTGGTTAACCATTCAGGATCATGGGACTCAGTACTGGTTAACCATTCAGGATCCTAGGACTCAAGTACTGGTTAACCATTCAGGATCCTGGACTCAAGTACTGGTTAACCATTCAGGATCCTAGGTGTACTCAAGTACTGGTTAACCATTCAGGATCCTGGGACTCAAGTACTGGTTAACCATTCAGGATCCTGGGACTCAAGTACTGGTTAACCATTCAGGATCCTAGGTGTACTCAAGTACTGGTTAACCATTTAGATCCTAGGTGTACTCAAGTACTGGTTAACCATTCAGGATCCTAGGACTCAAGTACTGGTTAACCATTCAGGATCCTAGGTGTACTCAAGTACTGGTTAACCATTCAGGATCCTAGGACTCAAGTACTGGTTAACCATTCAGGATCCTAGGACTCAAGTACTGGTTATCCATTCAGGATCTAGGTGTACTCAAGTACTGTTAACCATTCAGGATCCTAGGACTCAAGTACTGGTTAACCATTTAGATCCTAGGTGTACTCAAGTACTGGTTAACCATTCAGGATCCTAGGACTCAAGTACTGGTTAACCATTCAGGATCCTAGGTGTACTCAAGTACTTGTTAACCATTCAGGATCCTAGGACTCAAGTACTGGTTAACCATTTATGATCCTAGATGTACTCAAGTACTGGTTAACCATTCAGGATCCTAGGTGTATTCAAGTACTGGTTAACCATTCAGGATCCTAGGTGTACTCAAGTACTGGTTAACCATTCAGGATCCTAGGACACAAGTACTGGTTAACCATTCAGGATCCTAGGTGTACTCAAGTACTGTTTAACCATTCAGGATCCTAGGACTCAAGT
>JAPMAH010000025.1:912069-940069 GCA_029582155.1 Panopea generosa | reverse complement strand
CTTCACACTGGGTTGACCACATCTCTAGAACCAGTCACATTATACTGACACCTGGTCTACCAGATCTAGACACTGGGTTGACCATATCTCTAGAACCAGTCACATTTTACTGACACCTGGTCTACCAGATCTAGACACTGGGTTGACCAGATCTCTAGAACCAGTCACATTATACTGACACCTGGTCTACCAGATCTAGACACTGGGTTGACCATATCTATAGAACCAGTTACATTATACTGACACCTGGTCTACCAGATCTAGACACTGGGTTGACCATATTTATAGAACCAGTCACATTATACTGACACCAGGTCTACCAGATCTAGACACTGGGTTGACCATATCTATAGAACCAGTCACATTATACTGACACCTGGTCTACCAGATCTAGACACTTGGTTGACCACATCTCTAGAACCAGTCACATTTTACTTACACCTAGTCTACAAGATCTAGACACTTGGTTGACCATATCTATAGAACCAGTCACATTATACTGACACCTGGTCTACTAGATCTAGACACTGGGTTGACCATATCTATAGAACCAGTCACATTATACTGACACCAGGTCTACCAGATCTAGACACTGGGTTGACCATATCTATAGAACCAGTCACATTATAGTGACACCTGGTCTACCAGATCTAGACACTGGGTTGACCATATCTATAGAACCAGTCACATTAAACTGATACCTGGTGTACCAGATCTAGACACTGGGTTGACCACATCTCTAGAACCAGTCACATTATACTGCCACATGGTCTACCAGATCTAGACACTGGGTTAACCATATCTATAGAACCAGTCTCATTATACTGACTCCTGGTCTACCAGATCTAGACACTTGGTTGACCATATTTATAGAACCAGTCACATTATACTGACACCTGGTCTACCAGATCTAGACACTGGGTTGACCAGATCTCTAGAACCAGTCACATTATACTGACACCTGGTCTACTAGATCTAGACACTGGGTTGACCATATCTCTAGAACCAGTCGCATTATACTGACACCTGGTCTACCAGATCTAGACACTGGGTTGACCATATTTATAGAACCAGTCACATTATACTGACACCAGGTCTACCAGATCTAGACACTGGGTTGACCATATCTATACAACCAGTCACATTATACTGACACCTGGTCTACCAGATCTAGACACTTGGTTGACCACATCTCTAGAACCAGTCACATTATACTGACACCTGGTCTACTAGATCTAGACACTTGGTTGACCATACTTATAGAACCAGTCACATTATACTGACACCTGGTCTACCAGATCTAGACACTGGGTTGACCATATCTATAGAACCAGTCACATTATACTGACACCAGGTCTACCAGATCTAGACACTGGGTTGACCATATCTATAGAACCAGTCACATTATACTGACACCTGGTCTACCAGATCTAGACACTGGGTTGACCACATCTCTAGAACCAGTCACATTATACTGACACCTGGTCTACCAGATCTAGACACTGGGTTGACCACATCTCTAGAACCAGTCACATTATACTGACACCTGGTCTACTAGATCTAGACACTTGGTTGACCATATTTATAGAACCAGTCACATTATACTGACACCTGGTCTGCCAGATCTAGACACTGGGTTGACCAGATCTATAGAACCAGTCACATTATACTGACACCTGGTCTACCAGATCTAGACACTGGGTTGACCATATCTATAGAACCAGTCACATTATACTGACACCTGGTCTACCAGATCTAGACACTGGGTTGACCATATCTATAGAACCAGTCACATTAAACTGACACCTGGTCTACCAGATCTAGACACTGGGTTGACCAGATCTCTAGAACCAGTCACATCATACTGACACCTGGTCTACCAAATCTAGACACTGGGTTGACCATATTTATAGAATCAGTCACATTAAACTGACACCTCGTCTACCAGATCTAGACACTGGGTTGACCAAATATCTAGAACCAATCACATTATACTGACACCTGGTCTACCAAATCTAGACACTGGGTTGACCAGGTCTCTAAAACCAGTCACATTATATTGACACCTGGCCCCAAAGTTATGAAAAAAAGCTGTACTTAACTCGAAGTCAATCTCAATTTCCCTGAGTACGAAACTCAAATGGTGGTTATTAATATTTTTGAGTTCGTTTTAACAGTCTGGCACAAAAACACAATCCCAGTTTGAGCACAGTTTTTCATTTCAGTTGAAGACCCAGCCTTGACATGAAGACATGTATAGTTCTATATGCATTTTTTTTATTTTGAATGGGGTTTAATGCCATGCTCAACACATTTCAGGTTATAAATGGCATATCCAGTTTTTCTGGTGGAGGAATAACTCAGACTGATTCAGATGTCATATCCAGTTTTACTTGTGGAGGAAGAACTCAGACTGATTCAGATGTCATATCCAGTTTTACTTGTGGAGGAAGACCTCAGACTGATTCAGATGTCATATTCAGTTTTACTTGTGGAGGAAGACTTCATACTGATCCAGATGGCATATCCAGTTTTACTGGTGGAGGAAGACTTCAGACTGATTCAGATGGCATATAAAGTTTTACTGGAGGAGGAAGACCTCAGACTGATTCAGATGTCATATCCAGTTTTACTTGCGGAGGAAGACCTCAGACTGATTCAGATGTCATATTCAGTTTTACTTGTGGAGGAAGACTTCATACTGATCCAGATGGCATATCCAGTTTTACTGGTGGAGGAAGACCTCAGACTGATTCAGATGGCATATAAAGTTTTACTGGAGGAGGAAGACCTCAGACTGATCCAGATGGCATATCCAGTTTTACTGGAGGAGGAAGACCTCAGACTGATTCAGATGTCATATCCAGTTTTACTTGTGGAGGAAGACCTCAGACTGATTCAGATGTCATATCCAGTTTTACTGATGGAGGGAGACCTTAGACTGAGTAGAACCACTGGGCTTCTGCAATTAACTGGAAACTTTCTCTCAAAGTTTTTGGAGTGAGCGGGACTTGAACCTATGTCCTTAGCGGTGAGAGGTAAGTGATCTTGAGAGGGCGCCTTAGACCACTCGGCCATGGAAACCCTCTGTATACATAAAATTACAAAATGAATAGAAAAAAAGAACAAATATTTAAATAAATGAATTGTTTTAGCATCGACATGATATACAGACAGTAAGCATTTATGTTCAACCGTATGTAATAGAACATGTTTTTAATATTTTCCATGGCACCGCGCCAACATATCTTTATGATAACTTCCTTAGGGTGTCTTCTATTCAAAACCGCACATGGTTTAGTGAAAGTAATTTTATAGTTTCGCATGCTAAAAGTTCCGATTCAGGCACCTTTTATTGCAAAGCAATTGCTGACTGGAATACTTTGCCTAACCATTTGAAGAAGTTAACCAATAAGCAAACTTTTTTATTGTTACATATTAACAAGTTTATATCAAATGTCTACATTCTTAACATTTCATGTACATCATACTTTTTTCATTTTTTTAAAAAAATCACAATTTTAAGGGAAGGGACCCCGTTGGAAATAAGCGCGTTTGTTGCTTTAATGGGTTATCCCAAGTTATCAAATCTTTAATTTTTAGGTGATTACTATAATTATTTTACTTATTTATTTTTCTTGATTTATTACTTTTATTTGATCATCATCATGATATATATGTTGTATAATGATCTTAAATACCTGAACAAATTTGAAATGAATTGAATTGAAGTAAAATATGCAATCAGTCTAGGACTCGAACATGAGACCTTGTCCAAAACATTATCCTCACAAGGGAGTATTACAGTATCTGTAGATCAGTAGTATCAATACAGGAAAACCAATCGGTTGACTGATTTAGCTTCACTGTAGCCTGATTAGATAAGGCGTGTATGGACAGCTTTTTAGCTGGCTGGGAGGAATGTCCAAGGAGAGCTATTGCCATGACGTCGGCAGCGTCTGTAGACACCCAGGTTAAACTTTTACGTTTAAGATATCTATGCAACCACTCATTGGATATGAATGAAACTTTGCATGTGTATTCACCATCATCAATGGGACAACAGAGACAAGAACCATAACTCTGGATTGCATTTTTTGACAATTTTCAGGTTAAAGTTTTTTATCAGGTAAGATATCTATGTAACCACTCATTGGATATGAATGAAACTCACATGTGTGTTCACCATCATCGATGGAACACACAGAGACAAGAACCATAACTCTGGGTTGCATATTTGGCAAAGTAATGGCCCTTTTTGGACTTAATTTTTCAGGTTAAAGTTTATTATCATGTAAGATTTTTATGCAACCACTCATTGGATATGAGTGAAACTCACGTGTGTTCACCATCATTGATGGAACACACAGAGACAATAAACCATAACTCGGGGTTTCATGTTGGCAAAGTTATGGTCCTTTTTTACTTAATTTTTCGTCTGTAGACACCCAGGTTAAACTTTTGCATTTAGTTGCATTTAAGTTTTGGTGTTTGCCACCAATCTCAATCATTGCATGGGTGGTGAGTTTTATCCAATCGGTGAGCTTTGTTGTCATCTCAGAACTATTGTTTTATTATTTATTTAAATATATCTTATCTACTGTCTATTATTCAAAAATGAAAAATAAAAAATATATTTAAAAGGCCTCGCAGTGTATCACGAATTCTCTTCAGAAACATAATCAGATTTCAGACAGTTGATTTGTTTATATACGTCTTGTAATTGGGGCAGCAGGGCGCATTTAAACAAAGAAGGGTGGCGTTTTTAAGGCAGAAGGGCTAAACTTAAAAGAGGCAGGGTGCTGCCCCCTTTCATTCCTCTCTAGAAAAAACCCTAGGTATATGCACTAGCACAACTGGACTGTTGTCACAAGTCCTGCACACATCTGAACATTTGAAATAGATCCAGAAATATATCTCAGCATGCAATCTATTCAACCTAAAAGAATTAGATATATTTATATTTAAATGTTTTATTAGCAAAAGAAAAGATTGACAGACAGTAGAAAAGCCAGTTACAGACTGGAGGTGGGCCGCAGCCACTACCCCTCAGTGCTGCTGAGGAAACTTTAGTTAAATCATTAGACGGGAGGCCTGTAATACAAGGGCCAACTCTGGCCATAGATACAGATGGTAATTATGTAATTAATCGTTCTTCCTATTATAAATTAAAGCATATTTAAGCTGTCTGATCTATCTGCCATAATGTATAACTCCCATGTGTCATGATTATGGGCATGGTGAGTAGAAATACGACTTGTTTAAAATGTAAGTATTATTCCTTAGAAAACTATCTGCACACAATTGAATGAGGTATATAGTTAATATATATATAAAATAAAACATGATTATGATTCTTCTCAACATTGTTACCAAGGAACTTGAACATTTGAGGTATTTATTCAAATTTCATATAAAAGACAGAGAATGTAAATGATTATAAATCTGGTTCTGGTAAAACTAATAACTATATAACTAATATTGCAAGTTCATCGATGTATGTGTTTTATTATAAAAATTGTATAGGCATTAATACAAATTACTCCATATTGAATTACAAGAGACCAGTTAGAATTAGTATCACAATGCACTTTATCCACATAAACTTATGAGATGTCTTGTCATCAAAGACAAATAGTGCTTTTAAATACAAATAGTTATCTTAATACATTGTACACACAGTTGAATTATTAAAATTATTTGTCTATGTGTTTAGTTTCAGCATAATAATCTGAGCAGTACTGTCAGGCATTGTTATTCGATTCAGCCTGTTAAACTGAATAATTTATAGGAGGTGGTCGTAAGGTGGATAGAGTGCTCCAGTCAAAGGTTGCGGGTTGGTCTCGAACCCCGATTTCTCTTACTAGTCCACGAAATCATACGTTGTACATTTCAGGCTCAGAACCGGAACACAAAGAGTGACAGATTGTTGACAGCAGCATGCCGGTACTCACAAATGGAGGTTACTACACAGTGATCATTCTTACTAATATGTTTGTCAACCAAGAAGGTACTTTAAAACTATTTATTTCTTATATTACTTGACTAGTTTCCTTATTTGTAAACAATTGTAGTGCTACCAAATTTGTAACAGAATCACTTTGCAAGAGAATGTGACTTTGTTGGAAACAATTCGGAATCTGATTTGATGATATACATGTATACAAATGTAGTTATAAGCAGTGATATATAAGTGATCACAACAACAGCGGCCTGGACTGTCAAGTGTACAATGTAAACACTCTAGCATGATTTTAAAGATCTCTCGGAGTATTTGTTGTTGTCTGAACTTGAATGCATCAAAGTGGATTCATTGAACTATTAATAAGAGAGTGCACAACCCAAGATTCTAGCTACAGCTGTATTCTTGATCCATTAAGAGAGTGCACAACCCCAGGTAATAGCTACAGCTGTATTCTTGATCCATTAAGAGAGTGCACAACCCAAGGTTCTAGCTACAGCTGTATTCTTGATCCATTAAGAGAGTGCACAACCCAAGGTTCTAGCTACAGCTGTAATCTTGATCCATTAAGAGAGTGCACAACCCATGGTTCTAGCTACAGCTGTATTCTTGATCCATTGGTTCTGGGTTTGACTTTCTGTTAGAAGACAGAGCTACCA
Source organism: Panopea generosa (assembly GCA_029582155.1). NCBI lineage: Eukaryota > Metazoa > Mollusca > Bivalvia > Adapedonta > Hiatellidae > Panopea > Panopea generosa. The sequence goes on along the minus strand of JAPMAH010000025.1, from coordinate 933,448 downwards.
TGCTTTTTATGTCAATTAATATATCATAATTTGATAGAAAAACAACAAAAAAACAGGTTAGAAATTTTGAAAATACAGTCTAACCTGTATTAAGCAGCCACCCAAGGGAAATTTCCAAACTGGCTGCTTAACACAAGTAGCTGCTAAATAGAGGGTCCATATTTTTACCGAAAAAGCTGAAGTCATGATGTTTATTGTGACAGACAACAAACAGTGATCACACATGCATGGTACATGAACCATACCCATAAGTTGTTTTGAAATATGTACTGGGGTAAATGAGAAAAATCCACAGGAAGAAAATAAACTGACAGTATTTTATATAGAAGTACATATAAATAAATAATTTATATTATTTAATTAAAAAAAATTTATGTTTCATTAAGCATAATTAAATCCATATGTATTTTTTATTAAGCATTATCCATTATTTCGTGGTTATGTCAGGACATATTTTGGTTCTGTGTTTTATCGATACCTTTATCAAAATTTACACTTTTAACCACTCTTAAACGTTCATCCGAAGTCAAACACTTTTTGCAGCAGATATTGTGTACGATATGTATCGAGTTAATCGCAAATAAAAATAAATTATGATATTAAAAAAAGTTATTCCATTGCATTCGCACCCACTTTCAAAGCCAATAAAAATTAATTTAATTATAATTTAAACAAACTGACCAATTGCAATTATCTTTTTAATCTTACCCAGTTTGATAATTGTGTATAAACGCCTCAGTGAAATTTGCTTCCAATGTGTTTACATGAATCTTGTTATTCTTATTGCTTATTAGACCGTATATATGCACGCTTGCTCTGGGTAAAGAGGTGTGTTTTCGTAACAGAAGCAATAGTGTTAATTGATCGCAGGATTATACAATATGGTTGAAATAGTGGCCAACCAAAAGGTTTTTTGACCGCTAAGTGATAAAGGTCAGCCACTACATCTGACCGCATACACCTGGCTGCTGACCACTTACGGGTATTGTTTGGGATGAAATAAACTGGCCGCTGGCTGCGTTAAATAGGTGACCATTTAATACATTTACTTTTTATAGGCAATTTACACGGGGGGATTTTGAAGCGGCCGCTTAACATCGGTGACTGCTTATAAGAGGTGGCCGCAAGGACAGGTTAGACTGTATACCATGAAAGTATCAAATGACCATTGATTTCATTATTTGTAGATGATGTTGTGCAGACTCCGAGCACATTTGAAAAAGTGAATAATAAGTTAATTTTTTGCTTGTTTTCATTAAATCTTAACTAAACTTGCACAGCAGTTACATAACCAAAAGATCACAGACAAGTTCTTGAACTATCTTGATTCGACCACAAATGCACCCAAATAGTTTACATGTAGCATTGCATTGTGGTCTCCAAAAAGATTTGTTGAAGAGGAATTTACGAAAAATCATTTCTCTGAAATGTTCATTAAATTTGTTGCCAGTAGAGCGATTCAGGCCTTCTTGACTCTCTTGTTTATTTTTTAATTTGGATCTGTGCTTCAATTTAAGTGATCTCTAGTGTAAAATAACCAGAGACTGTGTTCTGGAGTATCATGCTGCAGACACATGGATGATTGATACCCCAAGTCGCATTATACTGACCAGACCTAGAATTATCCTATAAATGTTGAACACCAAGCAAGGAAGCTTCTGGAACACTTTCTCAAGTATATGTTATGACCTGCTTGAGGATCAAACCTGTGACCTTCCTTACGCTCTACCACTAAACCATCTCTGCTGTCATTTTGAATATACAGTCCAACCTGTCTTAAGCAACCAGTCAAGGGAAGACGCAGATGTGGTGTTTTAAGACAGGTTGTAGTTTAATGCAGGGTAATTTGCTCTGAAAGCATATAAACAGGAAATATCAAATATGTCTGCTTAATACAAGTTGCTGCTGGATAGAGGTGGCCACTTATACAGATTTGACTGTATATTACAAGGTAGTTTTATCAAATAAAATGACAAACCACTGGGCCAGTTGTATTCAGACTTTACATGGATGTTTCTCATTAATGTAAAACTATACACATGATTTTTTTATCTAAAATTCAAGATGATCACTGTCACTAAAAATATTGAAAAAAAATCAAAAAAAACCTACCCATGTCAAACAAATTTCAAAAAGTTCTTTGGCCACTATAAGCCAGTAGAACGTTGTTAATCCATTCTATTCATTTCAGGATTGCCTGTTGCAGAAACAGCTGTATGTGGAGGCAGCTATGGAAGCAATGGTAATTTGGATTTGATAATCTGATTAATTAAATGGTAAAAACTGTGTAAATCAACTGATATGCAATTCAATCTACCAGTACTTGCCTAGCAATTGCCTTGCAAAAAAAGAAGTAATACCAGCAATTTTTGTAAATATCATTTAAAAAAAAAACTTTGTTTGGAAATTGATATATCTACAAGATGCAAATTTCATTTTTAGCTTGACTTTTCGAAGAATAAGGTATAAAACTATTCTATTCATCACAGCGTCGGAGTCACACCTTAGTAAAAGTTTTATGTGTAAACTAAAATCTTTGTAACCATTGCATGTATTGGATTGAAACTTTACACAAGCCTTCCTAGTTATCAACCCTACTACAATAACTCAGTTATATAATGCTTGCCTGAATATATTGCAAATTATTGCCTTTATTTGACTAAGAAAATCTTGATAAAGTTTTGAATACAAGTACAATCAAGTCCATATCTCACCAACCACTTCATGTATTTGACTGAAACTTCACACAAGACTTCCCAGTCATCAAACCTATTGTAATAACTAAGTTAGATAACTCTTGTTTAAATATAATGCAAAAGTATTGTTCTTGTTTAACTTATCTCATGGTAAATTTATCCATCTGTTAACCATTTGCTTGTAGATGCAATAGCACTTTGATTTTTTTCATTGAGTCTTAACCATAGTATATGACTGTCATGGTTGACACCAAATCTATTGGTTTGGTAGATGCCTTGATATTGTGTCTATGGTTTGTATTGTAGGTAGGCACCCCGTTTCGACACTTTTCATCTACAAAATTTGTACATACATTTGTACATACATATCATTAACATGTAAATGCAAAATTTGTACACACATGTCATTTACATGTAAATGCAATGTTTGTATAAACATGTCATCTACATGTTAATGCAAAGTTTGTATATATACACATGTCATTTACATGTAAATGCAAAGTTTATACATACATGTCAATTACATGTAAATGCAAAGTTTGTACATACATGTCAATTACATGTAAATGCAAAGTGTGTACATACATGTCATCTACATGTTAATGCAAAGTTTGTATATACATGTCATTAATGTGTCAATGCAAAGTTTGTATATACATGTCATCTACATGTCAATGCAAAGTTTGTACATATATGTCATCTACATGTAATTGCAAAGTTTGTACATACATGTCATCTACATGTAATTGCAAAGTTTGTATATACATGTCATCTACATCTAAAAATCTGTGAAATCTGTAAATTAATGAAAGCATTTTGAGAATCGGTACAACACATCATTTTTATGTGACCAGTGAAAAATGTTTGTTAGAAATTCCTGAAAATTGTGGAATATCATGGTTGTATTATTGTAATACTATGTAAGTCTAATGACGATTCCATGATATATTAATGAGCTAGACCGAACAGGCTGATCAGAAATATTAACATTGTACCTTTGGCTAAAAGCTTACAAAAAAGTAATATATTTTGTAATTTTAATTATTTATTTTTACATATGACTGCAAACATTACAAGAAACAAATACAGCTGTCAACTAATACAATCTACATTATTTACAAACAGTTATATTACATGCAAAGTCAATCATGTTTACTACCACATTTGGTGTTAACGAGATTATTAATCAGACTATAAAAGGTTAAAAGTTCACAATTTCAAAGTGAAACATTCACTTTAAAAAAATATTCACTGAGAAATCAATATACAGTAATTTCTAAAAAGGTATAAAATAAGATGTCAGTTCCAATGAGGTTTGCATGTGTTTGAAGCCTTTCAAGTTGATGTCATGCACAGATGGTTTATTGATTAATGATAACTATATCAACCATTAATTAAAACAATTGGTTTCAGAGAAGATGTTTAAAGAAATAGTTGATAGTCAGGTGAATGATAGACAAAAACAATTACAAAAGCTCACTAGAACCTTTGACTCATATGATCTAACAAGAGGTCAAATAGGGCTTTAGTCTCTCAACTGATTAACCATTCACTTCCATTTTATGGATTAAATCTTTGAATGTCTTATAGATGTCAAAAATGAGAATTATTGTTCATAATTAAGAACCATTTACACTAAATATGAACAAATTTGGCTAATCAGTTCATGAAAAGATAGTTTGTAAATTTCACAAATGAGGCTCTTCCAGGGGTTTTGGAGATCTGGGGAACAAGGCAAATTATTTCTAGAGATCTGGGGAACAATGGCTATTACTTTCAGGGATTCAGGGATCAAAGTCCTAATTTTAGAGATCTGGGAGAAATACTTTTGGTGAACTATGGAAAATATTTTTTGAGATCTGGGGAACAATGGCCATTATTTTAAGAGATTCAGGGAACAGGGACCCTCATTGGAGGACCTCATAATTGTGCTCTGTTCAGACTTCTTATGAGTATTAAATTCCTTGTACTTTAATGAAGGACCTAGTCTCAACTGTAGCAAATACATAATATTTCAGATCTCAAGCCACTAAAATAGATGATAACAAGAGCAATCCATAAGACAGCGACTTCAATATTCATATAATTTGTCATAAAAGATCAAACTTTGATTGAGACTGGTGAATGATCCAAGTATACAGGACTTGTGTCACTTACTAAACTGAGGTCTTTTAACTGTCAAACCATAAATAAAGTTTCAATCCAAAGCATGCAGTGGTGTTGAGATATAAACTTTAACCATATTTTTAGGACTCACATCATTATTATCTCTCTTCAATACTCCAGACAAACAGATGAAGGAGGTAGAAATAAAACTCTTTTTCTTCTTTTTTGAGGGCTTTATATTGCAGTGATTATTTTTACCTATCGTGTTAAATGGTCAGTATTTTAGAAATCACCACTGAAAATTTGATGCCGATACCAGATTTCTGGGCAATTCTGTGTAATCTCGGAATTTTTGGTTTGAACTGCATCATGGGCAAATAGTTGACATATTATTACTCTAAAAATGCATCACAAAAACATTGAATTTTAAAAATAAAAACCTTGCCAATGTATGCTTTATTTCCTTTATAATTGCACATGTTGAACCAGTGAAGAACTGAACCCAGACACATGCTGCAGATTTTGTTTTTTCACTTAGATTTTGACATAAATGTTACTAAGGGAAATGTAATAGTGGTGTGAGACGTTCTAAGTCAAAAACTTTGAAAAATAAATCTGGCAAGAGTTATCCAACTTTGATTTCACAACTGCAAATTAAGCTTTACACAAAATTTTAAATCAATTACAATGAGTGGTCGGTAAGATGTGGACTTGATGATACTAGCATGCAAAACTTTAACCAGAATTCCAAGTCAAACAAGGGCCATAATTTGCATTATATATTGCAAGCATTATCTAAATTAGTAATTGTAGTATGTGTGGTAACTGGGGAAAGTAAACCGTTGAAAGTCCCATGTGTACATGCCGTTCACTCGAAGACAGTAACCATTTCTTACTCTACTGTCAAAACTATAACAATCCTCAAACTGAAATGTTTAACACCATAAGATCAGAAGGCATAACTGATATCAACCTTAACCTGTTGCTAAGGGGAAATCCAATCTTCATTGACATGCACCTTGGTAATCCAAATATGGCTGAACTCCTGAGCTGTGGAGATAAATATGATAAAAAAATTAAATATTTAAAGAACTGAACTTTGCTTTGCAATAATTTTCTAATCTTGTATACAGTCTCAATAACTAGGTAAATTTTATCAATATAATTATGATCAGTTAACCTTATCACTATTTCCGGGGATTCAAACTCAGCATTCTCAGATGCAAAGTCAGATGCTCAACCAATTGATCTATCCAATCTTACCTTCATTTTTTTGAATGGGTTTTAATGCCATTTTCTGAAAATGGCAGGTAATATATATGTCATATTCAGTTTTATTAGGGAAGGATGACCTTAGAATGAATCTGAACCAATTCTCCTTCTGCAAGTAACTGGCAAACTTTCTTACATAAAGTTTTGGGACCGAGTGATGCTTAAACCCATAACCTCAGCCATGAAAGATAAGTAGTCTTAGATAACAGTACCTTAAATCACTCTGTCACTGAGGACTTCTCCTGAACTTTTTGATGGAGAAGTTAATACTGAAAAATGAATGTCAATACATAAATGTTGATGTTGAATGTTTTAGCATCATTGTTATGCCATCAAGGGTTAACAGACAAATGAGGAAATAAGTAATAGTTAGTGTTCATTAAGTTCTTTATTATTAATTGTTTACTAAAGGAAGCTACCTGGCTTAGTGTTTAACATCATTTGACTGACAGTTTATATCACTCTTGGCCAGGCTACGATAAAAGCTGAGATGAATGATGTTTGAACCTAAACCATAACCTCTGTTACAAGCAGCCAACATTCTATCCACTGCCCTATCGCACTCCTTCATCCTGATATAACATAATATAAAAAGTACAGATTTATATATATATATAAACTGTATTAAATAAATACATAGCATAATTATGGTGCCTGATTGTGATAAACCGATATTATCTTTTTTATATTAATCTAGTGTAATATCACTTCTGATTCATTGTCAGTGTTTTCTGTACAACTTGGTAAAATGCAAAATATCATTCTGATTTATATTACGTTATTTTGTGAGGTTACATCATACATCATACTACAAATGAAGGAAACAAATATTCCAGACTTTTTCTCATTCCTTATAGACATGAAACGTTAAATTTTAAATTTAAATAAAAGATAAATGTTTCGGAGTTATATGATAAAAATAATCATACATTATAGCTCATTTATTATTATATTTATTATATTTATTAAACTTGTTTAATAAATTCAATACTCGTTCTTTTATTCTCTCAAAAATATAATTTGCATGTGAAATGTAGAACTGACAAGTGACTGTCTTTGATATAAACTGTTGAAATATCACATCTATACATGCGTGATTTGGCTTCCCAAGTTCATTTTTGTTCAATTTCCCATAAACTAAAGAACATACCAGTAGGTATCTAAGAAGTCAATGCTTATAGAAAAACTTCAGATTTAAAATGAAACGATGAAATAATCCATTTAAATTAAAGTATATTTATACCTGAAATAGTACTTGTTTTATCAACAACCGTATAAGACACAACTGTGGTGGCTGACTCCGTTCTTATTTATGACACTGGGGTTTCTCAAGCGTCATAATGTAGTGGCAAGTCGGACAGCCTGTATCAAAACATAAAACATGCTTTACATATATCATGTCTACAGAATCAAATATTAATTACAGATTTTAGAGTGAATATATCAGGATTTTTCGAAATTTTATCCGTTGAGTCCTATCATTATGTACTTGAAAGATAATATATCAGGATTTTTCAAAACTTAAAATTGACAAAAACATTTTTTTCCAATATACAATGCCAATATATGCTTACTGACCCCATATCCAAAAAGATATCTCTATAAACATGCTAAAATGATATATTAAAACTAAACCTACTAAAATGGCAACATATTTTGTGAAACAATTCGGTTTATATCAATTTTCTAAATGATTAGGAAATGGTTTTTATCCATTTTTATAGTTATTTATTTTTAAGACATTTATAGCATTTTATCTTGGTACACTCCCTGTAAATGACAAATGTCATACTGCAGGTGCAGATGTAAATATAAAGGTTAGAGGTAACATAATTAAAAAAAAAAAAAATCACATCTTTTGATATATACAGTATTTCTATTCTTTTTATAATACATGCAAATGATTTAAAGTGTAGACTTCATAAGGCCCTTCTTACAAACTATTTGTTTGCTTTGCTTCTACCTACTCACTCAAAAACTTTTTCTATTGAATTTTTTTCATGGTGTTTTCATGATTTCTGTCTATTTTTGTTTGAAATGATTATGCAGATTTTTTTAATGGGTTTCAACACAATTTTCAACATATTTCAGATTATATATGGCATATCCATAGGGGCGTAGCTTGGTTGAAAACGATGTGTAGTTGTAGTGGGGTTCAGGGCAAGTTCCCCCAGAAAGTAATTTCAGCTAGACTTTTTAGGTGCCTAGTTATCATTAATATTAACCTTGAATTCACTGTTTTATAACCATATAAATGTAATGTTGTCTGAGTTTTATTGCATTTTTATTTTTTTCGATTTCTCAAAAAAAAAGGTGTAGACACGTGCCTACAGTGCCTATAGGAAGCTACGCTCCTGATCCAGTTTATTTGGTAGAGGAAGATGTCAGAATGCATATGAGCAGAACCACTATCCTTCCACAAGTCACTGGTAAACTTTCTCGCATAAAGTTTTGGACCGGGCAGGACTTGAACCTAGGATCTTAGCGGTGAGAAGTAAGTGATCTTGAGATGACGCCTCAGATCACTCAGCCATGGAGGATGTGTATTATGCAAAATCAAAAATGGCAAAAATATGAATAGCTACCTACCTACCCACATGAAAAATACTGGGTCAGAGCACATCAAACAAACATTTTAAGGATTGACCTATCTGTTGTACTACACCGGATTTAGAGGGCTAATTAATCTCAAAACCATGAACCTCACACTGCTGAGGTTGTGGGTTCAAGCCAAGCTACATCAAAACATGTGTATGTGAGATAGTATGGCAGTTATTTCTAAATCTGTGGGAAAATGCAGTCTTTCCATTAAACAGAAAATTAAATTGTCAATAAATGCATTATTCATTGTAAAAAATGCCCACTTTAATGAAGTAATCATAGAAAGTTTAAAAATAATCTGATTTTACATAAAAGTATAAATATTGCACATAATACTGTCGCATCAGTTGAGCAAATAATTTGTGTTGATCCGTTTGCTTTCTGAGTGGCTGTCAAAACTTTATAAAAGAACAGCAGACGTTAGTTCTGTAGGTAGAGTGTTGTCTGCTCACACAAGACGATGCAAGTTCAACCCCTAGCTCCTCCCAATGCCTCTCAAAAACCAACACTCGGTACTGGTTGTACCCAGAAAGCAGACTTGTGACCTGTTCTTATAAGCAATAACGTGAACAATTGTTTCACTGTTTGTTTTTCTCCATATCACAACAGTTAAGTTTGTATATATCAAATTGTACCTCTTCAAAGACTGTCCTCATTGCCTCTGGCAAATCGTCTGTATTATTGCTGATTGTGAGATAAAATATAAATAAAAAATTATGAATTATCCAAAATACAAAGCAATCATTTTTGTTTACACACAATATAAAAATTATAATAATACATGTAAAACATCCTGGTTTCTGTTTCACCAACAGTTTTGTGTAAATTCAGCGGTCTTACCAGTTATAAGAGGGTAGACATAGCCAGAGTAAATTAGATGTTAATGGACAGCTTTCTTCATATTTGCAACTGGACAGGAAAATATTCAGCTAGTCTAGGACTTGAAATCTTTCACTGACAAGGTTTATGCTTTACTGAGCTAGTGGGACTGTATACATACATTTCTCTCCTAACAGGTTAACAACACACTGTGACAAAGGCTCCCACAAACTGGAATTTGTCCCTGAATTTCCATTCAGACTAGAGAATCATGTAAATATTTCTCAGAATACAATAAGTAACAGTCCCACATTGGGCGACAATGTAACAGGACAATAAAACAAAAATTTAAATACAGCCAGTCCAAATGAGCTGGCTGACATATATATTGTTAAGAAATGTTACACAATGTGACAATTTATTCTACCAAGAATTTAAATTTGTCTCTAAATTTCCAATGGCGGATGTACTGGTACTCTTAAAAAATAAAGTCGATGTATGCATCCTCTAAACTCTCATACTTTATTAAAATTCACTGTATTTCTACTGAAGATCATGTGGTGCTTATTCAGATTTTGTGTTGTGCACCCAAAGTCCACCCCTTCTAGACTGAAACCCTGAATTCGTCCGATATCCATACAGAAAATCATATGAATGTTTCCTGGAACATAATTATGTAAGTCAGTCCCATTTTGGGTGCCAATATAACACGACAAGAAAACTATGTAGCCAGTCGGGGACTTGAACCTGTAACTATTTGTTGACAGGGCAAATACTGAAATTGAAAATATATTTCTCTCTTCATATGTTTCATACAAGCTGTGACGTATTTGACCTGTTGTTTATTGTCTCGGGTGACAACAGATAAAAAAGGGTAAACTAAAAATACCTTGGGTGATTGTTTGAATAGATCTATGGTGCAAGATATTGTCACATGAATATTTGAGAATGTTTTCAATTGAAGACAACACACAGACCTCATATGTGGGGAGACTCGAGAGAAAGAAAAGTGAACCCAAAAGAAAAACAGGAAAGAAACAAAACAAACAAAATGAAGCACAATGGCCTACCTTGTATACTAGTTGTAATCTAGTCAACTACTAGATTTTTATTTTGCACAACATGCCGTTCTTGTTTGAATCACACACCCAATGATTTAAAAATAATTATGTCACTTTCTTGTTTCCAACTGTGTTCAATATCTGTGTCACGGTGACCTGTCAAATTTCAGCGTCTGCTAAAATGAATATATTTCACAATGTTCGTAAAATGTACACAAATCTTGGCAAAAATTATACTAATTATGGGTATAGTAATTTAAAATGGAAATAATTCAATACCGACAACCATTGCATCCTCAACACATTATTTACTTACAACTTACCGAATCAGAATCATTTCATCGTCGCCATGTTGGTTAAAAAAGTTAATCTCTTCTAAATTGAATGGCAGATAAATTTTGGTTATTCCGCAAAAAGTTGCAGGCAAGAACACAACACATAGTCCCAGCCTCGGAAGAAATATTACTGCCTTCTGATGTTGTGACATTCCTACTGATATAATCTTATAAATACTATTTTGGGCTTTCAGTAGTCTTTAAAATAAAAACTATACGCAAAATTAATATCCCTATTTTGTTTAACATGTCCTTTTTGACTTGCTTTTTTATTTATTGATTAATTTAGAATGATGGTGCCATTTGTGGCCGTGTGGTCCTACATGTAGTTGACATCTAAAGATCAATAACCTCTGCGCCCCACTCCTGAGGATGTGGGTCTGAGCCCAGTTCAATCTATTTAAATCACTTTCTGTGAGAAGTTATTTACATTGGGCCAGTAACTGTTCCACTGAGATCTGTGTTTAGGGATCTGATGTCTTCACCAATACAACTAAATGTAACGTGCTTAAGTGGCATAAAAACACTGATCCAAAACAATGAAATAATTAAGAATGAACGTGCATGTATACTGGAGAGATTCGTGGGTGGTCCAGCCATTACCAATCAAGATAACTTTGTCAACAGTTTATCTATTACAAACTCTGCAGTTAAAACACAAAGCATTTTATCAGTAAAAATAACACAAAAATTAAATATTTTGTAGGCTGGTTAATTATTTGTAAAGGTCAAGATCATCTAAAAAATGAAGTTGTACTACCCATAACATAATATGGACCAAATTTAGTGGCTCTGAGCCAATTAATTTCAAAAACAAGAGACGTGGAAATTCCCCGAAAACCATGTTTTTCAAACATTTTAGCAATTCTGCAACTACAACTCTATTTCATGCAAGAATTTTATGTACACTGAAGCAGAAAATAAAAAAGCATACAATTCAAATTTTTTTATTTGTAAAACATTGATGCAATAGTTTTGTTAAAAAAGCATGAAATAAAGTTTTTTCTTTTGTTTCTGTGCTATTCACTGGTTGTTTGGCTAAAAAATTACTTCCGTAATTCACATTATGAAAGATGTAATGTAATTATACTCGGAAACAAACATGCATATTCATAAAATAATACATCAATATTTTCACATTTTGCATTGAGGCTTAAGTGGTGGTATTGTTTCCAGTGCCCACAGGAGGTAGGTCACACATGCTCAACTAATAGCAACAATTTCTTAAACATGATATTTGATTCTACAAATATATTACAAAATACATGAAATTTTAAATGGACCTGTACATTTCTCTTATAAATCATTTGTATTTTTTATAATATTTTTTGCATCACGGCTATCAACTGAGCAAGGGCACCGCAAACTATTTTCAAGACAAAATTTGCATGTTAATGGAGTTTCATTTTAATATATATATCAATACATCAATCCAAACTTTTTTAGTATCTTCATCAAAATAATAAAAGAAAAAAATTATTTTTAGAAAAATTGTATAAGTTTGGTTGCGGAAACAATCAATTTTAGCATTTTTTAATAATTAAAGGGCCATAACTCTGAAGATAATGGTCAAAATTGGCTGGTTATCAAACATGGCTCAGATTTGATAGAGATACACACTTTGTGTCTGTTGGCTTCAGTTAAGATAAAGAATACTCTAGTTAATGAGCGGAAACGGTAAATTTTAGCATTTTTTACTAATTAAAGGGCCAAAACTCTAAAGATAATAGTCTGAATTGGCTGGTTATTGAACTTGGCCTAGATTTTATAGAGATACACACTTTGTGTAAGTGTGCTTCAGTTCTGATAAAAATACTCTAGTTATTGAGTGGAAACGGACAATTTTTGACTAATCAAATGGCCATAACTCTAAAGAGAAGTTTGAATTGGTTGGTTATCGAACTTGGCCTAGATTTTATAGAGATTCACACTTTGTGTAAGTTTGATTCAGTTCTGATAAAAATACTCTAGTTATTGAGCAGAAACGAGCAATTTAAGCATTTTTGACTAACTAAAGGGCCATTACTCAAAAGATAATGGTCGGTATTGGCTGGTTATCGAACTTGGCCTAGATTCTATAGAAATGCTTTGTATAAGTTTACTTCAGTTCTTATAAAAAATACTCTAGTTATTGAGCTGAAACTGTAATTTAAGCATTTTTGGTTAATTAAAGAGCCATAACTCTAAAGATAATAGTCCAAATTGGCTGTTTATCAAACCTGGCCTAGATTTTATAAAGATTCACACTTTGTGTAAGTTTGCTTCAGTTCTGATAAAGAATACTCTAGTTATTGAGCAGAAATGGGCAATTTTAGCATTTTTGACTAATTAAAGGGCCATAACTCTGAAGATAATGGTCCGTATTGGTTGGATATCAAACTTGGCCTAGATTTTATAGAAGTACATACTTTGTGTAAGTTTGGTTCAGTTCAGATGAAAAATACTCTAGTTATTGAAGGGAAACGAAAATCTTGAAAAGGTTAAAAAGGAAAGGAGCTAATCACAAAAAAACATAACATCTTGTAGGCAAAGTTAATTATTACTAAGGTCAAGGTCATCTGGAAAAAAAATTGCATTACTACCTAAACACAGCTATGAACAGTTTGGTGAATTATACGGTTAAAGAAAGAACTGAACACTTTTGTAGGCCAGATTATTCATCCAAAGAGGTCAAGGCAAAGGTCACTCAAAATATGCTAGTGTTTTGAGTAGTACTACCCATAACAAAACTATGTGTTTTTTGTTTTTTCTTTGAAGGTGAGACAAAAATGAATGTAGAAATTCAAAAATGCTGCTGCATATCTTTAAATTTTTGAATCAGTGTGTCATAAAATAGTTGTCAATATGTAACTTTGTCAGTTTCTGTTACTCACTATTTCGAAAATCTGTGGCCAAAATATGCTTGGCGGCTATGAACAACTCTTTCCCGGGCCACTTCCTGGGGACAAAGTGCCAGTAAACTCAAGTGACCTTCAACCATCTTTGGGGAATAAGTCTGAAATTGCTACTGAAAAATATTGAGATATAAATGTATAACAAAAGAAGGCCAATGTAAATTTCAGATCAATGCATATGATATCAATTATACAGAAATTATCATTTTTATACATTACTTCACATAGTATATTTATCCAACATGTGTATATAATACAGGCCTTCTAAAATTCCAAAATGCAAATCGGTCCAGGTTTTTTACTACCGTTAGAATCACACTTATTTTAAAAAAATCACTAAAATTGCGTAACATTATGCCTTTACATGTATGCATACCCCACCCACCATGTCAGCTGCATCATGTATTTTCTCCGTTTATTTATTAATAAGGAACGATTTCAAGTTTATTTGTGTATTATTTATAACATACTTTACCATAATGTGTACATTTTAATGACTGACATTATGTTTCCGCATTACTGAATAATTTTCATTATATTAAAAATGATCGATCGAACCGGAAGAGTAGCAAGTTCCGGAAGCTGCGTGAAATAATCACCATGGAAACCAATGTAACAATTCAACCACCGAAATAAATCATTCAGAACCTGTCCCACATCAAAACAAAATCGGTCCAGGTTTTATCACTTTCATTAATTAATGTCATCAATTTTATAATTTAATTAAATATTTTTCAAAAAAAATGAAACAAGCAAGTAACGCTGCACGTTTTATCAAATATTTTAATGACACAAACAATATTCAGTCCGACCGTCCCAGCTTTGGTTAGCGGTATATCAAAAAAATTACAGACGTAAACAGAGTAATTTGATGAACCGATAGAACGCTATGGGTCGCTGACCACACATCGGAGGCGTGCTACATAGTGATAGACTCTTCTGATAAACTCCTCTAATAGCGTCAATGGTTTAGTCGAAATTGACATCATTTCGCACAGCAGGTGACAAAAGAAACGGATTATTGGGTCAAATGATATTGCCGCAACGGCATATTTCACAGGTCAGTATGGCATGGTAAGAGAAATTTATGATATTTTATACGACCGATAGAAAATTTCTGGACCGATTTTTTATTAAACTTTGAAAATATTTGGACCGATTTTTATTAAACTTTGAAACGAAAACCGGTTTTGAACTTCAGAAATCGGTCCAAAAACCGAAAAACTGGCAATTTTAGAAGGCCTGATATAATAGTAAGGCCCCTGAAAGAACATATGTGTACAACTTCATTCCATTCTCGTAACCATTCAATGATATACTCAAGTTTACATAGTGTAGTAGATAGAGAATTGACGCCTCCCACCAGAGGTTGAAGGTACAATCCCCACCTCTCAATAAAACAACACTCAGAAAACGGACTCAATAGCAGTCATATAACATTTATCTTCCTTCACAATCAAGGCTAATATAAATTGGTATAAACAATACAAACAACTAATCAGAAACCCATAAGTCCATCCCCACTCCTTTGTGGAGCATATCTAACTACTTAAAAAAGATAAATCCTTAATTCGCCAAAATGAATGAAAAAGTTATAAAAGCTATGCATTTCTGCACAACACTTCATAGTTAACACAGTGATATAAGGTTTCAATCCACTCCCCCTCCCTACCCCACCCTCTTCTTAGTAGTTACTTAGAAACCAGCTTACATACAAAAACTTAATTATCTATTTGTGACAGTCTTGTAGATGAAAGGGCAAGTACACTACATCTACATATTCTTGGAATATTTCAGTCAAAACTATACTGTAAATTGGAACAAACTTCTACTAAATAATTATTGATATCTGAAATATTGAAAAAATTTACCCGAAAAATTCTGACTATATAAGCCAAGAAAGACAGTGTTTTAATCTGGGCAGCAACAAAATCAACAAAACCTTCCTTGGTGAAAGCTGGATGTGCCCTGCAATAATTCAAACAGTATGTAACATCTTTGTATTGTATAGATCAACTTCAAATAGTATATAACATCTTCAAATATGTATACCTTCAAATAGTATATAACATCTTTGAATAGTATACCTTCAAATATGTATACCTTAAAAAATATATAACATATATAAAATCTTCAAATAGTATATAACATCGTCAAGTATGTAAACCTTCAAATAGTATTTAACATCTTCAAGTATGTAAACCTTCAAATAGTATTTAACATCTTCAATAGTATTTAACATCTTCAAGTATGCATACCTTCAAATAGTATATAACATCTTCAAGTATGCATACCTTCATATAGTATATAACATCTTCAAGTATGCATACCTTCAAATAGTATATACCATCTTCAAATATGTATACCTTCAAATAGTATATAACATCTTCAAATATGTATACCTTCAAATCATATAAAACATCCTTCGAATCATTAAAAACATATTACAATAGCATAAAACATTTTTGAATAGGATATAACATCTTCAAATAGGATATAACATCTTCAAATAGGATACATCATCCTCAAATAATATACTTTCAAATAGTATACTTTCAAATAGGATAAAACATCTTCAAAAACGACAGTATAGAACATCTTCAAACAGTATAAAACATCTACAAATAGTATTTAACATCTTCAAACAGTATAGAACATCTTCAAATAGTATATAACATCTTAAAATAGTATAGAACACCTTTAACTAGTATAGAACATTTTCAACTAGTATAGAACACTTTCAAACAGTATAGAACATCTTCAAATAGGATATAACATCTTCAACTAGTATAGAACACCTTCAAATAGTATAGAACATCTTCAAATAGGATATAACATCTTCAACTAGTATAAAACATCTTAAAATAGTATAGATTACCTTCAAATAGTATAGAACACCTTCAAATAGTATAGAACATCTACAAATAGTATAAAACATCTTCAACTAGTATAGAACATCTTCAACTATTATAAATTAAGAACACCACTCATCTGCTGGCATAAACATGTAAAAACTGCGTCTTTCGAGAACAATAAAGCATGAGTGTGGAAAGAATGAACTATTTCCAGCTTTTTTAAGATGGGCTATACCTACCTGTGTTGTGGCAGAGGTTGTAGTGTGATGGTGTTCATAACAAGAGGTATAAAGTTGGCCACTTCCTGGTGAACATTTGGCTTGTACAGCTGATACATCAACACCACGATGATCGGTAGCTCTGCCAGAACCTTCAGGGATAACATAATGTTATACTGCAAATATATGATTGATTGATTGATTTAATATTTAGCGTCATTTTTATGCCATCGAGGGCTAACAGACGATCAGTTAACCTACCCACTGTTTCCTGGGATTTACCAGTACTCGAGCACACCCCATCTCCGCAAGTAACTGATAACTTTCCCACTTGAATCAGTGGTGAGAGACGAATGATAATGGGACACAATGTCGTATATCAATCATCACGGAGACTGTTGCCGGGCAGGGGATTCAAATATATGAACAAGTAACTTTTTGTGGTTCTTCCCAGGAAGCAAACTCGAGAGCGCTTCATATAAGCCCTGAGCTTACTTCGCAATCAAGCTAAAATAAATAAGTATAAATAAATAAACTTATTTTACCAGTGCACATTTTCACGTAATTTCAACAAAAGACTTTTGAAACTGCAAATTTTTACTGTTTTGGGGCCCCTCCTGAACCCTTTAGACAGTGGAATGGTTGGAACAGAGTCATTTTTTACAAATCTGAACTTCCTTCACTAAACCATGCTTAAACAAAATCTTGCAGCTGACTTACCAATATGCTCTGGTTGTCAGCAGTCTTTTTATCAGTCATTATGGTTGTCACGGTGAATGTCTCCTGTTGAAACACATCAACATTAATGTCGGCAGCATCATTCACCTTGATCTGAGAACGAGGCTCAAAGATCTTGTTCAGGTGTCCCTACAAGCTGGTGTATATTTGTTTGACAAACTTCAAGAAATCTAGGAGTCTAAATAAGGTTAAAAATGAAACAATGTATTTAGAAAAAATTATTATGAAACAGTGCAGCAGTAAACTTACAGGAAAATAACTACAGAACATGAATGAAGCAATCGCATTTGAGCAAAATCTGCAGTATCAGAGTAAAACTTAATAGTTTAGAATTTTGTTCTATTGAACCGGGTTTAAAGGGAATACATCAGGAAATCAGGCTAGAAATGTCTTACAAAATAAAATAATTATTAAAATGGAAAAAAGGATCTCATTATCAATAATAAATCAAATCTGAATAGTTTGGTATGGCAAATCAACCAAAACATGACAAAATCAGTATCTAAATTGGAGCGGTAAACTTGAAACAAAATCCCCATTCTAAAAATAGATGACACTTAAATACTGCTTGGCGACATTCAAATTCTTTCTAAGATGAAACAATTTTAACTATGTGTAAACCAGAATCAATGGAGGATCTACTCTTAAAAAAAACTGACATACATCCCCTCCCCCTGAACTCTTATATTTGATTAAAATTCATTATATTTCTACTGAAAAATTGAAATCAAAATGACATCATGTGACTCATTTAATACATCTCAAACTTTATTGCACTTTAAAATGGGAAATCTAGTTTAGTCTAGCCTAGGCACGTCGTCCGAGTTAGGAAATTCTGTTTTAATGTATCATTTTGGCATGTTTAAATAGATATCCTTATGGCAATACGGTGTCAGGGAGTTTATATACTGTTTATTATGGCAATACGGTGTCAGTGAGTTTATATACTGTTTATTATGGCAATACGGTGTCAGTGAGTTTATATACTGTTTATTATGGCAATACGGTGTCAGTGAGTTTATTTACTGTTTATTATGTCAATACGGTGTCAGTGAGTTTATATACTGTTTATTATGTCAATACGGTGTCAGTGAGTTTATATACTGTTTATTATGGCAATATGTGGTCAGTGAGTTTATATACTGTTTATTATGGCAATATGTGGTCAGTGAGTTTATATACTGTTTATTATGGCAATACGGTGTCAGTGAGTTTATATACTGTTTATTATGGCAATATGTGGTCAGTGAGTTTATATACTGTTTATTATGGCAATACGGTGTTAGTGAGTTTATATACTGTTTATTATGGCAATACATGGTCAGAAAGTTTATATACTGTTTATTATGGCAATACGGTGTCAGTGAGTTTATATACTGTTTATTATGGCAATACGGTGTCAGTGAGTTTATATACTGTTTATTATGGCAATATGTGGTCAGTGAGTTTATATACTGTTTATTCTAACGTATTAGGTGCGTTTTTTTCCAACTTTTAAGATCTAAGGGAAGGGATGCGTGATATACATAAGTACAGAAGATTTCATCTTTTTTTTTCTTTTTTTTTTTTTATGTAATTTTTCAAAGATTAATCAATTCAGAAAAGATTTTGCTACACTGGTATGTTCAGATATTAATTTCAGGACAATTTCTTCATGTGAGCTAGATTGTAGGTGATGATTTACCTAGCGGGGAATGTTTTATTCAAATTCAGTCCATTTACATTATATATGCAGTAAAACATGTCAAATAAATCGAAAAATAAGAAAGTGTTAACTGCTTACTTATGTTGTGATCGGAAATAACATTTAAAATAGCACAGACTGGTTTACGTAAAGGTGAAAGTGTATTGACGAATGCGGGATAAATGCAATACTGTTATCGTCATGAATGTTTTTATTCACACATATATCTTTTGTTTGTGCGGTTTGTAGTAGTTTATGTTTATAAAATAAAATCAATATAATATGTTGTATTTCGTAATTATAAAAAAAAAAATATTGTAAGATTTTTATAAAAATAAAGAACATGACTGTGTACAAGTGTCACTGGTCATTATGTAGTATTGAATGCGGATGCTGCTCTGAGTATGCAATGAGACAGCGAGTCCCAGTCTACTGTTTTTTTTCGGACCAATTAAATTCTGTTTAACATATCGAGTCAGGTATTCCTTCCAACATGTCGCCACAGCCGAATCGAGACGAGATTTTAAAATTATGATACGCTCTATACACATAAATAGGAAAATTGTATTACATTTTTAACCAATTCTAAAAGTTTGAAAAATGCTGATTAATTCCCTTAAACATTTTGACCAAGTTGGACTCTTGAGAGAAAGTCTTAGACCACAGATGACCCTCAACTTTAGAATTAAAACTAGAGCTATCACTGAAGGTGATGAATACCCCCGAACACCGCCATGACAGAAAATGGTTTACCATTGTATGAAGTTTGATGAAATTCCATCCAGTACTTTAAAAGTAATGCTCCGGACAAGGGAAATATATCAAAGGGCAATAACTCTGTAATTAGTAAGAATAAAGTTATGTTTCCTGTACACTGCACTTCCTGTCATTATATTTTACCATTGTATGAAGTTTGATGAAATTCCATCGAGTACTTTAAAAGAAATGCTCCGGACAAGGGAAATATATCAAAGGGCAATAACTCTGTAATTAGCAAGAATAGCGTTATGTTTCTTGTACACTGCACTTCCTCTCATTATATTCTACCATTATATGAAGCTTGATGAAATTCCATCCGGTACTTTTCAAGTTATGCTCCGGACAAGAAAAAATATCAAAGGGCAATAACTCTGTAATTAGCAAGAATAGAGTTATGTTTCTTGTACACTGCACTTCCTCTCATTATATTCTACCATTGTATGACGTTTGATGAAATTTCATCCAGTATTTTTCAAGTGATGCTCTGGACAAGGAAAATTGCAACGGACAGACCGACCGACAGACCGACCACAGGGTGACTCCAATATACCCCCTCAAACTTCGTTTGTCGGGGGTATAATGAAATATGCATATTCTTCTTATCATTCCTATCATCTAAAATCATAAATACATTATATAAATAAGGAAACTCAACTGTCACTCACTTTCAGATTATGTATGGGAATTATTTTCTATTTAAATCATTGTCAATGATACTATTTGCAAGCAATGAAGACTCAGACCAGTCTAGAGTAGCTCACTGTCAAACCAGTCTGGAATCACTCAGTCAAACCAGTCTGGATCTGGAATAACTGTCAAACCAGGCTGGAATCACTCACAGCAAAACCAGTCCAGAATGACTTGGTCAAACATCAGTCAACCCAGTTTGAAATAATTTACAGACAAACCGGACTAATTTAACTCAGTGAAATCCATCTGGAGTAACTCACAGTCAAACCAGTTTGATATACATCAGTGAAACCAGTATGAAATAATTCACAGACAAACCAGTCTGATATAACTCAGTGAAATCCGTCTGGAGTAACTCACAGTCAAACCAGTCTGATATACATCAGTCAAACCAGTATGAAATAATTCACAGACAAACCGATCTGATATAACTCGGTGAAATCCATCTGGAGTAACTCATAGTCAAACCAGTTTGATATACATCAGTGAAACCAGTATGAAATAATTCACAGACAAACCAGTCTGATATAACTCAGTGAAATCCGTCTGGAGTAACTCACAGTCAAACCAGTCTGATATACATCAGTCAAACCAGTATGAAATAATTCACAGACAAACCGATCTGATATAACTCGGTGAAATCCATCTGGA
>JAPMAH010000025.1:816569-911569 GCA_029582155.1 Panopea generosa | reverse complement strand
TCATTGTCTCTGCACCATTCAGCAGTCTGTGATATCCACCTCATCAAAATCCTCTCACTGTATCTGCACCATTCAGCAGTCTGTGATATCCACCTCATCAAAACCCTCTCACTGTATCTGCACCATTCAGCAGTCTCTGATATCCACTTCATTAAAATCCTCTCACTGTATATACACCATTCAGCACTCTGTGATATCCACCTCATCAAAACCCTCTCATTGTCTCTGCACCATTCAGCAGTCTGTGATATCCACCTCATCAAAATCCTCTCATTGTATCTGCACCATTCAGCAGTCTGTGATATCCACCTCATCAAAACCCTCTCACTATATCTGCACCATTCAGCAGTATCTGATATCCACCTCATCAAAACCCTCTCACTGTATCTGCACCATTCAGCAGTCTCTGATATCCACCTCATGAAGACCCTCTCACTGTATCTGCACCATTCATCAGTCTCTGATATCCACCTCATCAAAAACCTCTCACTGTCTCTGCACCATTCTGCAGTCTCTGATATCCACCTCGTGAAGACCCTCTCACTGTATCTGCACCATTCAGCAGTCTCTGATATCCACCTCATCGAAACCCTCTCACTGTATCTGCACCATTCAGTAGTCTGTGATATCCACCTCATCAAAACCCTCTCACTGTAGCTGCACCATTCAGCAGTCTGTGATATCCACCTCATCAAAACCCTCTCACTGTATCTGCACCATTCAGCAGTCTCTGATATCCACTTCATTAAAATCCTCTCACTGTATATACACCATTCAGCACTCTGTGATATCCACCTCATCAAAACCCTCTCATTGTCTCTGCACCATTCAGCAGTCTGTGATATCCACCTCATCAAAATCCTCTCATTGTATCTGCACCATTCAGCAGTCTGTGATATCCACCTCATCAAAACCCTCTCACTATATCTGCACCATTCAGCAGTATCTGATATCCACCTCATCAAAACCCTCTCACTGTATCTGCACCATTCAGCAGTCTCTGATATCCACCTCATGAAGACCCTCTCACTGTATCTGCACCATTCATCAGTCTCTGATATCCACCTCATCAAAAACCTCTCACTGTCTCTGCACCATTCAGCAGTCTCTGATATCCACCTCGTGAAGACCCTCTCACTGTATCTGCACCATTCAGCAGTCTCTGATATCCACCTCATGTAGAACTCTCACTGTCTCTGCACCATTCAGCAGTCTCTGATATCCACCTCATGAAGACCCTCTCACTGTATCTGCACCATTCAGCAGTCTCTGATATCCACCTCATCAAAACCCTCTCACTGTATCTGCACCATTCAGCAATCTGTGATATCCACCTCATCAAAACCCTCTCACTGTATCTGCACCAGTCAGCAGTCTGTGATATCAACCTCATCAAAACCCTCTCACTGTATCTGCACCATTCAGTAGTCTCTGATATCAACCTCATCAAAACCCTCTCACTGTATCTGCACCATTCAGCAGTCTGTGATATCCACCTCATCAAAACCCTCTCACTGTATCTGCACCATTCAGCAGTCGCTGATATCCACCTCATGAAAACCCTGTCACTGTATCTGCACCATTCAGCAGTCTCTGATATCCACCTCATGAAAACCCTCTCACTGTATTTGCACCATTCAGCAGTCTGTGATTTCCACCTTATCAAAACCCTCTCACTGTATCTGCACCATTTAGTAGTCTCTGATATCCACCTCATCAAAACCCTCTCACTGTATCTGCACCATTCAGCAGTCTCTGATATCCATCTCATCAAAACCCTCTAATTGTCTCTGCACCATTCAGTAGTCTCTGATATCCACCTCATCAAAACCCTCTCACTGTCTCTGCACCATTCAGCAGTCTGTGATATCCACCTCATCAAAACCCTCTCACTGTATCTGCACCATTCAGTAGTTTCTGATATCCACTTCATCGAAACCCTCTCACTGTATCTGCACCATTCAGCAGTCTGTGATATCCACCTCATCAAAACCCTCTAATTGTCTCTGCACCATTCAGCAGTCTCTGATATCCACCTCATCAAAACCCTCTCACTGTCTCTGCACCATTCAGAAGTCTGTGATATCCACCTCATCAAAACCCTCTCACTGTATCTGCACCATTCAGTAGTCTCTGATATCCACTTCATCGAAACCCTCTCACTGTATCTGCACCATTCAGCAGTCTGTTATATCCACCTCATCAAAACCCTCTAATTGTCTCTGCACCATTCAGCAGTCTCTGATATCCACTTCATCGAAACCCTCTCACTGTATCTGCACCATTCAGTAGTCTCTGGTATCCACTTCATCGAAACCCTCTCACTGTATCTGCACCATTCAGTAGTCTCTGATATCTACCTTATCGAAACCCTCTCACTGTATCTGCACCATTCAGTAGTCTGTGATATCCACCTCATCAAAAACCCTCTCACTGTATCTGCACAATTCAGCAGTCTCTGATATCCACTTCATTAAAATCCTCTCACTGTATATGCACCATTCAGCAGTCTCTGATATCCACCTCATTAAAATCCTCTCACTGTATATGCACCATTCAGCAGTCTCTGATATCCACCTCATCAAAACCCTCTAACTGTATCTGCACCATTCAGCAGTCTGTGATATCCACCTCATCAAAACCCTCTCACTGTATCTGCGCCATTCAGCAGTCTGTAATATCCACCTCATCAAAACCCTCTCACTGTATCTGCACCATTCAGTAGTCTCTTATATTCACTTCATCAAAACCCTCTCACTGTATCTGCACCATTCAGCAGTCTGTGATATCCACCTCATCAAAACCCTCTCACTGCATCTGCACCATTCAGCAGTCTCTGATATCCACTTCATTAAAATCCTCTCACTGTATATGTACCATTCAGTAGTCTCTGATATCCACTTCATCAAAACCCTCTCACTGTATATGTACCATTCAGCAGTCTCTGATATCCACTTCATTAAAATCCTCTCACTGTATATGTACCATTCAGCAGTCTCTGATATCCACTTCATCGAAACCCTCTCACTGTATCTGCACCATTCAGCAGTCTCTGATATCAACCTCATCGAAACCCTCTCACTGTATCTGCACCATTCAGTAGTCTGTGATATCCACCTCATCAAAACCCTCTCACTGTATCTGCACAATTCAGCAGTCTCTGATATCCACTTCATGAAAATCCTCTCACTGTATATGCACCATTCAGCAGTCTCTGATATCCACCTCATCAAAACCCTCTAACTGTATCTGCACCATTCAGCAGTCTGTGATATCCACCTCATCAAAACCCTCTCACTGTATCTGCACCATTCAGCAGTCTGTGATATCCACCTCATCAAAACCCTCTCACTGTATCTGCACCATTCAGCAGTCTCTGATATCCACCTCATGAAGACCCTCTCACTGTATCTGCACCATTCAGTAGTCTCTGATATTCACTTCATCAAAATCCTCTCACTGTATCTGCACCATTCAGCAGTCTGTGATATCCACCTCATCAAAACCCTCTCACTGTATCTGCACCATTCAGCAGTCTCTGATATCCACTTCATTAAAATCCTCTCACTGTATATGTACCATTCAGCAGTCTCTGATATCCAACTCATCAAAACCCTCTCACTGTATCTGCACCATTCAGCAGTCTCTGATATCCACCTCATCAAAACCCTCTCACTGTATCAGCACCATTCAGTAGTCTCTGATATTCACTTCATCAAAACCCTCTCACTGTATCTGCACCATTCAGCAGTCTGTGATATCCACCTCATCAAAACCCTCTCACTGTATTTGCACAATTCAGCAGTCTCTGATATCCACTTCACTAAAATTCTCTCACTGTATATGCACCATTCAGCAGTCTCTGATATCCACTTCATTAAAATCCTCTCACTGTATATGCACCATTCAGCAGTCTCTGATATCCACCTCATCAAAACGCTCTTACTATATCTGCACCATTCAGTAGTCTCTGATATTCATTTTATCAAAACCCTCTCACTGTATCTGCACCATTCAGTAGTCTCTGATATTCACTTCATCAAAACCCTCTCACTGTATCTGCACCATTCAGCAGTCTGTGATATCCACCTCATCAAAACCCTCTCACTGTATCTGCACTATTCAGCAGTCTCTGATATCCACTTCATTAAAATTCTCTCACTGTATATGCACCATTCAGCAGTCTCTGATATCCACCTCATCAAAACCATATCACTGTATCTGCACCATTCAGCAGTCTCTGATATCCACCTCATGAAGACCCTCTCACTGTATCTGCACCATTCAGCAGTCTGTGATATCCACCTCATCAAAACCCTCTCACTGCATCTGCACCATTCAGCAGTCTCTGATATCCACTTCATTAAAATCCTCTCACTGTATATGTACCATTCAGTAGTCTCTGATATCCACTTCATCGAAACCCTCTCACTGTATCTGCACCATTCAGCAGTCTCTGATATCAACCTCATCGAAACCCTCTCACTGTATCTGCACCATTCAGTAGTCTGTGATATCCACCTCATCAAAACCCTCTCACTGTATCTGCACAATTCAGCAGTCTCTGATATCCACTTCATGAAAATCCTCTCACTGTATATGCACCATTCAGCAGTCTCTGATATCCACCTCATCAAAACCCTCTCACTGTATCTGCACCATTCAGCAGTCTGTGATATCCACCTCATCAAAACCCTCTCACTGTATCTGCACCATTCAGCAGTCTGTGATATCCACCTCATCAAACCCTCTCACTGTATCTGCACCATTCAGCAGTCTCTGATATCCACCTCATGAAGACCCTCTCACTGTATCTGCACCATTCAGTAGTCTCTGATATTCACTTCATCAAAATCCTCTCACTGTATCTGCACCATTCAGCAGTCTGTGATATCCACCTCATCAAAACCCTCTCACTGTATCTGCACCATTCAGCAGTCTCTGATATCCAACTTCATTCAAATCCCTCTCACTGTATCATTTCACATTCAGTCAGTCTCTGATATCCAACTTCATCAAACCCTCTTCAACTGTATCTGCTACCCTTTCAGCACGTCTCTGATATCCACCTCATCAACAACCCTCTCACTTGTATTCAGCACCATTCAGCTAGGTCTCTTGATAGTCCACTTCATCTACAAATTCCCTCTCACTGTATCTGCACCATTTCAGCAGTCTCTGATATCCACCTTCATTCAAAACTCCTTCTCACTGTATTTGCACCATTCAGCAGTCTCTGATATCCACATCACTCAAAACGCTTCTCTCACTATATCTGCACCTTCAGTAGTCTTGATATTCCACTTTTCATTCAAAATCCCTCTCACTGTATATTGCCACATTCAGCTAGTCTATGCTATTCCACTTCATCAAAACGCTCTTACTATATCTGCACCATCAGTAAGTCTGCTGATATTCCACTTCTATCAAAACCCTCCTCACTGTATCTGCACCATTCAGCTATTTCTCTGATTCTCCACTTCATCAAAATTCCCTCTCACTGTATCTGCACATTCAGCAGTCTGTGATATCCACCTCATCAAAACCCTCTCACTGTATCTGCACCATTCAGCAGTCTCTGATATCCACCTCATCAAAACCCTCTCACTGTATCTGCACCATTCAGCAGTCTCTGATATCCACCTCATCAAAACCCTCTCACTGTATCTGCACCATTCAGCAGTCTCTGATATCCACCTCATCAAAACCCTCTCACTGTATTTGCACCATTCAGCAGTCTGTGATATCCACCTCATCAAAACCCTCTCACTGTATCTGCACCATTCAGCAGTCTGTGATATCCACCTCATCAAAACCCTCTCACTGTATCTGCACCATTCAGTAGTCTCTGATATTCACTTCATCAAAACCCTCTCACTGTATCTGCACCATTCAGTATTCTCTGATATCCACCTCATCAAACCCTCTCACTGTATCTGCACCATTCAGCAGTCTGTGATATCCACCTCATCAAAACCCTCTCACTGTATCTGCACCATTCAGCAGTCTCTGATATCCACTTCATTAAAATCCTCTCACTGTATCTGCACCATTCAGCAGTCTCTGATATCCACTTCATCAAAACCCTCTCATTGTCTCTGCACCATTCAGCAGTCTCTGATATCCACCTCATCAAAATCCTCTCAATGTATCTGCACCATTCAGCAGTCTGTGATATCCACCTCATCAAAACCCTCTCGCTGTATCTGCACCATTCAGCAGTCTCTGATATCCACCTTATCAAAATCCTCTCACTGTATCTGCACCATTCAGCAGTCTCTGATATCCACCTCATCAAAACCCTCTCACTATCTGCACCATTCAGCAGTCTCTAATATCCACTTCATTAAAATCCTCTCACTGTATATGCACCATTCAGCAGTCTCTGATATCCACCTCATCAAAACCCTCTCACTGTATCTGCACCATTCAGTAGTCTCTGATATCCACCTCATCAAAACCCTCTTACTGTATCTGCACCATTCAGTAGTCTCTGATATCCACCTCATCAAAACCCTCTCACTGTATCTGCACCATTCAGCAGTCTCTGATATCCACCTCATCAAAACTATCTCACTGTTTCTGCACCATGCAGCAGTATCTGATATCCACCTCATGAAGACCCTCTCACTGTATCTGCACCATTCATCAGTCTCTGATATCCACTTCATAAAAAACCTCTCACTGTATCTGCACCATTCAGCAGTCTGTGATATCCACATAATAAAAACCCTCTCACTGTCTGCACTATTCAGCAGTCTCTGATATCCACCTTATCAAAACCCTCTCACTGTATCTGCACCATTCTGCAGTCTGTGATATCCATCCCATCAAAACCCTCTCACTGTATCTGCACCATTCTGAAGTCTGTGATATCCATCCCATCAAAACCCTCTCACTGTATCTGCACCATTCAGTAGTCTCTGATAATTCCCTCATCAAAACGCTCTCACTGTATCTGCACCATTCAGCAGTCTCTGATATCCACTTCATCAAAACCCTCTCACTGTATCTGCACCATTCAGTATTCTCTGATATCCACTTCATCAAAACCCTCTCACTGTATCTGCACCATTCAGCAGTCTCTGATATCCACTTCATCAAAACCCTCTCACTGTATCTGCGCCATTCAGCAGTCTGTGATATCCACCTCATCAAAACCCTCTCACTGTATCTGCACCATTCAGCAGTCCGTGATATCCACCTCATCGAAACCCTCTCACTGTATCTGCACCATTCAGCAGTCTCTGATATCCACCTCATGAAGACCCTCTCACTGTATCTGTACCATTCAGCAGTCTCTGATATCAACCTTATCAAAACCCTCTCACTGCATTCAGCAGTCTCTGATATCCACCTCATCAAAATCCTCTCACTGTATCTGCGCCATTCAGCAGTCTCTGATATCCACCTCATCAAAACCCTCTCACTGTCTCTGCACCATTCAGCAGTCTCTGATTAGTTAATTAGATAATTAGTTAATTTTCATTGGTAATGACTTGTTGGGTCTCAGGTGATAATTAGTGTTGATTGAGAAATGTCCGCTCACATATGGGCAAATGTCTGCCCATGTAGGTGGACATGTCTGCCCATGTAGGGGTAATTGTTCACCAACATAGGGGGAATTGTCGGCCCATGTAGGGGGAATTGTCCGCCTGTGCATAGGGGGAAATGTCCTAGTGGCTATTGTCCTACATTCATTATTTTTAATCAATAAACCAACAATAATTGTTCATAATTGTAAAAAAAATGAAATTCATAATTGTAAGAAATAGTTATATCAATATTTTCATATATATTTCTTTATTACATTAAACATCATACAATTATCCAATGTAATGGTCAGCATTAAAAGAGTGAATTGAACAGAATTTGAATATTTGCACTAGTCTAGTTAATAAGTAGAAAACTTCCAGTTTAACAAAAAGTTTTGTTGTTTTCACATTTGGAAGTTACAGAATACACAATTATACCAAAAAGGCTTTATAGACTGTGTTTATAATTAGAAATCATAAAATATAAAACATGTAAGACATGTTTAAAACTTCCTGTGCTTTTTGCACTACTTTCAATATGATTATAAGTCATCAGAAATACTGTTGTCGACTGGCCTTTGTTGACCATCGCAAAGTTTGGGTGGAACTGTGACAAGACCTGAAAAATAAAATTATTTTTTCTATACATTAGTATAATACACACCTATGTTTTAGACCTTAAAAACTGTTGGTTATAATCATAGTTTTATGGTAAAAAAAGCAAATTATGATTTTTTTAATGTAGAGAAATAGTGCAAGTTTTAGCAACAAATTTTTCAATGAGTTGAGATGGACTGGTCTGCTCTTCATTAGGTCTCATTTAAGAATTACCTCCCTTACATGACAGTAGTAAAATTATTACAAATTATTACGCTTGAGATATTTCAGCTGTGTAAATTGGCTAGGCATATTTCTGTTTTGAAAATGCTTTAAATGTTCATGTTTTTTTCTACAGATGAGAACAATGGAACATTGTCATGAGCTGTGCCAAGTTTGGATGACACTCAGTCTGGGCGTTGTTTGATTAAGATATAACAGTTTGAAGATGGGTAGTGATACACTGCAAAAATTGAACAGAGTTGTCAAAAATGAAGTGGTGTCCTCAAACAATGGATATTTTGGTCAACTCCATGTTTTTTCCTGCATAGTTGGAGCAACAGATGACAATCTATGGAAACAAGGTGCTTTTAGAACATTTGGTAATGTGATCAGTGTTCAAGAAGTGCATTTCTCTATTTTTATGTAGAACAGTGCAAAACTAATTGTTGTGTGAGACATTCTGGTTGCATGTTCTCAGAATGACGTCCATAACAGAGCCCTTGACCAGGTCTACCTGTGGAGTTGTACATTCCCAACATAGAGGTTCGAATTAACCACTGACCACTCAACCAGTTCCTGCTACATGTTCAATGATACACATATCTGCCATTTTGGGTATCAGCATCTTCCATGCATGGGACCAAAGGTACTCATATTTACTAGTTATTTTATCATTTTTAGATTGAGGCAAAAAGGTGCCAAATGCCTTATTTTATATATTTGGCATATTTTGCACTATTGGGATAAAATTGCAAAGATATGACACCAACAAAAAGGAAGATTCTAGGCTCACTCTACATATACAAAAACAACAAATTAACCTACAGATGGTTTATATTCTTGCCATTCGATACTCTGGAATCAAATATCAATGACTTATAGATTTACCACAATATTCAACACAATAAAATGGATATGGCATCAACTTTAACAATTATGTTTTGGGGACAATGTGACAACTTATTCGATATATCATATACTACTCTAGTCATGTATTTTACAACACTTACTTGTTTGAAGTCACATCTCAAAACTTTTAATTATTAGATAGCCGGTGATTGATCCTGATTTAGACAATCATCTTTGCTATATTTTTACTTGTCAAAAAATATATTGTATTGTACTTGTAATTATTTTAACAATTAATTAAGTTTGTTCAATTATAAAAAGTGTTTATTTATATAATTGAGGGGCTATTCCCGATAGTGTAAATTAATACTAGCTGTATTTTTTAACAAATCAATTATAATCCATGATTGACAAGTTCAACAGCAATAAGATTTATATTACATATTTGAATATTTTTACTTTTTGACTGAGAACCAATCTGTTTCTGAGTATTTTAAAAGTTTAAAAAATCTGTCAGAAAAAATATTTAATACGAGTATAATTAAAACTTCCTTTATGAAAAATCAAAAACAGATTTTAAAAGGTTTATCAGGCAGTCTTGTTTAAACGACCATCACAACAAAAACCAAAACATTTAAACAATCTTACTTTCATTTATATTGTTTGTTTTGACCTTTGTTGTTAAGATCATATAAATAACCAAGTTGTGAAAATATGTCACCAAACTTGAACAATTGCTTATTTCAGGTATTTCATGAAAACAGAAAATTCATACACAGTACACATATTGCACAATAAAAATATTAAAGGTATCTCAATAAACTGTCATGAATACAAGCTTTCTCAGTTTGCTGTTAATTTTGACAAAATGCAGGTAGTATGGACAGGAGCTAAGAAATATAGTACAAATTCAATTAAAACAAAATGGAAATTATCTTGGCAGCAACACTTTTAAAGTATTCAATATTTCTTTTAACCTATCTTGACAGGATAATAGACATGAACTATAAAGACAAAATATCAAAAATTTAAAACCTTATTAAACTATGGAAACATAGATTTTTAACTCCACTAGGTCATCAAAACTTTACTGTTGCCAATCCTTAACCATTTGTTTACTTCAATCCCAAACCAGTGTGAGTTAACCATTAAACAAATTAATGATATGTTCTGTGATTTTTTATGGGCGGGACCAGCAAAAATAAAAAGTAGTGTTATAATTAAACAATATAATGAGGAAAGATATTATAAACTTAAGAAACATTATACAGATACATGAAAGTTAGTACCAAAAAATGTAAAACCCTTTTTGGGAAGATGTACTTAAAGCATACTCTTCGATTTTAGACTATATATGTAGTAAGCCAAATGCAAATACATTTCTATCAAATTCATTGTTTTTTTTAGCACTACTGGCCAAAGGCCAAAGTAATAAGATTGATGCAAAGAAGCCATTTAAATACCCATTCGTGAGAACGTCCGTCCTTCTGTCCGGTATTTCGTTTTCCGGCCTGTATCTTTGTCATGCATAGATGGATTTTGTTGATACTTGGTACAAATGATCAACATAACATCACGACGTACCTAAAAGGTCAAGGTCACTATTTGAGTTTGTTGGAATACACTTTGAGTTTGTGTTAGATTTTGTGTTCAGCCTGTAACTTTGTCATGCATTGATGGATTTTATAAATACTTGATCAACATAACATGACGATGTGTCACGAGTAAGACCCGCACCTATACCTCAAAGGTCAAGGTCATAATTTGAGTTTTTAGCTCTACTGGCCAAAGGCCACAAGTGCTTATGCGATGGCGAGTTGTCTGTCGTCCGTCGTCTGTTGTCTGTTGTTTGTTAGCAGAACTTTCTCTGAAACCACTAGGCCAATTAAAATGAAACTTCACATGCATGTATCTGTTGCATCGGAAATTATATAGAAGGTTTTTTTTTCGATCTGAAATTCAAGATGGCCGCTGTTACTAAAAAATAGTCCAAAACTTAAAAAAATCTTCTTCTCATGAATGGCCCAACATATTTTCAAATGTTTATGTAGTAATGATGACCAACTATAGTTTTGTTAGATTTGTTCAAATGGTGTCCCTAGGGTTAAAAATGACCCCACCCTGATATTTCTATTGCATAGGAGAATTTCAAAAAGTGCTATGGCCACTATGAGTCAGTAGAGCGTCCTCAGGCCCTCTTGGTCCTCTTGTTTTAACAACACTTTGAGTCCATGAGATTTTGTGTCCAGCCTGTAACTTTGTCATGCATAGATGGATTTTAATGATGCTTGCTACAATTGAACAACATAACATGATGATGTGTCGCGAGTAAGACCCACACCCATACCTCAAAGGTCAAGGTCACAATTTGAGTTTGACAACACTTTGAGTCTGTGTGAGATTTTGTGTTTGGCCTGCAACTTTGTCATGTAAAGATGGATTTTTAGCTTACCTGAGCCAAAGGCTCACGGGTGAGCTTTTGTGATCGCCTGGTGTCCGTCATCTGTCGTTAACTTTTAGCTTCTAGCAACTACTCCTCTGAAACCACCAATTTTGACTTTACAGAAATGTTCCTTGGGTGACCCTCTACCAAGTATGTTCAACCCATCTTGATTCATCAAAAAACATGGCCGCCAGAAACCACCAGATCAATTTTAAAACAATTTCGCAGAAATGTTCCTATTGACACCCTTTACCAAGTTTATTCCAGCCATTGTGATTTGTTAAAAAACATGACCGCCACAGTGAGGTTCTTGTTTACTATATAGGCAGCTATAGTAAAAACTTCAAAAGCCTTCTTGTCAGAATCTACTGACCTGATTTTGATGTAATTTCACTGACATTTACCATGGGTGAACCTCTACCAAGTTTGAACTCTTTTACGCATCTGTTACATCTTCATGGCAAATCAAAAATTATAACTACTCTCCCATCTCGTTTTTCTGGAATTTTGAATGTACATGTATTATATAATATGATATACTTAAGTTGGTTGACTCAAGGTCAGTAAGGAGAGAGATATAGTGCCATCTTGGCCCTCTTGTTTTAAATGGCTTCTAATTTCGAAGTCCCCAGTACTTCTAAACTCGCTTTCATCATCTCTAAACAGTCACGTGTAAATAATTATGGGTGATAAACCATTTGAGTGTCAGGTGTGTAATAAGAAATTTACACTTTCATCATTTCTAAGCAGTCACATTTGGATACATACAGGTGTTTAACCATTTGAGTGTCAGGTGTGTAATAAGAATGTAGAAAGAATGTCACCCAATTGTCAAGTTTAAACAGGTACATGCAGACACATACGGGTGATAAACCATTTGAGTGTCAAGTGTGTAAGAAGAAGGTCACCCATTTGTCAAGTTTAAACAGGTACATGCAGACACATACGGGTGATAAACCATTTGAGTGTCAGGTGTGTAATAAGAAGGTCACCCATTTGTCAAGTTTAAACAGGTACATGCAGACACATACGGGTGATAAACTATTTGAGTGTCAGGTGTGTAATAAGAAGGTCACCCATTTGTCAAGTTTAAACAGGTACATACATACACCTACGGGTGATAAACCATTTAAGTATCAAGTGTGTATTAAGAAGGTCACCCATTTGTTAAGTTTAAACAGGTACATGCGACACATACAGGTGATAAACCATTTAAGTGTCAGGTGTGTAATAAGAAGGTCACCCATTTGTCAAATTTAAACAGGTACATGCAGACACCTACTGGTGATAAACCATTTGAGTGTCAAGTGTGAAATAAGAAGTTCACCCATTTGTCAAGTTAAAACAGGTACATGCAGACACATACGGTTGATAAACCATTTAAGTGTCAAGTGTGTAATAAGAAGGTCACCCGTTTGTTAAGTTTAAACAAGTAAATGCAGACACATACAGGTGATAAACCATTTAAGTATCAGGTGTGTAATAAGAAGGTCACCCATTTGTTAAGTTTAAACAGGTACATGCAAACACATACAGGTGATAAACCATTTAAGTGTTAGGTGTGTAATAAAAAAGTCACCCATTTGTTCAGTTGAAACAGTTACATGCAGACACATACAGGTGATAAGCAATTTGAGTATCAGGTGTGTAATAAGAAGGTCACCCATTTGTTAAGTTTAAACAGGTGCATGCAGACACATACAGGTGATAAACAATTTGAGTGTCAAGTCTATAATAAGAAGGTCACCCATTTGTCAAGTTTAAACAGGTACATGCAGACACATACCGGTGATAAACTATTTAAGTGTCAGGTGTGTAATAAGAAGGTCACCCATTTGTCAAATTTAAACAGGTACATGCAGACACATACAGGTGATAAACCATTTAAGTGTCAAGTGTGTAATAAGAAGTTCACCCATTTGTTAAGTTTAAACAAGTAAATGCAGACACATACAGGTGATAAACCATTTAAGTATCAGGTGTGTAATAAGAAGGTCACCCATTTGTTAAGTTTAAACAGGTACATGCAAACACATACAGGTGATAAACCATTTGAGTGTTAGGTGTGTAATAAAAAAGTCACCCATTTGTTCAGTTGAAACAGTTACATGCAGACACATACAGGTGATAAGCAATTTGAGTATCAGGTGTGTAATAAGAAGGTCACCCATTTGTTAAGTTTAAACAGGTGCATGCAGACACATACAGGTGATAAACAATTTGAGTGTCAAGTCTATAATAAGAAGGTCACCCATTTGTCAAGTTTAAACAGGTACATGCAGACACATACCGGTGATAAACTATTTAAGTGTCAGGTGTGTAATAAGAAGGTCACCCATTTGTCAAATTTAAACAGGTACATGCAGACACATACAGGTGATAAACCATTTAAGTGTCAAGTGTGTAATAAGAAGTTCACCCATTTGTTAAGTTAAGTGTCAGGTGTGAAATAAGAAGTTCACCCATTTGTTAAGTTTAGTGTCAGGTGTGTATAAAGAAGTTCACCCGTTTGATAAGTTTAAACAGGTACATGCAGACACATACAGGTGATAAACCATTGAAGTGTCAGGTGTGAAATAAGAAGGTCACCCATTTGTCAAGTTTAAACAGGTACATGCAGACACATACGGATGATAAACAATTTGAGTATCAGGTGTGTAATAAGAAGGTCACCCATTTGTTAAGTTTAAACAGGTACATGCAGACACATACAGGTGATAAACAATTTGAGTGTCAAGTCTATAAAAAGAAGGTCACCCATTTGTCAAGTTTAAACAGGTACATGCAGACACATACCGGTGATAAACCATTTAAGTGTCAGGTGTGTAATAAGAAAGTCACCCATTTGTTAAGTTTAAACAGGTACATGCAGACACATACAGGTGATAAACCATTTGAGTGTCAGGTGTGTAATAAGAAGGTCACCCATTTGTCAAATTTAAACAGTTACATGCAGACACATACAGGTGATAAACCATTTAAGTGTCAGGTGTGTAATAAGAAGTTCACCCATTTGTTAAGTTAAGTGTCAGGTGTGTAATAAGAAGTTCACCCGTTTGTTAAGTTTAAACAGGTACATGCAGACACATACGGTTGATAAACCATTTGAGTGCCAAGTGTGTAATAAGAAGGTCACACATTTGTCAAGTTTAAACAGGTACATGCAGAAACATACAGGTGATAAACCATATGAGTGTCAGGTGTGTAATAAAAAGGTCACCCATTTGTCAAATTTAAACAGGTACATGCAGACACATACAGGTGATAAACCATTTAAGTGTCAGGTGTGTAATAAGAAGTTCACCCATTTGTTAAGTTAAGTGTCAGGTGTGTAATAAGAAGGTCACCCATTTGTAAAGTTTAAACAGGTACATGCAAACACATACAGGTGATAAACCATTTAAGTGTCAGGTGTGTAATAAGAAGGTCACCCATTTGTTAAGTTTAAACAGGTACATGCAGACACATACAGGTGATAAACCATTTGAAAGTCAGGTGTGTAATAAGAATGTCACCCATTTGTTTAATTTAAACAGGTACATGCAGACACATACAGGTGATAAACCATTTAAGTGTCAGGTGTGTAATAAGAAGGTCACCCATTTGTAAAGTTTAAACAGGTACATGCAGACACATACAGGTGATAAACTATTTGAGTGTCAGGTGTGTAATAAGAAGGTCATCCATTTGTCAAGTTTAAACAGGTACATGCAGACACATACGGGTGATAAACCATTTGAGTGTCAAGTGTGTAATAAGAAGGTCATCAATTTGTCAAGTTTAAACAGGTACATGCAGACACATACGGTTGATAAACCATTTGAGTGTCAAGTGTGTAATAAGAAGTTCACCCATTTGTTAAGTTAAGTGTCAGGTGTGTAATAAGAAGGTCACCCATTTGTAAAGTTTAAACAGGTACATGCAAACACATACAGGTGATAAACCATTTAAGTGTCAGGTGTGTAATAAGAAGGTCACCCATTTGTTAAGTTTAAACAGGTACATGCAGACACATTTGGTTGATAAACCATTTGAAAGTCAGGTGTGTAATAAGAATGTCACCCATTTGTTAAATTTAAACAGGTACATGCAGACACATACCGGTGATAAACCATTTAAGTGTCAGGTGTGTAATAAAAAGGTCACCCATTTGTTAAGTTTAAACAGGTACATGCAGACACATTTGGATGATAAACCATTAGAGTGACAAGTGTGTAATAAGAAGGTCACCCATTTGTCAAGTTTTAACAGGTACATGCAGACACATACGGTTGATAAACTATTTGAGTGTCAAGTGTGTAATAAGAAGGTCACCCATTTGTAAAGTTTTAACAGGTACATGCAAACACATACAGGTGATAAACCATTTGAGTGTCAAGTGTGTAATAAGAAGTTCACCCATTTGTTAAGTTAAGTGTCAGATGTGTAATAAGAAGGTCACCTATTTGTAAAGTTTAAACAGGTACATGCAAACACATACAGGTGATAAACCATTTAAGTGTCAGGTGTGTAATAAGAAGGTCACCCATTTGTTAAGTTTAAACAGGTACATGCAGACACATTTGGGTGATAAACCATTTGAAAGTCAGGTGTGTAATAAGAATGTCACCCATTTGTTAAATTTAAACAGGTACATGCAGACACATACCGGTGATAAACCATTTAAGTGTCAGGTGTGTAATAAAAAGGTCACCCATTTGTTAAGTTTAAACAGGTACATGCAGACACATTTGGATGATAAACCATTAGAGTGTCAAGTGTGTAATAAGAAGGTCACCCATTTGTCCAGTTTTAACAGGTACATGCAGACACATACGGTTGATAAACCATTTGAGTGTCAAGTGTGTAATAAGAAGGTCACCCATTTGTAAAGTTTTAACAGGTACATGCAGACACATACAGGTGATAAACCATTTGAGTGTCAGATGTGTAATAAGAAGGTCACCCATTTGTCAAGTTTAAACAGGTACATGCAAACACATACAGGTGATAAACCATTTGAAAGTCAGGTGTGTAATAGGAATGTCACCCATTTGTTTAATTTAAACAGGTACATGCAGACACATACAGGTGATAAACCATTTAAGTGTCAGTTGTGTAATAAGAAGGTCACCCATTTGTTAAGTTTAAACAGGTACATGCAGACACATTTGGGTGATAAACCATTAGAGTGTCAAGTGTGTAATAAGAAGGTCACCCATTTGTGAAGTTTAAATAGATACATGTAGACACATACGGGTGATAAACCATTTGAGTGTCAGGTGTGAAATAAGAAGGTCACCCATTTGTAAAGTTTAAACAGGTACATGCAGACACATACGGGTGATAAACTATTTGAGTGTCAGGTGTGTAATAAGAAGGTCATCCATTTGTCAAGTTTAAACAGGTACATGCAGACACATACGGGTGATCAACCATTTGAGTGTCAAGTGTGTAATAAGAAGGTCATCAATTTGTCAAGTTTAAACAGATACATGCAGACACATACGGTTGATAAACCATTTGAGTGTCAAGTGAGTAATAAGAAGTTCACCCATTTGTTAAGTTAAGTGTCAGGTGTGTAATAAGAAGGTCACCCATTTGTTAAGTTTAAACAGGTACATGCAGACACATACAGTTGATAAACCATTTGAAAGTCAGGTGTGTAATAAGAATGTCACCCTTTTGTTAAATTTAAACAGGTACATGCAGACACATACAGGTGATAAACCATTTAAGTGTCAGGTGTGTAATAAAAAGGTCACCCATTTGTTAAGTTTAAACAGGTACATGCAGACACATTTGGGTGATAAACCATTAGAGTGTCAAGTATGTAATAAGAAGGTCACCCATTTGTCAAGTTTAAACAGATACATGCAGACACATACGGTTGATAAACCATTTGAGTGTCAAGTGTGTAATAAGAAGGTCACCCATTTATAAAGTTTTAACAGGTACATGCAGACACATACGGTTGATAAACCATTTGAGTGTCAAGTGTGTAATAAGAAGGTCACCCATTTCTAAAGTTTTAACAGGTACATGCGGACACATACAGTTGATAAACCATTTGAGTGTCAGATGTGTAATAAGAAGGTCACCCATTTGTCAAGTTTAAACAGGTACATGCAAACACATACAGGTGATAAACCATTTGAAAGTCAGGTGTGTAATAGGAATGTCACCCATTTGTTTAATTTAAACAGGTACATGCGGACACATACAGGTGATAAACCATTTAAGTGTCAGGTGTGTAATAAGAAGGTCACCCATTTGTTAAGTTTAAACAGGTACATGCAGACACATTTGGGTCATAAACCATTAGAGTGTCAAGTGTGTAATAAGAAGGTCACCCATTTGTAAAGTTTAAGTAGATACATGTAGACACATACGGGTGATAAACCATTTGAGTGTCAAGTGTGAAATAAGAAGGTTACCCATTTGTAAAGTTTAAACAGGTACATGCAGACACATACGGGTGATAAACTATTTGAGTGTCAGGTGTGTAATAAGAAGGTCATCCATTTGTCAAGTTTAAACAGGTACATGCAGACACATACGGGTGATAAACCATTTGAGTGTCAAGTGTGTAAGAAGAAGGTCATCAATTTGTCAAGTTTAAACAGATACATGCAGACACATACGGTTGATAAACCATTTGAGTGTCAAGTGTGTAATAAGAAGGTCACCCATTTGTAAAGTTTAAACAGGTATATGCAGACACATACTGTTGATAAACCATTTGAGTGTCAAGTGTGTAATAAAA
Source organism: Panopea generosa (assembly GCA_029582155.1). NCBI lineage: Eukaryota > Metazoa > Mollusca > Bivalvia > Adapedonta > Hiatellidae > Panopea > Panopea generosa. Next base: position 893,178 of record JAPMAH010000025.1, on the reverse strand, counting down.
AGGTCATCAATTTGTCAAGTTTAAACAGATACATGCAGACACATACGGTTGATAAACCATTTGAGTGTCAAATGTGTAATAAGAAGGTCATCAATTTGTCAAGTTTAAACAGGTACATGCAGACACATACGGGTGATAAACCATTTGAGTGTCAAGTGTGTAATAAGAAGGTCATAAACCATATGAGTGTCAGGTGTGTAATAAAAAGGTCACCCATTTGTCAAGTTTAATACAGGTACATGCAGACACATACGGGTAATAAACCATTTGTGTGTCAGGTGTTATAAGTTTACACGGTCCTCCAAATCTCCAAATAGGCACATGTGGATACATACGGGTGATAATCCATAGTTTTGTTTTACTATTCAGCATCATTTTTATGCTTTTAATGGCTTACAGACGATCAGTTTACCTAACCACTTTTTTCTGAGATCCTGGGCAGTTGACAAGGACTCGGGCAAACCCATCAGCTCAAGTAACTAATAACTTTCCCATACAAACATATGATCAATATGCTGTATATGAGCATATAAACACAATCCGGAACAAAATGATACCCAAATTATAATGCATGACTTACACTTTATAAAACAAGCGTGTAACTCACCCGAGTCAAAAAAAATTGTCAAAATGACTTTCAAGGCAGGTAAAGTACATTACGCATATAAAATGTGAAGTTTTTTAATACGACTCGCATAATTCAATTTGAAGCCAAGTTGGAATCCTCGGCAATTTAAAAATAATTTATAAAGCGTTTGTCACGCTTTTTGATTTGGACATCTTTTTTTATAATTCTAAAGCGTTCTGGATAGTGTTTGTTAGCACATATACAGCTCACTGACCATAAATTTATGTATGGGAAATGTGCTCACAACTCAATTGAAAAACTTTTTAAAAAAGTTTAAACGTGGATGTGTTGCTTTAAAGATAAAAATGGATAGAAATTATGAAAAAAAAAAAAAAAAAAAAAAATTAAATGCTTTGAAATTCCATAAAAAAAGTTTGGGTTGCTGCAATTTTTAGTAAGTAGGTAGGAGCATGGCAAACAATACATGTTACTTTGTTTTACATGGGCTGTGTCCAATTAGCTCAGTCAGTTACGCGTCTGACCAGGGGTCATGAGTTTATGATTGATATACAACAATGTGTCTCATTATCACTCGTCTCTCACCACATTCAAGTGGGAAAGTTATCAGTTATTTGCAGAGATTGGGTGTGCTCAAGTACTGGTTAATCCCAGGAAACAGTGGTTAAGTTAACTGATTGTCTGTTAGCCCTGAATGGCATAAAAATGACACTTAATATTCAGTCTATCAATTGTTTTACACAGAGGGATATTAAAATAGCTTGATACAAGTGATCAACATGTCATGATTATGTGTCACCTGCATTAACCTGTAGAAATACCCAGACTTTTACATTAGATGTCAAGGTCAAGGTTACACAAAGGTGACGGTCACATCAGTCAATGACTCATGATATTCATGGATACACCGCTACCTATTATAAAATATATCAATATTTTCACAGACCATTTGGGGGGCATGCGACACTTACCAATGACATTTCTTGTTGTATATTACTTTCTAAAGAATGTGACTTTATTATATTAATACTTTCTAAAGGTGAACACGAATGTGCACAACACACATACAATAATCAATGAACTGGATAAAGATATATGTATACCAATGTTGCATTTTGTTCTTAGATTTTTTTCTTAAGAACACCTGGCAATTAAAGTTTTTGCCAATTACCAAGGTGGTGTTACAGGTGCAACATTGACCTGCTGGAACTCAGTGATGAGCTCTCCAAGTTCATCATTTTATTCTTTATTTCCGCCCTATGTGGAGAGCACATACATACAATAAAATAACAAATTACTATATAAATAGAGACAGAAATAATACATATAACACAAGGCAAAATGAATAACAATTACCATTATGTATTTGATATTGAAAAAATAAGTTTTATGTACAATGTTTAACATTTGTAATGTTTTTCTTGGATTGTTTTTGGCTGCCAGTTATTATATTATATATGCTATTTTTTCTTATTGCTGGTTTCTGTTTGCAGCAACTACGTAAGCTGTTACTGGAGATCATTCATTGGGTACCAAGTAACAAACATTTGAAGTATGTACAGCAGATTTTGTCTCTGATGGACAAACTCCTCGAGGTACAGTATAGGCTCACATGCTTGATTACTATGCAGAAATGTTGTCCTCTTACAGTTTGACCACTACAATTATAGTTATACAGTAAAACCTATTTAAGCAGACACCTCTTTTAAGCAACCACTTATCTTAAGCAGCCACATTTGCTATTTCCCATTCCTATGCTTTCAGAGTTTTTAGCAACAACCTGTCTTAAAACTATTTGCTGCTTCCCTTGACTGACTTCTTAAAACATGTTTGACTGTATTATAAGTGTAATAAAAATGAAGATAAATACTTGAAAAATGTGATTACTTTACATTAATATAAAAATTGAAATATAAAAATCATCTAATATCACCTTTAAATATTGCAAAAAAAACATGAAATAAGGTTAAATGTGCACATGCATATTTTCTAGATGTCACAGTATTTAAGATAAAATAGAGAAGTGTATTTGAAAAAGATCCAATCATAAATGAACTGCTAAAGAAATTGAACACAGCAGAGTATACCTCTGCCATACCCATCCCATTTGTGTCTTGAGCAACATGCCTGTATGTACATGTATTTATATAACTTATTAGAAGAATCATAACTGTTTTATTACCGTAAGCAACAACAATGAATCTTCAAAAATAGTGATATGTATCTATGGTTACAGATAGAAATGAGGAGAATGTACTGGTATGTCTGAAGATCATTATTGAGCTACACAGACAATACAGACCACAGATGAATGAGGAGGTATGGTTTGATATCTCTGATCTTTTTAAAATTCTGATTGGGAAACAAGCAGTGCAGTTCATGGTTTGATGTCAGTTATTCCAGACTGGTTGGACTGATTTATTTAGACTGGTTTGACTGTAAGTGATTCCAGACTAGATTGACTGCAAGTTATTCCAGACTGGTTGGACTGTGAATTACTCCAGACTGATTTGACTGATGTATATCAGACTGGTTTGACTGTGAGTTACTCCAGACGGATTTCACTGAGTTATTATTAGACCGATTTGTCTGTGAATTATTTCAAACTGGTTTGACTGATGTATATCAGACTGGTTTGACTGTGAGTTACTCCAGACAGATTTCACTGAGTTTTATCAGACTGGTTTGTCTGTGAATTATTTCATACTGGTTTGACTGATGTATATCAGGCTGGTTTGACTGAGTTACTCCAGACAGATTTCACTGAGTTATATCAGACTGGTTTGTCTGTGAATTATTTCATACTGGTTTGACTGATGTATATCAGACTGGTTTGACTGTGAGTTACTCCAGACGGATTTCACTGAGTTATATCAAACCGGTTTGTCTGTGAATTATTTCATACTGGTTTGACTGATGTATATCAGACTGGTTTGACTGTGAGTTACTCCAGATGGGTTTCACCGAGTTATATCAGATCGGTTTGTCTGTGAATTATTTCATACTGGTTTGACTGATGTATATCAGACTGGTTTGACTGTGAGTTACTCCAGACGGATTTCACTGAGTTATATCAGACTGGTTTGTCTGTGAATTATTTCATACTGGTTTCACTGATGTATATCAAACTGGTTTGACTGTGAGTTACTCCAGATGGATTTCACTGAGTTAAATTAGTCCGGTTTGTCTGTAAATTATTTCAAACTGGGTTGACTGATGTTTGACCAAGTCATTCTGGACTGGTTTTGCTGTGAGTGATTCCAGCCTGATTTGACAGTTATTCCAGATCCAGACTGGTTTGACTGAGTGATTCCAGACTGGTTTGACAGTGAGCTACTCTAGACTGGTCTGAGTCTTCATTGCTTGCAAATAGTATCATTGACAATGATTTAAATAGAAAATAATTCCCATACATAATCTGAAAGTGAGTGACAGTTGAGTTTCCTTATTTATATAATGTATTTATGATTTTAGATGATAGGAATGATAAGAAGAATATGCATATTTCATTATACCCCCGACAAACGAAGTTTGAGGGGGTATATTGGAGTCGCCCTGTGGTCGGTCTGTCGGTCGGTCTGTCCGTTGCAATTTTCCTTGTCCAGAGCATCACTTGAAAAATACTGGATGAAATTTCATCAAACGTCATACAATGGTAGAATATAATGAGAGGAAGTGCAGTGTACAAGAAACATAACTCTATTCTTGCTAATTACAGAGTTATTGCCCTTTGATATTTTTTCTTGTCCGGAGCATAACTTGAAAAGTACCGGATGGAATTTCATCAAGCTTCATATAATGGTAGAATATAATGAGAGGAAGTGCAGTGTACAAGAAACATAACGCTATTCTTGCTAATTACAGAGTTATTGCCCTTTGATATATTTCCCTTGTCCGGAGCATTTCTTTTAAAGTACTTGATGGAATTTCATCAAACTTCATACAATGGTAAAATATAATGACAGGAAGTGCAGTGTACAGGAAACATAACTTTATTCTTACTAATTACAGAGTTATTGCCCTTTGATATATTTCCCTTGTCCGGAGCATTACTTTTAAAGTACTGGATGGAATTTCATCAAACTTCATACAATGGTAAACCATTTTCTGTCATGGCGGTGTTCGGGGGTATTCATCACCTTCAGTGATAGCTCTAGTTTTAATTCTAAAGTTGAGGGTCATCTGTGGTCTAAGACTTTCTCTCAAGAGTCCAACTTGGTCAAAATGTTTAAGGGAATTAATCAGCATTTTTCAAACTTTTAGAATTGGTTAAAAATGTAATACAATTTTCCTATTTATGTGTATAGAGCGTATCATAATTTTAAAATCTCGTCTCGATTCGGCTGTGGCGACATGTTGGAAGGAATACCTGACTCGATATGTTAAACAGAATTTAATTGGTCCGAAAAAAAACAGTAGACTGGGACTCGCTGTCTCATTGCATACTCAGAGCAGCATCCGCATTCAATACTACATAATGACCAGTGACACTTGTACACAGTCATGTTCTTTATTTTTATAAAAATCTTACAATATTTTTTTTTTTATAATTACGAAATACAACATATTATATTGATTTTATTTTATAAACATAAACTACTACAAACCGCACAAACAAAAGATATATGTGTGAATAAAAACATTCATGACGATAACAGTATTGCATTTATCCCGCATTCGTCAATACACTTTCACCTTTACGTAAACCAGTCCGTGCTATTTTAAATGTTATTTCCGATCACAACATAAGTAAGCAGTTAACACTTTCTTATTTTTCGATTTATTTGACATGTTTTACTGCATATATAATGTAAATGGACTGAATTTGAATAAAACATTCCCCGCTAGGTAAATCATCACCTACAATCTAGCTCACATGAAGAAATTGTCCTGAAATTAATATCTGAACATACCAGTGTAGCAAAATCTTTACTGAATTGATTAATCTTTGAAAAATTACATAAAAAAAAAAAAAAAGAAAAAAAAAGATGAAATCTTCTGTACTTATGTATATCACGCATCCCTTCCCTTAGATCTTAAAAGTTGGAAAAAAACGCACCTAATACGTTAGAATAAACAGTATATAAACTCACTGACCACATATTGCCATAATAAACAGTATATAAACTCACTGACACCGTATTGCCATAATAAACAGTATATAAACTCACTGACACCGTATTGCCATAATAAACAGTATATAAACTTTCTGACCATGTATTGCCATAATAAACAGTATATAAACTCACTGACACCGTATTGCCATAATAAACAGTATATAAACTTTCTGACCATGTATTGCCATAATAAACAGTATATAAACTCACTGACACCGTATTGCCATAATAAACAGTATATAAACTCACTGACCACATATTGCCATAATAAACAGTATATAAACTCACTGACACCGTATTGCCATAATAAACAGTATATAAACTCACTGACCACATATTGCCATAATAAACAGTATATAAACTCACTGACCACGTATTGCCATAATAAACAGTATATAAACTCACTGACACCGTATTGACATAATAAACAGTATATAAACTCACTGACACCGTATTGACATAATAAACAGTAAATAAACTCACTGACACCGTATTGCCATAATAAACAGTATATAAACTCACCGACACCGTATTGCCATAATAAACAGTATATAAACTCACTGACACCGTATTGCCATAATAAACAGTATATAAACTCCCTGACACCGTATTGCCATAAGGATATCTATTTAAACATGCCAAAATGATACATTAAAACAGAATTTCCTAACTCGGACGACGTGCCTAGGCTAGACTAAACTAGATTTCCCATTTTAAAGTGCAATAAAGTTTGAGATGTATTAAATGAGTCACATGATGTCATTTTGATTTCAATTTTTCAGTAGAAATATAATGAATTTTAATCAAATATAAGAGTTCAGGGGGAGGGGATGTATGTCAGTTTTTTTTAAGAGTATATCCTCCATTGATTCTGGTTTACACATAGTTAAAATTGTTTCATCTTAGAAAGAATTTGAATGTCGCCAAGCAGTATTTAAGTGTCATCTATTTTTAGAATGGGGATTTTGTTTCAAGTTTACCGCTCCAATTTAGATACTGATTTTGTCATGTTTTGGTTGATTTGCCATACCAAACTATTCAGATTTGATTTATTATTGATAATGAGATCCTTTTTTCCATTTTAATAATTATTTTATTTTGTAAGACATTTCTAGCCTGATTTCCTGATGTATTCCCTTTAAACCCGGTTCAATAGAACAAAATTCTAAACTATTAAGTTTTACTCTGATACTGCAGATTTTGCTCAAATGCGATTGCTTCATTCATGTTCTGTAGTTATTTTCCTGTAAGTTTACTGCTGCACTGTTTCATAATAATTTTTTCTAAATACATTGTTTCATTTTTAACCTTATTTAGACTCCTAGATTTCTTGAAGTTTGTCAACCAAATATACACCAGCTTGTAGGGACACCTGAACAAGATCTTTGAGCCTCGTTCTCAGATCAAGGTGAATGATGCTGCCGACATTAATGTTGATGTGTTTCAACAGGAGACATTCACCGTGACAACCATAATGACTGATAAAAAGACTGCTGACAACCAGAGCATATTGGTAAGTCAGCTGCAAGATTTTGTTTAAGCATGGTTTAGTGAAGGAAGTTCAGATTTGTAAAAAATGACTCTGTTCCAACCATTCCACTGTCTAAAGGGTTCAGGAGGGGCCCCAAAACAGTAAAAATTTGCAGTTTCAAAAGTCTTTTTTGTTGAAATTACGTGAAAATGTGCACTGGTAAAATAATTTTATTTATTTATACTTATTTATTTTAGCTTGATTGCGAAGTAAGCTCAGGGCTTATATGAAGCGCTCTCGAGTTTGCTTCCTGGGAAGAACCACAAAAAGTTACTTGTTCATATATTTGAATCCCCTGCCCGGCAACAGTCTCCGTGATGATTGATATACGACATTGTGTCCCATTATCATTCGTCTCTCACCACTGATTCAAGTGGGAAAGTTATCAGTTACTTGCGGAGATGGGGTGTGCTCGAGTACTGGTAAATCCCAGGAAACAGTGGGTAGGTTAACTGATCGTCTGTTAGCCCTCGATGGCATAAAAATGACGCTAAATATTCAATCAATCAATCAATCATATATTTGCAGTATAACATTATGTTATCCCTGAAGGTTCTGGCAGAGCTACCGATCATCGTGGTGTTGATGTATCAGCTGTACAAGCCAAATGTTCACCAGGAAGTGGCCAACTTTATACCTCTTGTTATGAACACCATCACACTACAACCTCTGCCACAACACAGGTAGGTATAGCCCATCTTAAAAAAGCTGGAAATAATTCATTCTTTCCACACTCATGCTTTACTGTTCTCGAAAGACGCAGTTTTTACATGTTTATGCCAGCAGATGAGTGGTGTTCTTAATTTATAATAGTTGAAGATGTTCTATACTAGTTGAAGATGTTTTATACTATTTGTAGATGTTCTATACTATTTGAAGGTGTTCTATACTATTTGAAGGTAATCTATACTATTTTAAGATGTTCTATACTATTTGTAGATGTTCTATATTATTTGAAGGTGTTCTGTACTATTTGTAGATGTTCCATACTAGCTGAAGATGTTCTTTACTACATGTATTTGTAGATGTTTTATACTAGTTGAAGATGTTCTATACTATTTGAAGGTGTTCTATACTATTTGTAGATGTTCTATACTATTTGTAGTTGTTCAATACATGTTCTATACTATTTGTAGATGTACTTTTTGTAGATGTTCTATACATGTTCTATACTATTTGAAGATGTTCTATACTAGTTGAAGATGTTCTATACTATTTAAAGATGTTCTATACTATTTGTAGATGTTCTATACTATTTGTAGTTGTTCAAAACATGTTCTATACTATTTGTAGATGTACTATTTGTAGATGTTCTATACATGTTCTATACTATTTGAAGATGTTCTATACTAGTTGAAGGTGTTCTATACTATTTGAAGATGTTCTATACTATTTGAAGATGTTATATACTATTTGAAAGTGTTCTATACTATTTTAAGATGTTCTATACTAGTTGAAGGTGTTTTATACTAGTTGAAGATGTTATATCCTATTTGAAGATGTTCTATACTATTTGAAGGTGTTCTATACTAGTTGAAGATGTTATATCCTATTTGAAGATGTTCTATACTATTTGAAAGTGTTCTATACTAGTTGAAAATGTTCTATACTAGTTAAAGGTGTTCTATACTATTTTAAGATGTTATATACTATTTGAAGATGTTCTATACTGTTTGAAGATGTTAAATACTATTTGTAGATGTTTTATACTGTTTGAAGATGTTCTATACTGTCGTTTTTGAAGATGTTTTATCCTATTTGAAAGTATACTATTTGAAAGTATATTATTTGAGGATGATGTATCCTATTTGAAGATGTTATATCCTATTTGAAGATGTTATATCCTATTCAAAAATGTTTTATGCTATTGTAATATGTTTTAAATGATTCGAAGGATGTTTTATATGATTTGAAGGTATACATATTTGAAGATGTTATATACTATTTGAAGGTATGCATACTTGAAGATGTTATATACTATTTGAAGGTATGCATACTTGAAGATGTTATATACTATCTGAAGGTATGTATACTTGAAGATGTTAAATACTATTGAAGATGTTAAATACTATTTGAAGGTTTACATACTTGAAGATGTTAAATACTATTTGAAGGTTTACATACTTGATGATGTTATATACTATTTGAAGATTTTATATATGTTATATATTTTTTAAGGTATACATATTTGAAGGTATACTATTCAAAGATGTTATATACTATTTGAAGGTATACATATTTGAAGATGTTATATACTATTTGAAGTTGATCTATACAATACAAAGATGTTACATACTGTTTGAATTATTGCAGGGCACATCCAGCTTTCACCAAGGAAGGTTTTGTTGATTTTGTTGCTGCCCAGATTAAAACACTGTCTTTCTTGGCTTATATCGTCAGAATTTTTCGGGTAAATTTTTTCAATATTTCAGATATCAATAATTATTTAGTAGAAGTTTGTTCCAATTTACAGTATAGTTTTGACTGAAATATTCCAAGAATATGTAGATGTAGTGTACTTGCCCTTTCATCTACAAGACTGTCACAAATAGATAATTAAGTTTTTGTATGTAAGCTGGTTTCTAAGTAACTACTAAGAAGAGGGTGGGGTAGGGAGGGGGAGTGGATTGAAACCTTCTATCACTGTGTTAACTATGAAGTGTTGTGCAGAAATGCATAGCTTTTATAACTTTTTCATTCATTTTGGCGAATTAAGGATTTATCTTTTTTAAGTAGTTAGATATGCTCCACAAAGGAGTGGGGATGGACTTATGGGTTTCTGATTAGTTGTTTGTATTGTCTATACCAATTTATTTTAGCCTTGATTGTGAAGAAAGATAAAGGTTATATGACTGCTATTGAGTCCGTTTTCTGAGTGTTGTTTTATTGAGAGGTGAGGATTGTACCTTCAACCTCTGGTGGGAGGCGTCAATTCTCTATCTACTACACTATGTAAACTTGAGTATATCATTGAATGGTTACGAGAATGGAATGAAGTTGTACACATATGTTCTTTCAGGAGCCTTACTATTATATCAGGCCTTCTAAAATTGCCAGTTTTTCGGTTTTTGGACCGATTTCTGAAGTTCAAAACCGGTTTTCGTTTCAAAGTTTAATAAAAAACGGTCCAAATATTTTCAAAGTTTAATAAAAAAACGGTCCAGAAATTTTCTATCGGTCGTATAAAATATCATAAATTTCTCTTACCATGCCATACTGACCTGTGAAATATGCCGTTGCGGCAATATCATTTGACCCAATAATCCGTTTCTTTTGTCACCTGCTGTGCGAAATGATGTCAATTTCGACTAAACCATTGACGGTATTAGAGGAGTTTATCGGAAGAGTCTATCACTATGTAGCACGCCTCCGATGTGTGATCAGCGACCCATAGCGTTCTATCGGTTCATCAAATTACTCTGTTTACGTCTGTAATTTTTTTGATATACCGCTAACCAAAGCTGGGACGGTCGGACCGAATATTGTTTGTGTCATTAAAATATTTGATAAAACGTGCAGCGTTACTTGCTTGTTTCATTTTTTTTTGAAAAATATTTAATTAAATTATAAAATTGATGACATTAATTAATGAAAGTGATAAAACCTGGACCGATTTTGTTTTGATGTGGGACAGGTTCTGAATGATTTATTTCGGTGGTTGAATCGTTACATTGGTTTCCATGGTGATTATTTCACGCAGCTTCCGGAACTTGCAACTCTTCCGGTTCGATCGATCATTTTTAATATAATGAAAATTATTCAGTAATGCGGAAACATAATGTCAGTCATTAAAATGTACACATTGTGGTAAAGTATGTTATAAATAATACACAAATAAACTTGAAATCGTTCCTTATTAATAAATAAACGGAGAAAATACATGATGCAGCTGACATGGTGGGTGGGGTATGCATACATGTAAAGGCATAATGTTACGCAATTTTAGTGATTTTTTTAAAATAAGTGTGATTCTAACGGTAGTAAAAAACCTGGACCGATTTGCATTTTGGAATTTTAGAAGGCCTGTATTATATACACATGTTGGATAAATATACTATGTGAAGTAATGTATAAAAATGATAATTTCTGTATAATTGATATCATATGCATTGATCTGAAATTTACATTGGCCTTCTTTTGTTATACATTTATATCTCAATATTTTTCAGTAGCAATTTCAGACTTATTCCCCAAAGATGGTTGAAGGTCACTTGAGTTTACTGGCACTTTGTCCCCAGGAAGTGGCCCGGGAAAGAGTTGTTCATAGCCGCCAAGCATATTTTGGCCACAGATTTTCGAAATAGTGAGTAACAGAAACTGACAAAGTTACATATTGACAACTATTTTATGACACACTGATTCAAAAATTTAAAGATATGCAGCAGCATTTTTGAATTTCTACATTCATTTTTGTCTCACCTTCAAAGAAAAAACAAAAAACACATAGTTTTGTTATGGGTAGTACTACTCAAAACACTAGCATATTTTGAGTGACCTTTGCCTTGACCTCTTTGGATGAATAATCTGGCCTACAAAAGTGTTCAGTTCTTTCTTTAGCCGTATAATTCACCAAACTGTTCATAGCTGTGTTTAGGTAGTAATGCAATTTTTTTTCCAGATGACCTTGACCTTAGTAATAATTAACTTTGCCTACAAGATGTTATGTTTTTTTGTGATTAGCTCCTTTCCTTTTTAACCTTTTCAAGATTTTCGTTTCCCTTCAATAACTAGAGTATTTTTCATCTGAACTGAACCAAACTTACACAAAGTATGTACTTCTATAAAATCTAGGCCAAGTTCGATATCCAACCAATACGGACCATTATCTTCAGAGTTATGGCCCTTTAATTAGTCAAAAATGCTAAAATTGCCCATTTCTGCTCAATAACTAGAGTATTCTTTATCAGAACTGAAGCAAACTTACACAAAGTGTGAATCTTTATAAAATCTAGGCCAGGTTTGATAAACAGCCAATTTGGACTATTATCTTTAGAGTTATGGCTCTTTAATTAGTCAAAAAATGCTTAATTTACAGTTTCAGCTCAATGACTAGAGTATTTTTTATAAGAACTGAAGTAAACTTATACAAAGCATTTCTATAGAATCTAGGCCAAGTTCGATAACCAGCCAATACCGACCATTATCTTTTGAGTAATGGCCCTTTAGTTAGTCAAAAATGCTTAAATTGCTCGTTTCTGCTCAATAACTAGAGTATTTTTATCAGAACTGAATCAAACTTACACAAAGTGTGAATCTCTATAAAACCTAGGCCAAGTTCGATAACCAACCAATTCAAACTTCTCTTTAGAGTTATGGCCATTTGATTAGTCAAAAATTGTCCGTTTCCACTCAATAACTAGAGTATTTTTATCAGAACTGAAGCACACTTACACAAAGTGTGTATCTCTATAAAATCTAGGCCAAGTTCAATAACCAGCCAATTCAGACTATTATCTTTAGAGTTTTGGCCCTTTAATTAGTAAAAAATGCTAAAATTTACCGTTTCCGCTCATTAACTAGAGTATTCTTTATCTTAACTGAAGCCAACAGACACAAAGTGTGTATCTCTATCAAATCTGAGCCATGTTTGATAACCAGCCAATTTTGACCATTATCTTCAGAGTTATGGCCCTTTAATTATTAAAAAATGCTAAAATTGATTGTTTCCGCAACCAAACTTATACAATTTTTCTAAAAATAATTTTTTTCTTTTATTATTTCGATGAAGATACTAAAAAAGTTTGGATTGATGTATTGATATATATATTAAAATGAAACTCCATGAACATGCAAATTTTGTCTTGAAAATAGTTTGCGGTGCCCTTGCTCAGTTGATAGCCGTGATGCAAAAAATATTATAAAAAATACAAATGATTTATAAGAGAAATGTACAGGTCCATTTAAAATTTCATGTATTTTGTAATATATTTGTAGAATCAAATATCATGTTTAAGAAATTGTTGCTATTAGTTGAGCATGTGTGACCTACCTCCTGTGGGCACTGGAAACAATACCACCACTTAAGCCTCAATGCAAAATGTGAAAATATTGATGTATTATTTTATGAATATGCATGTTTGTTTCCGAGTATAATTACATTACATCTTTCATAATGTGAATTACGGAAGTAAACTTTAAAAAAACTTTATTTCATGCTTTTTTAACAAAACTATTGCATCAATGTTTTACAAATAAAAAAATTTGAATTGTATGCTTTTTTATTTTCTGCTTCAGTGTACATAAAATTCTTGCATGAAATAGAGTTGTAGTTGCAGAATTGCTAAAATGTTTGAAAAACATGGTTTTCGGGGAATTTCCACATCTCTTGTTTTTGAAATTAATTGGCTCAGAGCCACTTAATTTGGTCCATATTATGTTATGGGTAGTACAACTTCATTTTTTAGATGATCTTGACCTTTACAAATAATTAACCAGCCTACAAAATATTTAATTTTTGTGTTATTTTTACTGATAAAATGCTTTGTGTTTTAACTGCAGAGTTTGTAATAGATAAACTGTTGACAAAGTTATCTTGATTGGTAATGGCTGGACCACCCACGAATCTCTCCAGTATACATGCACGTTCATTCTTAATTATTTCATTGTTTTGGATCAGTGTTTTTATGCCACTTAAGCATGTTACATTTAGTTGTATTGGTGAAGACATCAGATCCCTAAACACAGATCTCAGTGGAACAGTTACTGGCCCAATGTAAATAACTTCTCACAGAAAGTGATTTAAATAGATTGAACTGGGCTAAGACCCACATCCTCAGGGGTGGGGCGCAGAGGTTATTGATCTTTAGATGTCAACTACATGTAGGACCACACGGCCACAAATGGCACCATCATTCTAAATTAATCAATAAATAAAAAAGCAAGTCAAAAAGGACATGTTAAACAAAATAGGGATATTAATTTTGCGTATAGTTTTTATTTTAAAGACTACTGAAAGCTAAAAATAGTATTTATAAGATTATATCAGTAGGAATGTCACAACATCAGAAGGCAGTAATATTTCTTCCGAGGCTGGGACTATGTGTTGTGTTCTTGCCTGCAACTTTTTGCGGAATAACCAAAATTTATCTGCCATTCAATTTAGAAGAGATTAACTTTTTTAACCAACATGGCGATGATGAAATGATTCTGATTCGGTAAGTTGTAAGTAAATAATGTGTTGAGGATGCAATGGTTGTCGGTATTGAATTATTTCCATTTTAAATTACCATACCCATAATTAGTATAATTTTTGCCAAGATTTGTGTACATTTTACGAACATTGTGAAATATATTCATTTTAGCAGACGCTGAAATTTGACAGGTCACCGTGACACAGATATTGAACACAGTTGGAAACAAGAAAGTGACATAATTATTTTTAAATCATTGGGTGTGTGATTCAAACAAGAACGGCATGTTGTGCAAAATAAAAATCTAGTAGTTGACTAGATTACAACTAGTATACAAGGTAGGCCATTGTGCTTCATTTTGTTTGTTTTGTTTCTTTCCTGTTTTTCTTTTGGGTTCACTTTTCTTTCTCTCGAGTCTCCCCACATATGAGGTCTGTGTGTTGTCTTCAATTGAAAACATTCTCAAATATTCATGTGACAATATCTTGCACCATAGATCTATTCAAACAATCACCCAAGGTATTTTTAGTTTACCCTTTTTTATCTGTTGTTACCCGAGACAATAAACAACAGGTCAAATACGTCACAGCTTGTATGAAACATATGAAGAGAGAAATATATTTTCAATTTCAGTATTTGCCCTGTCAACAAATAGTTACAGGTTCAAGTCCCCGACTGGCTACATAGTTTTCTTGTCGTGTTATATTGGCACCCAAAATGGGACTGTGACTTACATAATTATGTTCCAGGAAACATTCATATGATTTTCTGTATGGATATCGGACGAATTCAGGGTTTCAGTCTAGAAGGGGTGGACTTTGGGTGCACAACACAAAATCTGAATAAGCACCACATGATCTTCAGTAGAAATACAGTGAATTTTAATAAAGTATGAGAGTTTAGAGGATGCATACATCGACTTTATTTTTTAAGAGTACCAGTACATCCGCCATTGGAAATTTAGAGACAAATTTAAATTCTTGGTAGAATAAATTGTCACATTGTGTAACATTTCTTAACAATATATATGTCAGCCAGCTCAATTGGACTGGCTGTATTTAAATTTTTGTTTTATTGTCCTGTTACATTGTCGCCCAATGTGGGACTGTTACTTATTGTATTCTGAGAAATATTTACATGATTCTCTAGTCTGAATGGAAATTCAGGGATAAATTCCAGTTTGTGGGAGCCTTTGTCACAGTGTGTTGTTAACCTGTTAGGAGAGAAATGTATGTATGCAGTCCCACTAGCTCAGTAAAGCATAAACCTTGTCAGTGAAAGATTTCAAGTCCTAGACTAGCTGAATATTTTCCTGTCCAGTTGCAAATATGAAGAAAGCTGTCCATTAACATCTAATTTACTCTGGCTATGTCTACCCTCTTATAACTGGTAAGACCGCTGAATTTACACAAAACTGTTGGTGAAACAGAAACCAGGATGTTTTACATGTATTATTATAATTTTTATATTGTGTGTAAACAAAAATGATTGCTTTGTATTTTGGATAATTCATAATTTTTTATTTATATTTTATCTCACAATCAGCAATAATACAGACGATTTGCCAGAGGCAATGAGGACAGTCTTTGAAGAGGTACAATTTGATATATACAAACTTAACTGTTGTGATATGGAGAAAAACAAACAGTGAAACAATTGTTCACGTTATTGCTTATAAGAACAGGTCACAAGTCTGCTTTCTGGGTACAACCAGTACCGAGTGTTGGTTTTTGAGAGGCATTGGGAGGAGCTAGGGGTTGAACTTGCATCGTCTTGTGTGAGCAGACAACACTCTACCTACAGAACTAACGTCTGCTGTTCTTTTATAAAGTTTTGACAGCCACTCAGAAAGCAAACGGATCAACACAAATTATTTGCTCAACTGATGCGACAGTATTATGTGCAATATTTATACTTTTATGTAAAATCAGATTATTTTTAAACTTTCTATGATTACTTCATTAAAGTGGGCATTTTTTACAATGAATAATGCATTTATTGACAATTTAATTTTCTGTTTAATGGAAAGACTGCATTTTCCCACAGATTTAGAAATAACTGCCATACTATCTCACATACACATGTTTTGATGTAGCTTGGCTTGAACCCACAACCTCAGCAGTGTGAGGTTCATGGTTTTGAGATTAATTAGCCCTCTAAATCCGGTGTAGTACAACAGATAGGTCAATCCTTAAAATGTTTGTTTGATGTGCTCTGACCCAGTATTTTTCATGTGGGTAGGTAGGTAGCTATTCATATTTTTGCCATTTTTGATTTTGCATAATACACATCCTCCATGGCTGAGTGATCTGAGGCGTCATCTCAAGATCACTTACTTCTCACCGCTAAGATCCTAGGTTCAAGTCCTGCCCGGTCCAAAACTTTATGCGAGAAAGTTTACCAGTGACTTGTGGAAGGACAGTGGTTCTGCTCATATGCATTCTGACATCTTCCTCTACCAAATAAACTGGATCAGGAGCGTAGCTTCCTATAGGCACTGTAGGCACGTGTCTACACCTTTTTTTTTGAGAAATTGAAAAAAATAAAAATGCAATAAAACTCAGACAACATTACATTTATATGGTTATAAAACAGTGAATTCAAGGTTAATATTAATGATAACTAGGCACCTAAAAAGTCTAGCTGAAAATACTTTCTGGGGGAACTTGCCCTGAACCCCACTACAACTACACATCGTTTTCAACCAAGCTACGCCCCTATGGATATGCCATATATAATCTGAAATATGTTGAAAGTTGTGTTGAAACCCATTAAAAAAATCTGCATAATCATTTCAAACAAAAATAGACAGAAATCATGAAAACACAATGAAAAAAATTCAATAGAAAAAGTTTTTGAGTGAGTAGGTAGAAGCAAAGCAAACAAATAGTTTGTAAGAAGGGCCTTATGAAGTCTACACTTTAAATCATTTGCATGTATTATAAAAAGAATAGAAATACTGTATATATCAAAAGATGTGATTTTTTTTTTTTTAATTATGTTACCTCTAACCTTTATATTTACATCTGCACCTGCAGTATGACATTTGTCATTTACAGGGAGTGTACCAAGATAAAATGCTATAAATGTCTTAAAAATAAATAACTATAAAAATGGATAAAAACCATTTCCTAATCATTTAGAAAATTGATATAAACCGAATTGTTTCACAAAATATGTTGCCATTTTAGTAGGTTTAGTTTTAATATATCATTTTAGCATGTTTATAGAGATATCTTTTTGGATATGGGGTCAGTAAGCATATATTGGCATTGTATATTGGAAAAAAATGTTTTTGTCAATTTTAAGTTTTGAAAAATCCTGATATATTATCTTTCAAGTACATAATGATAGGACTCAACGGATAAAATTTCGAAAAATCCTGATATATTCACTCTAAAATCTGTAATTAATATTTGATTCTGTAGACATGATATATGTAAAGCATGTTTTATGTTTTGATACAGGCTGTCCGACTTGCCACTACATTATGACGCTTGAGAAACCCCAGTGTCATAAATAAGAACGGAGTCAGCCACCACAGTTGTGTCTTATACGGTTGTTGATAAAACAAGTACTATTTCAGGTATAAATATACTTTAATTTAAATGGATTATTTCATCGTTTCATTTTAAATCTGAAGTTTTTCTATAAGCATTGACTTCTTAGATATAACATACCTACTGGTATGTTCTTTAGTTTATGGGAAATTGAACAAAATGAACTTGGGAAGCCAAATCACGCATGTATAGATGTGATATTTCAACAGTTTATATCAAAGACAGTCACTTGTCAGTTCTACATTTCACATGCAAATTATATTTTTGAGAGAATAAAAGAACGAGTATTGAATTTATTAAACAAGTTTAATAAATATAATAATAAATGAGCTATAATGTATGATTATTTTTATCATATAACTCCGAAACATTTATCTTTTATTTAAATTTAAAATTTAACGTTTCATGTCTATAAGGAATGAGAAAAAGTCTGGAATATTTGTTTCCTTCATTTGTAGTATGATGTATGATGTAACCTCACAAAATAACGTAATATAAATCAGAATGATATTTTGCATTTTACCAAGTTGTACAGAAAACACTGACAATGAATCAGAAGTGATATTACACTAGATTAATATAAAAAAGATAATATCGGTTTATCACAATCAGGCACCATAATTATGCTATGTATTTATTTAATACAGTTTATATATATATATAAATCTGTACTTTTTATATTATGTTATATCAGGATGAAGGAGTGCGATAGGGCAGTGGATAGAATGTTGGCTGCTTGTAACAGAGGTTATGGTTTAGGTTCAAACATCATTCATCTCAGCTTTTATCGTAGCCTGGCCAAGAGTGATATAAACTGTCAGTCAAATGATGTTAAACACTAAACCAGGTAGCTTCCTTTAGTAAACAATTAATAATAAAGAACTTAATGAACACTAACTATTACTTATTTCCTCATTTGTCTGTTAACCCTTGATGGCATAACAATGATGCTAAAACATTCAACATCAACATTTATGTATTGACATTCATTTTTCAGTATTAACTTCTCCATCAAAAAGTTCAGGAGAAGTCCTCAGTGACAGAGTGATTTAAGGTACTGTTATCTAAGACTACTTATCTTTCATGGCTGAGGTTATGGGTTTAAGCATCACTCGGTCCCAAAACTTTATGTAAGAAAGTTTGCCAGTTACTTGCAGAAGGAGAATTGGTTCAGATTCATTCTAAGGTCATCCTTCCCTAATAAAACTGAATATGACATATATATTACCTGCCATTTTCAGAAAATGGCATTAAAACCCATTCAAAAAAATGAAGGTAAGATTGGATAGATCAATTGGTTGAGCATCTGACTTTGCATCTGAGAATGCTGAGTTTGAATCCCCGGAAATAGTGATAAGGTTAACTGATCATAATTATATTGATAAAATTTACCTAGTTATTGAGACTGTATACAAGATTAGAAAATTATTGCAAAGCAAAGTTCAGTTCTTTAAATATTTAATTTTTTTATCATATTTATCTCCACAGCTCAGGAGTTCAGCCATATTTGGATTACCAAGGTGCATGTCAATGAAGATTGGATTTCCCCTTAGCAACAGGTTAAGGTTGATATCAGTTATGCCTTCTGATCTTATGGTGTTAAACATTTCAGTTTGAGGATTGTTATAGTTTTGACAGTAGAGTAAGAAATGGTTACTGTCTTCGAGTGAACGGCATGTACACATGGGACTTTCAACGGTTTACTTTCCCCAGTTACCACACATACTACAATTACTAATTTAGATAATGCTTGCAATATATAATGCAAATTATGGCCCTTGTTTGACTTGGAATTCTGGTTAAAGTTTTGCATGCTAGTATCATCAAGTCCACATCTTACCGACCACTCATTGTAATTGATTTAAAATTTTGTGTAAAGCTTAATTTGCAGTTGTGAAATCAAAGTTGGATAACTCTTGCCAGATTTATTTTTCAAAGTTTTTGACTTAGAACGTCTCACACCACTATTACATTTCCCTTAGTAACATTTATGTCAAAATCTAAGTGAAAAAACAAAATCTGCAGCATGTGTCTGGGTTCAGTTCTTCACTGGTTCAACATGTGCAATTATAAAGGAAATAAAGCATACATTGGCAAGGTTTTTATTTTTAAAATTCAATGTTTTTGTGATGCATTTTTAGAGTAATAATATGTCAACTATTTGCCCATGATGCAGTTCAAACCAAAAATTCCGAGATTACACAGAATTGCCCAGAAATCTGGTATCGGCATCAAATTTTCAGTGGTGATTTCTAAAATACTGACCATTTAACACGATAGGTAAAAATAATCACTGCAATATAAAGCCCTCAAAAAAGAAGAAAAAGAGTTTTATTTCTACCTCCTTCATCTGTTTGTCTGGAGTATTGAAGAGAGATAATAATGATGTGAGTCCTAAAAATATGGTTAAAGTTTATATCTCAACACCACTGCATGCTTTGGATTGAAACTTTATTTATGGTTTGACAGTTAAAAGACCTCAGTTTAGTAAGTGACACAAGTCCTGTATACTTGGATCATTCACCAGTCTCAATCAAAGTTTGATCTTTTATGACAAATTATATGAATATTGAAGTCGCTGTCTTATGGATTGCTCTTGTTATCATCTATTTTAGTGGCTTGAGATCTGAAATATTATGTATTTGCTACAGTTGAGACTAGGTCCTTCATTAAAGTACAAGGAATTTAATACTCATAAGAAGTCTGAACAGAGCACAATTATGAGGTCCTCCAATGAGGGTCCCTGTTCCCTGAATCTCTTAAAATAATGGCCATTGTTCCCCAGATCTCAAAAAATATTTTCCATAGTTCACCAAAAGTATTTCTCCCAGATCTCTAAAATTAGGACTTTGATCCCTGAATCCCTGAAAGTAATAGCCATTGTTCCCCAGATCTCTAGAAATAATTTGCCTTGTTCCCCAGATCTCCAAAACCCCTGGAAGAGCCTCATTTGTGAAATTTACAAACTATCTTTTCATGAACTGATTAGCCAAATTTGTTCATATTTAGTGTAAATGGTTCTTAATTATGAACAATAATTCTCATTTTTGACATCTATAAGACATTCAAAGATTTAATCCATAAAATGGAAGTGAATGGTTAATCAGTTGAGAGACTAAAGCCCTATTTGACCTCTTGTTAGATCATATGAGTCAAAGGTTCTAGTGAGCTTTTGTAATTGTTTTTGTCTATCATTCACCTGACTATCAACTATTTCTTTAAACATCTTCTCTGAAACCAATTGTTTTAATTAATGGTTGATATAGTTATCATTAATCAATAAACCATCTGTGCATGACATCAACTTGAAAGGCTTCAAACACATGCAAACCTCATTGGAACTGACATCTTATTTTATACCTTTTTAGAAATTACTGTATATTGATTTCTCAGTGAATATTTTTTTAAAGTGAATGTTTCACTTTGAAATTGTGAACTTTTAACCTTTTATAGTCTGATTAATAATCTCGTTAACACCAAATGTGGTAGTAAACATGATTGACTTTGCATGTAATATAACTGTTTGTAAATAATGTAGATTGTATTAGTTGACAGCTGTATTTGTTTCTTGTAATGTTTGCAGTCATATGTAAAAATAAATAATTAAAATTACAAAATATATTACTTTTTTGTAAGCTTTTAGCCAAAGGTACAATGTTAATATTTCTGATCAGCCTGTTCGGTCTAGCTCATTAATATATCATGGAATCGTCATTAGACTTACATAGTATTACAATAATACAACCATGATATTCCACAATTTTCAGGAATTTCTAACAAACATGTTTCACTGGTCACATAAAAATGATGTGTTGTACCGATTCTCAAAATGCTTTCATTAATTTACAGATTTCACAGATTTTTAGATGTAGATGACATGTATATACAAACTTTGCAATTACATGTAGATGACATGTATGTACAAACTTTGCAATTACATGTAGATGACATATATGTACAAACTTTGCATTGACATGTAGATGACATGTATATACAAACTTTGCATTGACACATTAATGACATGTATATACAAACTTTGCATTAACATGTAGATGACATGTATGTACACACTTTGCATTTACATGTAATTGACATGTATGTACAAACTTTGCATTTACATGTAATTGACATGTATGTATAAACTTTGCATTTACATGTAAATGACATGTGTATATATACAAACTTTGCATTAACATGTAGATGACATGTTTATACAAACATTGCATTTACATGTAAATGACATGTGTGTACAAATTTTGCATTTACATGTTAATGATATGTATGTACAAATGTATGTACAAATTTTGTATTTACATGTAGATGACATGTATGTACAAAAACATGAAAAGTGTCGAAACGGGGTGCCTACCTACAATACAAACCATAGACACAATATCAAGGCATCTACCAAACCAATAGATTTGGTGTCAACCATGACAGTCATATACTATGGTTAAGACTCAATGAAAAAAATCAAAGTGCTATTGCATCTACAAGCAAATGGTTAACAGATGGATAAATTTACCATGAGATAAGTTAAACAAGAACAATACTTTTGCATTATATTTAAACAAGAGTTATCTAACTTAGTTATTACAATAGGTTTGATGACTGGGAAGTCTTGTGTGAAGTTTCAGTCAAATACATGAAGTGGTTGGTGAGATATGGACTTGATTGTACTTGTATTCAAAACTTTATCAAGATTTTCTTAGTCAAATAAAGGCAATAATTTGCAATATATTCAGGCAAGCATTATATAACTGAGTTATTGTAGTAGGGTTGATAACTAGGAAGGCTTGTGTAAAGTTTCAATCCAATACATGCAATGGTTACAAAGATTTTAGTTTACACATAAAACTTTTACTAAGGTGTGACTCCGACGCTGTGATGAATAGAATAGTTTTATACCTTATTCTTCGAAAAGTCAAGCTAAAAATGAAATTTGCATCTTGTAGATATATCAATTTCCAAACAAAGTTTTTTTTTTAAATGATATTTACAAAAATTGCTGGTATTACTTCTTTTTTTGCAAGGCAATTGCTAGGCAAGTATTGGTAGATTAAATTGCATATCAGTTGATTTACACAGTTTTTACCATTTAATTAATCAGATTATCAAATCCAAATTACCATTGCTTCCATAGCTGCCTCCACATACAGCTGTTTCTGCAACAGGCAATCCTGAAATGAATAGAATGGATTAACAACGTTCTACTGGCTTATAGTGGCCAAAGAACTTTTTGAAATTTGTTTGACATGGGTAGGTTTTTTTTGATTTTTTTTCAATATTTTTAGTGACAGTGATCATCTTGAATTTTAGATAAAAAAATCATGTGTATAGTTTTACATTAATGAGAAACATCCATGTAAAGTCTGAATACAACTGGCCCAGTGGTTTGTCATTTTATTTGATAAAACTACCTTGTAATATACAGTCAAATCTGTATAAGTGGCCACCTCTATCCAGCAGCAACTTGTATTAAGCAGACATATTTGATATTTCCTGTTTATATGCTTTCAGAGCAAATTACCCTGCATTAAACTACAACCTGTCTTAAAACACCACATCTGCGTCTTCCCTTGACTGGTTGCTTAAGACAGGTTGGACTGTATATTCAAAATGACAGCAGAGATGGTTTAGTGGTAGAGCGTAAGGAAGGTCACAGGTTTGATCCTCAAGCAGGTCATAACATATACTTGAGAAAGTGTTCCAGAAGCTTCCTTGCTTGGTGTTCAACATTTATAGGATAATTCTAGGTCTGGTCAGTATAATGCGACTTGGGGTATCAATCATCCATGTGTCTGCAGCATGATACTCCAGAACACAGTCTCTGGTTATTTTACACTAGAGATCACTTAAATTGAAGCACAGATCCAAATTAAAAAATAAACAAGAGAGTCAAGAAGGCCTGAATCGCTCTACTGGCAACAAATTTAATGAACATTTCAGAGAAATGATTTTTCGTAAATTCCTCTTCAACAAATCTTTTTGGAGACCACAATGCAATGCTACATGTAAACTATTTGGGTGCATTTGTGGTCGAATCAAGATAGTTCAAGAACTTGTCTGTGATCTTTTGGTTATGTAACTGCTGTGCAAGTTTAGTTAAGATTTAATGAAAACAAGCAAAAAATTAACTTATTATTCACTTTTTCAAATGTGCTCGGAGTCTGCACAACATCATCTACAAATAATGAAATCAATGGTCATTTGATACTTTCATGGTATACAGTCTAACCTGTCCTTGCGGCCACCTCTTATAAGCAGTCACCGATGTTAAGCGGCCGCTTCAAAATCCCCCCGTGTAAATTGCCTATAAAAAGTAAATGTATTAAATGGTCACCTATTTAACGCAGCCAGCGGCCAGTTTATTTCATCCCAAACAATACCCGTAAGTGGTCAGCAGCCAGGCGTATGCGGTCAGATGTAGTGGCTGACCTTTATCACTTAGCGGTCAAAAAACCTTTTGGTTGGCCACTATTTCAACCATATTGTATAATCCTGCGATCAATTAACACTATTGCTTCTGTTACGAAAACACACCTCTTTACCCAGAGCAAGCGTGCATATATACGGTCTAATAAGCAATAAGAATAGCAAGATTCATGTAAACACATTGGAAGCAAATTTCACTGAGGCGTTTATACACAATTATCAAACTGGGTAAGATTAAAAAGATAATTGCAATTGGTCAGTTTGTTTAAATTATAATTAAATTAATTTTTATTGGCTTTGAAAGTGGGTGCGAATGCAATGGAATATCTTTTTTTAATATCATAATTTATTTTTATTTGCGATTAACTCGATACATATCGTACACAATATCTGCTGCAAAAAGTGTTTGACTTCGGATGAACGTTTAAGAGTGGTTAAAAGTGTAAATTTTGATAAAGGTATCGATAAAACACAGAACCAAAATATGTCCTGACATAACCACGAAATAATGGATAATGCTTAATAAAAAATACATATGGATTTATTTTATGCTTAATGAAACATAAATTTTTTTTAATTAAATAATATAAATTATTTATTTATATGTACTTCTATATAAAATACTGTCAGTTTATTTTCTTCCTGTGGATTTTTCTCATTTACCCCAGTACATATTTCAAAACAACTTATGGGCATGGTTCATGTACCATGCATGTGTGATCACTGTTTGTTGTCTGTCACAATAAACATCATGACTTCAGCTTTTTCGGTAAAAATATGGACCCTCTATTTAGCAGCTACTTGTGTTAAGCAGCCAGTTTGGAAATTTCCCTTGGGTGGCTGCTTAATACAGGTTAGACTGTATTTTCAAAATTTCTAACCTGTTTTTTGTTGTTTTTCTATCAAATTATGATATATTAATTGACATAAAAAGCATGGTAGCTCTGTCTTCTAACAGAAAGTCAAACCCAGAACCAATGGATCAAGAATACAGCTGTAGCTAGAACCATGGGTTGTGCACTCTCTTAATGGATCAAGATTACAGCTGTAGCTAGAACCTTGGGTTGTGCACTCTCTTAATGGATCAAGAATACAGCTGTAGCTAGAACCTTGGGTTGTGCACTCTCTTAATGGATCAAGAATACAGCTGTAGCTATTACCTGGGGTTGTGCACTCTCTTAATGGATCAAGAATACAGCTGTAGCTAGAATCTTGGGTTGTGCACTCTCTTATTAATAGTTCAATGAATCCACTTTGATGCATTCAAGTTCAGACAACAACAAATACTCCGAGAGATCTTTAAAATCATGCTAGAGTGTTTACATTGTACACTTGACAGTCCAGGCCGCTGTTGTTGTGATCACTTATATATCACTGCTTATAACTATATTTGTATACATGTATATCATCAAATCAGATTCCGAATTGTTTCCAACAAAGTCACATTCTCTTGCAAAGTGATTCTGTTACAAATTTGGTAGCACTACAATTGTTTACAAATAAGGAAACTAGTCAAGTAATATAAGAAATAAATAGTTTTAAAGTACCTTCTTGGTTGACAAACATATTAGGAGAGTAAGAATGATCACTGTGTAGTAACCTCCATTTGTGAGTACCGGCATGCTGCTGTCAACAATCTGTCACTCTTTGTGTTCCGGTTCTGAGCCTGAAATGTACAACGTATGATTTCGTGGACTAGTAAGAGAAATCGGGGTTCGAGACCAACCCGCAACCTTTGACTGGAGCACTCTATCCACCTTACGACCACCTCCTATAAATTATTCAGTTTAACAGGCTGAATCGAATAACAATGCCTGACAGTACTGCTCAGATTATTATGCTGAAACTAAACACACAGACAAATAATTTTAATAATTCAACTGTGTGTACAATGTATTAAGATAACTATTTGTATTTAAAAGCACTATTTGTCTTTGATGACAAGACATCTCATAAGTTTATGTGGATAAAAGTGCATTGTGATACTAATTCTAACTGGTCTCTTGTAATTCAATATGGAGTAATTTGTATTAATGCCTATACAATTTTTATAATAAAACACATACATCGATGAACTTGCAATATTAGTTATATAGTTATTAGTTTTACCAGAACCAGATTTATAATCATTTACATTCTGTCTTTTATATGAAATTTGAATAAATACCTCAAATGTTCAAGTTCCTTGGTAACAATGTTGAGAAGAATCATAATCATGTTTTATTTTATATATATATAAACTATATACCTCATTCAATTGTGTGCAGATAGTTTTCTAAGGAATAATACTTACATTTTAAACAAGTCGTATTTCTACTCACCATGCCCATAATCATGACACATGGGAGTTATACATTATGGCAGATAGATCAGACAGCTTAAATATGCTTTAATTTATAATAGGAAGAACGATTAATTACATAATTACCATCTGTATCTATGGCCAGAGTTGGCCCTTGTATTACAGGCCTCCTGTCTAATGATTTAACTAAAGTTTCCTCAGCAGCACTGAGGGGTAGTGGCTGCGGCCCACCTCCAGTCTGTAACTGGCTTTTCTACTGTCTGTCAATCTTTTCTTTTGCTAATAAAACATTTAAATATAAATATATCTAATTCTTTTAGGTTGAATAGATTGCATGCTGAGATATATTTCTGGATCTATTTCAAATGTTCAGATGTGTGCAGGACTTGTGACAACAGTCCAGTTGTGCTAGTGCATATACCTAGGGTTTTTTCTAGAGAGGAATGAAAGGGGGCAGCACCCTGCCTCTTTTAAGTTTAGCCCTTCTGCCTTAAAAACGCCACCCTTCTTTGTTTAAATGCGCCCTGCTGCCCCAATTACAAGACGTATATAAACAAATCAACTGTCTGAAATCTGATTTTGTTTCTGAAGAGAATTCGTGATACACTGCGAGGCCTTTTAAATATATTTTTTATTTTTCATTTTTGAATAATAGACAGTAGATAAGATATATTTAAATAAATAATAAAACAATAGTTCTGAGATGACAACAAAGCTCACCGATTGGATAAAACTCACCACCCATGCAATGATTGAGATTGGTGGCAAACACCAAAACTTAAATGCAACTAAATGCAAAAGTTTAACCTGGGTGTCTACAGACGAAAAATTAAGTAAAAAAGGACCATAACTTTGCCAACATGAAACCCCGAGTTATGGTTTATTGTCTCTGTGTGTTCCATCAATGATGGTGAACACACGTGAGTTTCACTCATATCCAATGAGTGGTTGCATAAAAATCTTACATGATAATAAACTTTAACCTGAAAAATTAAGTCCAAAAAGGGCCATTACTTTGCCAAATATGCAACCCAGAGTTATGGTTCTTGTCTCTGTGTGTTCCATCGATGATGGTGAACACACATGTGAGTTTCATTCATATCCAATGAGTGGTTACATAGATATCTTACCTGATAAAAAACTTTAACCTGAAAATTGTCAAAAAATGCAATCCAGAGTTATGGTTCTTGTCTCTGTTGTCCCATTGATGATGGTGAATACACATGCAAAGTTTCATTCATATCCAATGAGTGGTTGCATAGATATCTTAAACGTAAAAGTTTAACCTGGGTGTCTACAGACGCTGCCGACGTCATGGCAATAGCTCTCCTTGGACATTCCTCCCAGCCAGCTAAAAAGCTGTCCATACACGCCTTATCTAATCAGGCTACAGTGAAGCTAAATCAGTCAACCGATTGGTTTTCCTGTATTGATACTACTGATCTACAGATACTGTAATACTCCCTTATGAGGATAATGTTTTGGACAAGGTCTCATGTTCGAGTCCTAGACTGATTGCATATTTTACTTCAATTCAATTCATTTCAAATTTGTTCAGGTATTTAAGATCATTATACAACATATATTTCATGATGATGATCAAATAAAAGTAATAAATCAAGAAAAATAAATAAGTAAAATAATTATAGTAATCACCTAAAAATTAAAGATTTGATAACTTGGGATAACCCATTAAAGCATCAAACGCGCTTATTTCCAACGGGGTCCCTTCCCTTAAAATTGTGATTTTTTTAAAAAAATGAAAAAAGTATGATGTACATGAAATGTTAAGAATGTAGACATTTGATATAAACTTGTTAATATGTAACAATAAAAAAGTTTGCTTATTGGTTAACTTCTTCAAATGGTTAGGCAAAGTATTCCAGTCAGCAATTGCTTTGCAATAAAAGGTGCCTGAATCGGAACTCTTAGCATGCGAAACTATAAAATTACTTTCACTAAACCATGTGCGGTTTTGAATAGAAGACACCCTATGGAAGTTATCATAAAGATATGTTGGCGCGGTGCCATGGAAAATATTAAAAACATGTTCTATTACATACGGTTGAACATAAATGCTTACTGTCTGTATATCATGTCGATGCTAAAACAATTCATTTATTTAAATATTTGTTCTTTTTTTCTATTCATTTTGTAATTTTATGTATACAGAGGGTTTCCATGGCCGAGTGGTCTAAAGCGCCCTCTCAAGATCACTTACCTCTCACCGCTAAGGACATAGGTTCAAGTCCCGCTCACTCCAAAAACTTTGAGAGAAAGTTTCCAGTTAATTGCAGAAGCCCAGTGGTTCTACTCAGTCTAAGGTCTCCCTCCATCAGTAAAACTGGATATGACATCTGAATCAGTCTGAGGTCTTCCTCCACAAGTAAAACTGGATATGACATCTGAATCAGTCTGAGGTCTTCCTCCTCCAGTAAAACTGGATATGCCATCTGGATCAGTCTGAGGTCTTCCTCCTCCAGTAAAACTTTATATGCCATCTGAATCAGTCTGAGGTCTTCCTCCACCAGTAAAACTGGATATGCCATCTGGATCAGTATGAAGTCTTCCTCCACAAGTAAAACTGAATATGACATCTGAATCAGTCTGAGGTCTTCCTCCACAAGTAAAACTGGATATGACATCTGAATCAGTCTGAGTTCTTCCTCCACAAGTAAAACTGGATATGACATCTGAATCAGTCTGAGTTATTCCTCCACCAGAAAAACTGGATATGCCATTTATAACCTGAAATGTGTTGAGCATGGCATTAAACCCCATTCAAAATAAAAAAAATGCATATAGAACTATACATGTCTTCATGTCAAGGCTGGGTCTTCAACTGAAATGAAAAACTGTGCTCAAACTGGGATTGTGTTTTTGTGCCAGACTGTTAAAACGAACTCAAAAATATTAATAACCACCATTTGAGTTTCGTACTCAGGGAAATTGAGATTGACTTCGAGTTAAGTACAGCTTTTTTTCATTACTTTGGGGCCAGGTGTCAATATAATGTGACTGGTTCTAGAGACCTGGTCAACCCAGTGTCTAGATTTGGTAGACCAGGTGTCAGTATAATGTGATTGGTTCTAGATATTTGGTCAACCCAGTGTCTAGATCTGGAAGACGAGGTGTCAGTTTAATGTGACTGATTCTATAAATATGGTCAACCCAGTGTCTAGATTTGGTAGACCAGGTGTCAGTATGATGTGACTGGTTCTAGAGATCTGGTCAACCCAGTGTCTAGATCTGGTAGACCAGGTGTCAGTATAATGTGACTGGTTCTATAGATATGGTCAACCCAGTGTCTAGATCTGGTAGACCAGGTGTCAGTTTAATGTGACTGGTTCTATAGATATGGTCAACCCAGTGTCTAGATCTGGTAGACCAGGTGTCAGTATAATGTGACTGGTTCTATAGATATGGTCAACCCAGTGTCTAGATCTGGTAGACCTGGTGTCAGTATAATGTGACTGGTTCTATAGATCTGGTCAACCCAGTGTCTAGATCTGGTAGACCAGGTGTCAGTATAATGTGACTGGTTCTATAAATATGGTCAACCAAGTGTCTAGATCTAGTAGACCAGGTGTCAGTATAATGTGACTGGTTCTTGAGATGTGGTCAACCCAGTGTCTAGATCTGGTAGACCAGGTGTCAGTATAATGTGACTGGTTCTAGAGATGTGGTCAACCCAGTGTCTAGATCTGGTAGACCAGGTGTCAGTATAATGTGACTGGTTCTATAGATATGGTCAACCCAGTGTCTAGATCTGGTAGACCTGGTGTCAGTATAATGTGACTGGTTCTATAGATATGGTCAACCCAGTGTCTAGATCTGGTAGACCAGGTGTCAGTATAATGTGACTGGTTCTATAAATATGGTCAACCAAGTGTCTAGATCTAGTAGACCAGGTGTCAGTATAATGTGACTGGTTGTATAGATATGGTCAACCCAGTGTCTAGATCTGGTAGACCTGGTGTCAGTATAATGCGACTGGTTCTATAAATATGGTCAACCCAGTGTCTAGATCTGGTAGACCAGGTGTCAGTATAATGTGACTGGTTCTAGAGATCTGGTCAACCCAGTGTCTAGATCTGGTAGACCAGGTGTCAGTATAATGTGACTGGTTCTATAAATATGGTCAACCAAGTGTCTAGATCTGGTAGACCAGGAGTCAGTATAATGAGACTGGTTCTATAGATATGGTCAACCCAGTGTCTAGATCTGGTAGACCATGTGGCAGTATAATGTGACTGGTTCTAGAGATGTGGTCAACCCAGTGTCTAGATCTGGTACACCAGGTATCAGTTTAATGTGACTGGTTCTATAGATATGGTCAACCCAGTGTCTAGATCTGGTAGACCAGGTGTCACTATAATGTGACTGGTTCTATAGATATGGTCAACCCAGTGTCTAGATCTGGTAGACCTGGTGTCAGTATAATGTGACTGGTTCTATAGATATGGTCAACCCAGTGTCTAGATCTAGTAGACCAGGTGTCAGTATAATGTGACTGGTTCTATAGATATGGTCAACCAAGTGTCTAGATCTTGTAGACTAGGTGTAAGTAAAATGTGACTGGTTCTAGAGATGTGGTCAACCAAGTGTCTAGATCTGGTAGACCAGGTGTCAGTATAATGTGACTGGTTCTATAGATATGGTCAACCCAGTGTCTAGATCTGGTAGACCTGGTGTCAGTATAATGTGACTGGTTCTATAAATATGGTCAACCCAGTGTCTAGATCTGGTAGACCAGGTGTCAGTATAATGTAACTGGTTCTATAGATATGGTCAACCCAGTGTCTAGATCTGGTAGACCAGGTGTCAGTATAATGTGACTGGTTCTAGAGATCTGGTCAACCCAGTGTCTAGATCTGGTAGACCAGGTGTCAGTAAAATGTGACTGGTTCTAGAGATATGGTCAACCCAGTGTCTAGATCTGGTAGACCAGGTGTCAGTATAATGTGACTGGTTCTAGAGATGTGGTCAACCCAGTGTGAAGATCTGGTAGACCAGGTGTCAGTATAATGTGACTGGTTCTATAGATCTGGTCAACCAAGTGTCAAGATCTGGTAGACCTGGTGTCAGTATAATGTGACTGGTTCTAGAGATGTGGTCAACCCAGTGTCTAGATCTGGTAGACCAGGTGTCAGTATAATGCGACTGGTTCTATAGATATGGTCAACCCAGTGTCTAGATCTGCTAGACCAGGTGTCAGTAAAATTTGACTGGATGAGGTATCATACCTTGTGTCTGTGGCATGGTACTCTAGTGTGGCAATGCTCAGAATACTATTTTAAGTAGACATGTCACAATATGACTGAAAAGTGATGCTGAACACCATACAGCACAATACAACACCATACAACAATTCTATTTCCAAATATTATGTTATATATAGCATCTAGTTTACTTGGTGGAGGAAAACCTCAGAGTTAATCCGATTAGAACCACATAGCTAGTAATCTTGAGACATCATCTTAGACCATTCAGCCACCGAGGACCCTTGCTACCATCATGTATGGGAGGTAATTGTAAGTGAGACCTTACAGTGACACAGACAAGTAATGTATATTACATGTATATAATTTAAAATTGAAGTTTTCTTGATATCATACAGTTAACTTATACCATAAATCAACACTGCTCAATCATCTGTACGCTACAAGCAAAAATTTATATCTTTCAAAGAAAAAAAATATGGAGTACATTAATAATATCAAAACAATTGGCTGACTGACTAACATTACCTTTCTCCCTGTGCAACCTCCCCAATGCTAGACAATTGGTTATTTCTGTTGTCAGAATTCTGAGTGATCTGGAACTCTGTACCAGCTGATGCTGGCAGTTAACTCTGCTATACTGTCTAGTATTTCACCAGTGAGTGCTGGACCGCTGCTGGCAGTTAACTCTGCTATACTGTCTAGTATTTGACCAGTGAGCGCTGGACCAGTGCTGGCAGCTAACTCTGCTATACTGTCTAGTATTTCACCAGTGAGCACTGGACCCGCTATATTGTCTAGTTTTGCACCAGTGAGTGCTGGACCAATGCTGGCAGCTAACTCTGCTATATTGTCTAGTATTTCACCAGTGAGCGCTGGACCATTGCTACAAGGCTCTGCTTCAATTTCTCCTTCACTGCCTTCAGTTTCCTGTTTTGCATCCAAAATTATATTAATGAATTATGCCACAATAGATTAAACAATATAACATCTTTAAGAAATAAGCAATAGTTACACCAACATATGCCAGTAAGAGGTGGAAAAAAATAAAGTTTCATGACAACACACTTTATGAAAACATTAGCAAGAGATCCATAGTCTGCTGGTATGAATAAAAAATCTGATTATCACAACTTGTAGAGCAGGGACTTCTTACTATTGTAAAATGGATTCCAACCTCTCTATGTTGTGGTATGTGGTATGGTGGTGTTTTGATATTGTGGCATTTCCAGGCCTGTAAAATCCCACTCATTCACACGTCATAACGAGTAAACGTATGGTCAGGTAAGATATAAGAAACTGACTTTAATATTCATATGACTTAATGCATTCAAATAAAAACATTGACAGACAAGTAGCTTTTGGAAGAAATGTTAAGCCCTATTTATTTTAGAACCCCCCCCCCACCCCTGCTATCAAGTTATATTTTTTTAATTATCAATTCTACATTTACAATACAATCGGCAAGCAAAAAAGAAGCATCACAGCATTTGCGTGACTTCTAGATCAGACTGTGTTCATATATTTAGACATCTTACACTAAAATTATAACAAAACGTGTTTGTCTACATGAATATCACTGCTATTGATTGGAAACTAATATTTTACCAAAAATTAAGATGCACAGGATTTATATATTTTTTACACCATGAATTTTTAAAGTGATGAGTACTTCAGTATCTTATTTAAACGTATTTTTTTAATTTTTAAAACAAATATATGTGCAAAATCATACAAACACCAAGTCTTGTAAGTCGGCCAAGTTAACACATGAGAATTAAAGTCTTTGTCACAAAATAACAACATGCTTCAGCACTTTAACCTCACATCACTGTCATTTCTAACAATTTCAAGAAAAGGAAAAGATTTTTTTCAAGTTGTGTAAGTGCTTTCACCAATCATGTAAATAATAACACCATGGGATCCTAGGTGTACTCAAGTACTGGTTAACCATTCAGGATCCTAGGTGTATTTAAGTACTGGTTAACCATTCAAGATCCTAGGACTCAAGTACTGGTTAACCATTCAGGATTCTAGGTGTACTCAAGTACTAGTTAACCATTCAGGATCCTAAGTGTACTCAAGTACTGGTTAACCATTCAGGATCCTAGGACTCAAGTACTGGTTAACCCTTCAGGATCCTAGGTGCATAAAGTACTGGTTAACCATTCAGGATCCTAGGTGTACTCAAGTACTGGTTAACCATTCAGGATCCTAGGACTCAAGTACTGGTTAACCCTTCAGGATCCTAGGATTCAAGTACTGGTTAACCATTCAGGATCCTAGGACTCAAGTACTGGTTAACCATTTATGATACTAGGTGTACTCAAGTACTGGTTAACCATTCAGGATCCTAGGTGTATTTAAGTACTGCTTAACCATTCAAGATCCTAGGAACCAAGTACTGGTTAACCATTCAGGATCCTAGGTGTACTCAAGTACTGGTTAACCATTCAGGATCCTAGGTGTATTTAAGTACTGCTTAACCATTTAAGATCCTAGGACTCAAGTACTGGTTAACCATTCAGGATCCTAGGTGTACTCAAGTACTGGTTAACTATTCAGGATCCTAAGTGTACTCAAGTACTGGTTAACCATTCAGGATCCTAGGTGTATTTAAGTACTGCTTAACCATTTAAGATCCTAGGACTCAAGTACTGGTTAACCATTCAGGATCCTAGGTGTACTCAAGTACTGGTTAACTATTCAGGATCCTAAGTGTACTCAAGTACTTGTTAACCATTCAGGTTCCTAAATGTACTCAAGTACTGGTTAACCATTCAGGATCCTAGGTGTATTCAAGTACTGGTTAACCATTCAGGATCCTAGGACTCAAGTACTGGTTAACCATTCAGGATCTTAGGTGTACTCAAGTACTGTTTAACCATTCAAGATCCTAGGTGTACTCAAGTACTGGTTAACCATTTATGATCCTAGGTGTACTCAAGTACTGGTTAACCCTTCAGGATCCTAGGACTCAAGTACTGGTTAACCCTTCAGGATCCTAGGACTCAAGTACTGGTTAACCATTCAGGATCCTAGGACTCAAGTACTGGTTAACCATTCAGGATCCTAGGTGTACTCAAGTACTGGTTAACCATTCAGGATCCTAGGTGTATTTAAGTACTGGTTAACCATTCAGGATCCTAGGACTCAGTACTGGTTAACCATATTCAGGATCCTGGGACTCAAGTACCGGTTACCACATTCAGGATCCTAAGTACTCAAGTATCGGGTAACCATTCAGATCCTAGGTGAACTCAAGTACTGGTTACCATTCAGGATCCTAGGATGTACTCAGTACTGGTTACCATATTCCCAGGATCCTGGGACTCAAGTACTGGTTAACCATCAGGATCCGAGGACTGTACTACTGGTTAACCATTCAGGATCCTAGGTGTACTCAGTACGGTTTAACCATTCATGCTCCTATGTGTACTCAGAGTACTGTTTACCATTCAGGATCCTAGTGTATCTCCAAGTACTGGATTAACCATATTCGGCCCTGGGACTCAAGTACTGGTTAACGCATTCAGGATTCCTAGGACTCAAGTACTGTGGTTTACCTTCAGGATCTAGTTGTCACCTCTAAGTACTGGTTAACCATTCAGGATCCTAGGACTCAAGTACTGGTTAACCATTCAGGATCCTAGGTGTACTCTAGTACTGGTTAACCATTCAGGATCCTAGGACTCAAGTACTGGTTAACCATTTACGATCCTAGGTGTACTCAAGTACTGGTTAACCATTCAGGATCCTGGGACTCAAGTACTGGTTAACCATTCAGGATCCTAGGACTGTAGTACTGGTTAACCATTCAGGATCCTAGGTGTACTCAAGTACTGGTTAACCATTCAGGATCCTAGGACTCAAGTACTGGTTAACCATTTATGATCATAGGTGTACTCAAGTACTGGTTAACCATTCAAGATCCTAGGATTCAAATACTGGTTAACCATATTCAGGATCATGGGACTCTAGTACTGGTTAACCATTCAGGATCCTAGGACTCAAGTACTGGTTAACCATTCAGGATCCTAGGTGTACTCTAGTACTGGTTAACCATTCAGGATCCTAGGACTCAAGTACTGGTTAACCATTTACGATCCTAGGTGTACTCAAGTACTGGTTAACCATTCAGGATCCTGGGACTCAAGTACTGGTTAACCATTCAGGATCCTAGGACTGTAGTACTGGTTAACCATTCAGGATCCTAGGTGTACTCAAGTACTGGTTAACCATTCAGGATCCTAGGACTCAAGTACTGGTTAACCATTTATGATCATAGGTGTACTCAAGTACTGGTTAACCATTCAAGATCCTAGGATTCAAATACTGGTTAACCATATTCAGGATCATGGGACTCTAGTACTGGTTAACCATTCAGGATCCTAGGACTCAAGTACTGGTTAACCATTCAGGATCCTAGGTGTACTCAAGTACTGGTTAACCATTCAGGATCCTGGGACTCAAGTACTGGTTAACCATTCAAGATCCTAGGATTCAAATACTGGTTAACCATATTCAGGATCATGGGACTCTAGTACTGGTTAACCATTCAGGATCCTAGGACTCAAGTACTGGTTAAGCATTCAGGATCCTGGGACTCAAGTACTGGTTAACCATTCAGGATCCTAGGTGTACTCAAGTACTGGTTAACCATTCAGGATCCTGGGACTCAAGTACTGGTTAACCATATTCAGGATCCTGGGACTCAAGTACTGGTTAACCATATTCAGGATCCTGGGACTCAAGTACTGGTTAACCATTCAGGATCCTAGGTGTACTCAAGTACTGGTTAACCATTTATGAGCCTAGGTGTACTCAAGTACTGGTTAACCATTCAGGATCCTAGGACTCAAGTACTGGTTAACCATTCAGGATCCTAGGACTCAAGTACTGGTTATCCATTCAGGATCTTAGGTGTACTCAAGTACTTGTTTACCATTCAGGATTCTAGGACTCAAGTACTGGTTAACCATTTATGATCCTAGGTGTACTCAAGTACTGGTTAACCATTCAGGATCCTAGGACTCAAGTACTGGTTAACCATTCAGGATCCTAGGTGTACTCAAGTACTTGTTAACCATTCAGGATCCTAGGACTCAAGTACTGGTTAACCATTTATGATCCTAGATGTACTCAAGTACTGGTTAACCATTCAGGATCCTAGGTGTATTCAAGTACTGGTTAACCATTCAGGATCCTAGGACACAAGTACTGGTTAACCATTCAGGATCCTAGGTGTACTCAAGTACTGTTTAACCATTCAGGATCCTAGGACTCAAGTACTGGTTAACCATTCAGAATCCTAGCAAACAGTGGTCAGTTAAATGATCATCTGTAAGTCCTCAAAGTCATTTACACTGTTCATATGTTGAACTTCCAAATAAATTTCCTTCTTTTTACTCAAACACTAAACCTAAATCAATATCAATTTCCCTGAATATTTTTTCTCTGCCATTAACATCTACCTAAAAGAAAACTATAATGACCTTCACCTTCACCTGTCAGTTCTCAGGTCACATGATAGTTCAATAAAATTACAAAACATACAACATAGCTGTTTAGATGGCCTCTACACCCATTGAGAAACAATCCGGTCAGAGATCCACTGTCAACAAGAGGAATGTTCAAATGTTGCAATAAAACTAGACAAGTGAACCAACTGCTTTGTTTTGGCCAGCTGATCCTTCAATTCTCTTTTGTCAGAATGAGCTTCTAGATCAAACTTTTCTTTGAATAAACCCAAGTTACTTTTGTTTTCACTATCTTATCATTTTGCAGGGTTCCAGTATGTCTGGCACATTAAATGCTTTGAAATAGCTGATGAACCTTCTGAAATGTCACTCTTTGCTTTAATAGAATAAGTTGCTTCATATGTTATATAGTATAATGTTGATGTTCAAATATATGCCCATATATGGAATTATATGATTTTTTAAAAATAAATCTGCTATTATTAAACAAAACCTTGTCTTAAACATTTTATTTCTGCTTCCAAATGAACTTCATTGTTTGTAGATATATTTACCTGGCTGACTAATCTGTTTATAATCTGTATGTACACACACTGCAGTTTTTTTCCAGGTGACACTGTCCAAATCTCCAATTACTGTACAGTTAGCTGCTGCTTGTTCCTGTATGGGGACAAGTATATAAGATAAACATTAATATTGTCAACTGTTTGTGAAAGAGCTAGAAAGTAGTATATTTTGTGGTGAAAAAAATCAGAATATCTGGAAATATGCTTATTACACAAAATGGTTCAGAACTCATTAATGGGCGTAAAAAGTCACAATTCAAGTATTAAAAGTTTGAGAATGTGAAAATGACCACGATAGACTGTTACACTGGTAAATGTAAGGAATGTCACAAAATTTCAATGTGATGTGGAAACAGTTTATGCCAAAATGCATAAGAAATCCTCTTGAGTCTATTTTTAACATAGGACCAGCTGGGCCCTGCTGGGTTCAAACTGTAGCACATCTGACAGTCAATCCAGGGATTCAGAGTTGGAATCCCCTCTCAACCAGTCTATTTGATGATTGATATATGACATCGCGTCTCATGGTCATTTGTCTCTCACCTCTAATTCAACTGAGAAAGTTATCAGTTACCTGTGGAGATAGGTGTGCTTGAGTATTGGTTAATTTTCTAGAATATCAGGAAAGAGAAGTTAGGTTAAGTAATCATCTGTTAGCCCTCGATGGCATAAAAATGATGCAAAATATTCAAATAAAACCAACATAGAAACAGTACTGGGTGTTGTTTTTGAAAAGCGATCATGTCAAGCCTGGGATTGAACTTGTGACCTATGGCATGAATGTTTACCACTTAAAAATTTATGTGTTTAAACAATAAATCAAGTAACTAGTACACTTTATGTTCAGTTTCAAGCTGTTGGTATGTATAAACAGTGTAAGCTGTCAATCTCAACTGAATGAATCTCTGCTCTTAGTATATACTTCTGATAAACTAATTGTATATTTCAATATATATCTAAATATACAGCAATTAATACATATGATTTGTTATGAATCCTTGTATCACCATATGTATTACTACTTTTATTATTATTGTTTAAGCCATATATGGCCCATGAATATTAGAAAACAACTCTACCAGTCTGTACTCCAGTTACTTGTGGAGATGGGTGTATTTGAGTATTGGTTCATTTTCCAAAATATCAGGAAAGATTGGTTAGGTTAACTAATCATCTGTAAGCCCCCAATGGCATAAAAATGATGCAAAATATTCAAATAAAACCAAAATTTAAACAGTACTGGGTGTTTTTTACGAAAAGAAATCATGTCAATCCTGAACTTATGACCTCTGGCATGTGTGTCTAACAACCTTTCTAGTATACCACTTAAAATTCATGTGTTAAACAATGAATCAAGTAACTGGACTGAACTAGTACACTTTATGTTAAGATTCTAGATGTTAGTATGTGCCAGCTGTCAATCTGAACTTAATGAAGTGCTGTTATTAGTATATGCTCCTGATAAATTAATCATGTATTTCAATAGATACCTAAATATACAACTAATATGATTTGTTATGAAAACTTTTACCACCATATATATAAAAAAAAAACACTACCAGTCTGCAGTCCATATTTATTTGTATACAGTCAAACTGTGTTAGTGGTCACCTCTATAAAGCAAACATTTGTCTTAAACAGCCACATTTTCTATTTACCATTTTTATCAATTTAGTTTTAATCAACCTGTATTAAGCAGACACCTGTCTTAAAAGGTCACTTTTGCTCTTCATCTTGAGATGCTGCTTAAGACAAGGTTGACTATATTTAGAAAATCACTCGTGTGTTATATAATACTTAGGTAATATCTATTCCTGAGTGTTTCTTACCTCCTGTAGATAAAAACAATTGAAGGAGAAACTGTATCAAGAGTTAGTCTTCCCTTCTGTACATCACTCCAGTTACTGTGATGATACCATCTTTGTTCAAGGTTGGCCAAGAACTAAAAAAACAGAAGTTTCAAAATAAAATCAATACAATGTATCCTGAACATACATGTTTTCTCAAAAGGTTACATTT
Organism: Panopea generosa; assembly: GCA_029582155.1. NCBI lineage: Eukaryota > Metazoa > Mollusca > Bivalvia > Adapedonta > Hiatellidae > Panopea > Panopea generosa. Next base: position 853,230 of record JAPMAH010000025.1, on the reverse strand, counting down.
CAGTGACTAAGTTATAAAATGCAGTTATGTTACTGAGTGCATGGCCAGTAACTCTACATGGAATTAAGTCAGAGCCACAAAGTTTGAGTCATGCACATCTACACTCATCTATGGTTGATGTTGAACATGTATGCAAAGTTTCAAGTTTATCTCCAAAAACCTTTAAAAGAATTTCTTAATTAGAACTGCAATATTGTAAATACAGAAAGTTGCAAGGGCAATAATTCTGCATGGAATCAATTAAGCATCATAAAATCAAATCACACACAATTACATTTCATGGTGATTGTGTATGCAAAGTTTTAAGTCAATTTCCAGAAAACTGTCAAATAAGTTTGTTCCACAAGAATTGCAATGTATACGGTGAATACAGAAATTTATCAAGTTCAAAGGCAATAACTCTGCATGAAATCAGCTTGTAGTTTTATGAATTGGAGCTGAATTTTAAAATTGATTAATTGGACATTTTAAATTATTGAATAATGATTAAAATTGTGATTAATCTATAAATAGAATTTTTCTACATTACTAACCCAAAATGATCCAAGGAGTCTAATCCTTTTATTTTTTCCCTGGAAGGATAAAATGAATCGCCTTTAAAAGTTTGTCTTTGTCATGTTGGTATTTTGGCATAGGTGAGTTTGATAAGCTGTCCGGCTTAATTTTTATAAAAACAACTTTGTTTATTTAGATAAAAAAAACAAAACAACAACATCGTATAACAATCTTGTTTGTTTTCAAAAACAATTACACATAGCTGTATCTTTAAGTCTGATAGTTTGTAGGTTTCTTTTCTGTTTATTGACAACACTGAAAATATTCTAGTTATTACTTCTTTGATTTCTCAGATCCAATTTAGTAGTGCACATTTATTAAACACTGTACGTACCAGCAGTAAATATGTAAAAACAGCATCTCGTCCCTGTTCAGATTTCCATGTTCACTACCAGATTCCATCAAGATTATCAAAACTATGTTAAATAATAAAAAAGATAACTGTTGACTGTTGAGACATTCATTTCCAATAAGGTATAAGCTATATTGATTTTATGCAACTGGGAGAAGCTATAATTTAAATTACTTATAATATAATAAAACAAAGAAAGACAACTCAGACTAGTTTAATATCATCATACATTTAAGAGTTAAATTCTGTATCATTCATTGGTGTTCTCAATTTATATTTAAATTGATTATCACAAAAAGATTTGAATAATGACACACATATTATAAAACAAGTGTGGAATACTTTGCAGAAATAATGACAACATTTATAAAAAATAAAGTTTGCTCTCTCTACACTGTACATGAGTTGTAATTTTACTTTTTATTTGTAAAAAAGCAAACCTGTTTTTCTTTACTTTTTCTTTTAAGACTGTTCCAGTCCGTAATAAATGTCACCTATCATGTGTCTTAATAGAGACTAACTCCTTTTTCAACACACTAAAGGTTACATATGGTATCATGTTGTATTAAGAAGGAAGATCTCAGAATGAATCTGAGTAGACAATGTTCTTCCACAAGACGTAACAAGCAAACTTTCTCACATAAAGTAACATTACCTACACAGTGAGACACAATGCCTTAGAGCACTGAGCCATGAAAGATCACAAGTACATCAATGAAAACAAATTATAACAGAGAGAATAAAACAAACCTTCATTTGCAACACAATATTTCTGCCAGTTGACTGGTCTGCTGGACACAATGTCAGAACACATCTTCAGATGTTCCATCTGTAACACAGTCTAATACCTGGATAATTACATTCAAATATTGACACTGATTCACATCTAATGCGATAATTCATGCTCAATACATTGTTTTAATCATATGCTAATTATGATTATGTAACAACCGCATTAATTTTGTTTGCAACAATATATGTGGCTTACAATTTATTCTGTACAATTCCTGTAATATTAACATAGACAAGAGAGCACTGAAATATAAGTATTTAAGTCTTGAATCAAATCTTAACATTAAAATAAGGCATTATAAATGATACAATGATCTACCAAATGCTGCAGGAACAGTAATCCTGTTTGTACCATCACTCATGTAACACCCTGGAACAATAAATTGTATATTACCAGTACATAAAACAGGAGGTCTAAAGATGCCCCCCTCCCCACACATTATTAACAAATGTAGTAATATAATTAGTAAGATAATTGCTCAAGGTCAGTACTATTTACATGTGTTTGTCAAATAAAACTTATAGAAAATAAACAGAGAGAATATTTACATTGGCAAATGATTCTGGTATTGATGAAGTTCGTTCCTGGCAATGATGTTGACATGAGTACTAGAAAGTCATCCAAACCAACATTCTCACAACAGTTACCTGAAATATATTTTTTCTTTAAATACAAAACCAGACTTAACCAACACGAAATACATTTCTGGTTTACTATTTTGTAGCAGACAAGACTAGAAGAGTTTTCTCCCATTTCTTACATCACAATACATCAATATAGTCATTAAAAAGTTTATCACTAAATATATTGATTACTAGTATTCAATATTGAGCTTTGTTTTCATATATAACTAATTTACAAACTAGTTTTCTCTGTTAACATTGGAAATGTAAAACATTAGCATTATTAATTAGCAATATTAATTGTTGTAAGTACAACTTATTCTCAATTTGCACATTTTAAATACTGTTATTCACCTTTAAAACAGTTTTAAATTAATAAAAATATATAACGTCCTGGTTTGCTTGAAAAAATTGGTCTGTTTTATTCCAAAACTAGTAAAAGATTTTCTAAGTGTATGACACTCATTATTCAAAAATGAGTTACTTCCCTTTGACTGCATAGTATTACAATTTCTGTTATAATCTGACCACAATAGATTGCTTCATCGATACCTTTTATAAAATTTGATATTGATGTCAATATTGTCTTTAGAATGAATATTATCTAAATAATTACTTAAAAGATAAATGTCAGATTGAAATTTCTGAGAATATAGCTTATGTTTATACAAATCTTTCTTTAGGTTATCCCATTTAAAAAATGTTTTGCATGAATCCCAGGGCTTGGAATTTCTGATAAAAGCTACTCGTCCTCCTTTTCCAACATTTTTAATTAAATGCTTAAAACCAAAGAAATATTAAGGTCAGTTTCTTAAATCTTATTTGTCCTGACCAAATGTTCACTCATCATGCAAGCGGACAAGTGGAATTTTCAAGCCCTGTATCCGATGCTCTATAATGCGCGACAGATTTGTGAAATTTATAATTATCATTTTTGCAAATCGTGCTCATCAAAAAAAATTCAACTAAACAGTGATCACTTTGGATATCTAAGGTCGATGATGTAAAAACTGGAAGAAAGACAGGATTAACAATACAATAATCCACTACACTTTTCTCAGAACTACCGACATAGGTAAAATCTCCAGTAGTTTTATTCGCACATACCCTCCCATTTGCTACCCTAAGACCCATTTGTTCAAAATCAAGCAATAAATGCAAATTAATATTTACAATTTTATCCAATGATTAATGTAGCAATTATATATCATCAGGGAGTACATGTATATCTGCATGAAAATTGTTGTCAATGGCAACACAATCACACTGCTCACCTATTCTGAATTTATAATCCCCATCTAGCATAAAGGAAGAACAAAATAAACATTTGTCTCAATTAAAGCATTTCTGCTTGATTTAGATGGTACCATATAGCAAAGGCATAAATCATATTCAAATTTAAAATGTTTGCTATTGAACTTGACCCACAAATTTATGCGAATCATCGTAATTTAAAATAAAAGTTTCACTTGTCACAAACACATTTTTGATATATAATAAAATTCCACCGGAGCTGCTTATTGTGTTTTTTTGTCCTTTAAGTTCAATTTAGTATATAATAAGCAATACACTCAATATCAAAGTTGTGACTTTCATCTCATGAAATAATCGAACAAATATAGTACAGAATAATGTATTTGAAAGTGATATAATAAATATTAGTTATTAAATTGTTATAAATAAACAACTTCCAAGATGCTTACCATTCTGGAGACACTTAACTGCACTGTGACTCCACACAAGTCCTCAATGACACATTCAACAATAAAGCAGAGTCACAACCACACAAAGGCATCATCACATGGCAGACTGAGAAATCAACCATGTGTGAAAGCAGCAAACACCTTGCACATGTGTATACAACTGTGTTGGAAGTTCCATAGGGGGCCTGTGTATCCACAATATGACAGCACTCAACTGCAAACAAATAAGAATAAAAGCCGAAGCTGAGTCAGCATTAATTTCACATAGACCGTAATATTTCCACTATAGACTGTCACACTAACAGTTGCTTCAAAACTCCATGAGAATTTCCAGAATTCATATTCAACTCAAGCAGATCAATAAAAATAGTTAAAAACATGGGCATTAACTACTTCCAATTTCACCATTTTGCTCAAAGCGAAAGTAGATGTCACAATTTCATATACAGCATGTGCAGGGGTCAAATCAGCCAAATTATGCAAAATTCTTACCATCTTAGAAATAGTCCCATCTGTGTGTTATAGCTACCAGTCCACTAAATGTTGCACCATTCTCTCGGAAAATATATTCCCTACTCAAGTTCACAAGGCAATAGTACCTGTGAAGTGCATTTTCACACTCACACCATCTTGAATGACCACTGTCTGTTTTCTATTGAACTATTTTGGGGTACTACCATTTTGACCCCCTGGTTCCTGGTCCAAGTCCTATGAAACTGTTTCATTAATTCTAACTTTTATAAAAACATGAGTGTAGAAACTTAGATAGTATTATTCCACCATGAAAGGTGAAAAAAAGAGAAAATGCCATGTTCCAGAAAAACTGCACACCTTATAATAAAAGCCTTGTCAAAGTATCATCATCATCATCATCTGACAGTAGCAGCAGCAGTGGCAGCAACAGCATAGCAGCTTAAAGGCTGATAAAGCGGTCTACCTCTTCATTTTCACTGTGCAGTCAGACGTCCACATCTACGAGTAAAGAAGCTGATGTGCTACTCTTGCATCACAGACCTGAAACAGTCAACAAAACACAAAACACTGATCGGAAGGCAATCGAATCATAGACAATGACAAAATGATGGAGGCATTCAACAACTGTATTCAGTCATCAGGAATCTGCAACCTGTACAAAAATCTCAGTTTGTCATCTGCAGCAATGAAAATCAGGGCCCTGCTTGCAAATACACATTCAGATGTGTAAATTGTACCTTCAACTCAAAGAAAAGTTCTTCAAGGAAATAGTGACACGCCTGCCTGGTCGAAATGCTGTTGCAATAAACGTATCCTTCCAAGCCAGACTCAAGATACACCAATTGGCGTCACATGGTCTGTGGATTGTGTCAATGGGCATTCCGCCACCGACTTTTATATGGTACTTTTATTTAGTCAAAGAATATTGCAATACAAGTTTCAAATGTTAGTTAAGGAAAATCTTGCAAGATTTTGAAAAAATACAGTTAAAAAGACTTTTTTTTTTTTGCTTAATCTTTGAAAACATTTTGATTTGATAATAAAGTAATTTTAGTCAGATGACTATGTTGAATTAAATATTTTATTGATTTGGACAACAGTGACAATAAAACGGATGATTAATACAGTTATTGTGCTATACAAGAACCATTAATTATGTTGATATTTTGTTAAAAAATCTGATTATTAAAATTTGCAGTGAATTTCTTGGTTTGCACTTTTTTTTAATAAAAAGGCCGTCCAATCTAACAATATTACTCAACACACTTTTAATTTATACCAATTATAACTTTACTTAGCCAATATATCCCTTTTGAATACTTCCAGAATAAGATATTATTCTAATTACCTAGTACACTCAGTATTATTCTTTTTAATATATTAGTACTAGAAGCCAATAGTATCTAATTATTTAAAAATGGCTATTAAAGAACCAAAAGAATATATTTTAGATATCGATAAACCTTGGTTTCTCAGAATAAATTTGGTACGTGTAGAGGGTACAGCTGGTACTGTAGTTGGTAGTGTGGTGTAGAGGGTACATCTGGTAGTGTAGTGGGTATGGGGGATGTAGAGGGTACATTTGGTACTGTAGTGGGTATGGGGGATGTAGAGGGTACATTTGGTACTGTAGTGGGTATGGGGGATGTAGAGGGTACATTTGGTACTGTAGTGGGTATGGGGGATGTAGAGGGAACATCTGGTACTGTAGTTGATAGTGTGGGTGTAGAGAGTGCATCCGGTACTGTAGTTGGTTGTGTGGGTGTAGAGGGTACATCTGGTACTATAGTTGGTAGTGTGGGTGTAGAGGGTACATCTGGTAGTGTAGTAGGTATGGGGGATGTAGAGGGTACAGCTGGTACTAAAGTTGGTAGTGTGGGTGTAGAGGGGACATCTGTGCTATAGTTGGTGTAGAGGGTACATCTGGTACTGTAGTTGGTAGTGTGGGTGTAGAGGTTACATCTGGACGGGTAGTGGGAATGGTGGATGTAGAGGGTACATCTGGTACTGTAGATGATAGTGTGGGTGTAGAGGGTACATCTGGTACTGTAGTTGGTTGTGTCGGTGTAAAGGGTACATCTGGAATGGTGAATGTAGAGGGTACATCTGGTACTGTAGTTGGTAGTGTGGGTGTAGAGGGTACATCTGGTACTGTAGTTGGTTGTGTGGGTGTAGATGGTACATCTGGTAGTGTAGTGGGTATGGTGGATGTTGAGGGTACATCTGGTAGTGTAGTCGGTAGTGTGGGTGTAGAGGGTTCATCTGGTACTGTAGTTGGTTGTGTGGGTGTAGAGGGTACATCTGGTAGTGTAGTGGGTATGGAGAATGCTGAGGGTACATCTGGTACTGTAGTTGGTAGTGTGGGTGTAGATGGTACATCTGGGTATGGTAGATGAATAGGGTACACCTGCTAGTGTAGTGGGTATGGTGGATGTTGAGGGTACATCTGGTAGTGTAGTGGGTATGGTGGATGTAGAGGGTACATCTGGTACTGTAGTTGGTAGTGTGGGTGTAGAGGGTACATTTGGTACTGTAGTTGGTTGTGTGGGTGTAGAGGGTACATTTGGTACTGTAGTTGGTTGTGTGGGTGTAGAGGGTATATTTGTACTGTAGTTGGTTGTGTGGGTGTACAGGGTACATTTGGTACTGTAGTTGGTTGTGTGGGTGTACAGGGTACATCTGGTAGTGTAGTGGGTATGGTGAATGTTGAGGGTACATCTGGTAGTGTAGTGGGTATGGTGGATGTAGAGGGTACATCTGGTACTGTAGTTGGTTGTGTGGGTGCAGAGGGTACATCTGGTAGTGTAGTGGGTATTGTGGATGTAAAGGATACAGCTTGAAGTGTAGTGGGTATGCTGGGTTTAGAGGGTATGGCTGGTAATGTAGTTGTAAGTGAGTGTTGAGGATACAGCTGGTAAGGTAGTTGGTATGATGGATGTAGAGGGTACAGCTGGAAGCATAGTTGGTAGGGTGGGTGTGGTTGGTACAACTGTAACATAATTGGTATGGTAAGTGCTGAGGGTACAGCTGGTAGTGTAGTTGGTATGGTGGATGTTCAGGGTACAGCTGATAATGTAGTTGGTATGGTTGGTGTTAAGAGTATATCTGGTAATATAGTTGGTATTGTGGGTGTTGAGGATACAGTTGGTAGCGTAGATGGTATCATGGGTGTAGACATTACAGCTGGTAGCGTAGTAGATATGTAGGAAGTAGAGGGTACAGCTGGTAGTGCAGTTGGTATGGTGGGTGTAGAGGGTATGGCTTGTAGCATAGATGATATAGTAGGTGTGGATGGTACAACTCAAAGCATAGTTGGTATGGTGGGTGTTGAGGGTACAGCTGGTAGTGTCATTGTTATGGTGGGTGTAGAGGGTATGGCTCATAGCATAGATGATATAGTGGGTGTGGATGGTACAACTGGAAGCATAGTTGGTACGGTGGGTGTTGCAGGTACAACTTGAGACATAGTTGGTATGGTGGGTGTTGAGGGTACTGCTGGTAGTGTAGTTAGTATGGTGGGTGTGGAGGGTACAGCTGGTAATGTAGTTGGTATGGTGGGTATAGACGATACAGCTGGTAGTGTAGTTGGTAATGGGAGTATCACACTGCCACCACCTACCCTACCATTACTAACAACTGTACCAACATCACACTGTCACCACCTACCCTACCATTACCAACAACTGTACCACCATCACACTGTTACCACCTACCCTACCATTACCAACAACTGTACCACCATCACACTGCCACCACCTACCCTACCATTACCAACAACTGTACCATCATCACACTGCCACCACCTACCCTACCATTACCAACAACTGTACCATCATCACACTGTCGCCACCCAGCCTGCAATTACCAACAACTGTACCGTCATCACACTGCCATCACCTACCCTGCCATAACCAACAACTGTACCATCATCACATTGTCACCACCTACCCTACCATTACCAACAACTGTACCATCATCACACTGCCACCACCTACCCTGCCATTACCAACAACTGTACCATCATCACACTGCCACCACTTACCCTAACATTACCAACAACTGTTCCATCATCACACTGCCACCACCTACCTTACCATTACCAACAACTGTACCATCATCACACTGCCACCATCTACCCTGCCATTACCAACAACTGAACCATCATCACACTGCCACCACCTACCTTACCATTACCAAAAACTGTACCATCATCACACTGCCACCACCTACCTTACCATTACCAACAACTGTACCATCATCACACTGCCACCATCTACCCTACCATTACCAACAACTGTTCCATCATCACACTGCCACAACCTACCTTACCATTACCAACAACTGTACCATCATCACACTGCCACCATCTACCCTGCCATTACCAACAACTGTACCATCATCACACTGCCACCACCTACCTTACCATTACCAACAACTGTTCCATCATCACACTGCCACCACCTACCTTACCATTACCAACAACTGTACCATCATCACACTGCCACCACCTACCCTACCATTACCAACAACTGTACCATCATCAAACTGCCACCACCTACCCTGCAATTCCCAACAAATGTACCATCATCACACTGCCACCACTTACCCTGCCATAACCAACAACTGTACCATCATCACACTGCCACCACCTACCATGCCATTACCAACAACTGTACCATCACCACACTGCCACCACCTACCCTACCCCTACCCTACCATTACCAACAACTGTACCATCATCACACTGCCACCACCTACCCTATCATTCCCAACAAATGTACCATCATCACACTGCCACCACCTACCCTGCAATTCCCAACCACTGTACCATCATCACACTACCACCACCTAACCTTCCATTACCAACAACTGTACCATCATCACACTGCCACCACCTACCCTACCTCTACCCTACCATTACCAACAACTGTACCATCATCACACTGCCACCACCTACCTTACCATTACCAACAACTGTACCATCATCACACTGCCACAACCTACCTTACCATTACCAACAACTGTACCATCATCACACTGCCACCACCTACCCTTCCATTACCAACAACAGTTCCATTATCACACTGCCACCACCTACCTTACCATTACCAACAACTGTACCATCATCACACTGCCACCACCTACCTTACCATTACCAACAACTGTACCATCATCACACTGCCACCACCTACCCTACCATTACCAACAACTGTTCCATCATCACACTGCCACCACCTACCCTGCCATTACCAACAACTGTACCATCATCACACTGCCACCACCTAACCTACCATTACCAACAACTGTACCATCATCACACTGTCACCACCTACCCTGCCATTACCAACAACTGTACCATCATCACACTGCCACCACCTATCCTGCCATAACCAACAACAGTACCATCATCACACTGCCACCACCTACCTTACCATTCCCAACAATTGTACTATCATCACACTGCCCTGCCATTACCAACAACTGTACCATCATCATACTGCCACCACCTACCCTACCATTACCAACAACTGTACCATCATCACACTGCCACCACCTACCCTACCATTACCAACAACTGTACCATCATCACACTGCCACCATCTACCCTGCCATTACCAACAACTGTACCATCATCACACTGTCACCACCTACCCTACAATTACCTACAACTGTACCATCATCACGCTGCCACCACCTACCCTACCCCTACCCTACCATTACCAACAACTGTACCATCATCACACTGCCACCACCTACCCTACCATTACCAACAACTGTACCGTCATCACACTGCCACCACCTACCCTTCCATTACCAACAACTGTTCCATCATCACACTGCTACCACCTACCTTACCATTACCAACAACTGTACCATCATCACACTGTCACCACCTACCCTACCATTACCAACAACTGTACCATCATCACGCTGCCACCACCTACCTTACCCCTACCCTACCATTACCAACAACTGTACCATCATCACACTGCCACCACCTACCCTACCATTACCAACAACTGTACCATCATCACACTGCCACCACCTACCCTACCATTACCAACAACTGTTCCATCATCACACTGCCACCACCTACCCTACCATTACCAACAACTGTACCATCATCACACTGCCACCATCTACCCTGCCATTACCAACAACTGTACCATCATCACACTGTCACCACCTACCCTACCATTACCAACAACTGTACCATCATCATGCTGCCTACACCTACCCTACCCCTACCCTACCATTACCAACAACTGTACCATCATCACACTGTCACCACCTACCCTACCATTACCAACAACTGTACCATCATCACGCTGCCACCACCTACCCTACCCCTACCCTACCATTACCAACAACTGTACCATCATCACACTGCCACCACCTACCCTACCATTACCAACAACTGTACCGTCATCACACTGCCACCACCTACCCTACCCCTACCCTACTATTACCAACAACTGTACCATCATCACACTGCCACCACCTACCCTGCCATTACCAACAACTGTACCATCATCACACTGCCACCACCTACCCTGCCATTACCAACAACTGTACCATCATCACACTGCCACCACCTACCCTGCCATTACCAACACCTGTACCATCATCACACTGTCACCACCTACCCTACCATTACCAACAACTGTACCATCATCACACTGTCACCACCTACCCTACCATTACCAACAACTGTACCATCATCACACTTCCACCATCTACCCTGCCATTACCAACAACTGTACCATCATCACACTGCCACCACCTACCCTACCCCTACCCTAACATTTCCAACAACTGTACCATCATCACACTGCCACCACCTACCCTACCCCTACCCTACCATTTCTAACATCTGTACCATCATCACACTGCCACCACCTACCTTACCATTTCCAACAATTGTACTATCATCACACTGCCCTGCCATTACCAACAACTGTACCATCATCATACTGCCACCACCTACCCTACCATTACCAACAACTGTACCATCATCACACTGCCACCACCTACCCTACCATTACCAACAACTGTACCATCATCACACTGCCACCATCTACCCTGCCATTACCAACAACTGTACCATCATCACAATGTCACCACCTACCCTACAATTACCTACAACTGTACCATCATCACGCTGCCACCACCTACCCTACGCCTACCCTACCATTACCAACAACTGTACCATCATCACACTGCCACCACCTACCCTACCATTACCAACAACTGTACCGTCATCACACTGCCACCACCTACCCTTCCATTACCAACAACTGTACCATCATCACACTGCCACCATCTACCCTGCCATTACCAACAACTGTACCATCATCACACTGTCACCACCTACCCTACCATTACCAACAACTGTACCATCATCACGCTGCCACCACCTACCCTACCCCTACCCTACCATTACCAACAACTGTACCATCATCACACTGCCACCACCTACCCTACCATTACCAACAACTGTACCATCATCACACTGCCACCACCTACCTTCCATTACCAACAACTGTACCATCATCACACTGCCACCACCTACCCTTCCATTACCAACAACTGTTCCATCATCACACTGCCACCACCTACCCTACCATTACCAACAACTGTACCATCATCACACTGCCACCATCTACCCTGTCATTACCAACAACTGTACCATCATCACACTGTCACCACCTACCCTACCATTACCAACAACTGTACCATCATCACACTGCCACCACCTACCCTGCCATTACCAACAACTGTACCATCATCACACTTCCACCACCTACCCTGCCATTACCAACACCTGTACCATCATCACACTGTCACCACCTACCCTACCATTACCAACAACTGTACCATCATCACACTGTCACCACCTACCCTACCATTACCAACAACTGCACCATCATCACACTGCCACCACCTACCCTGCCATTACCAACAACTGTACCATCACCACACTGCCACCACCCACCCTGCCATTACCAACAACTGTACCATCATCACACTGCCACCACCTACCCTGCCATTACCAACAACTGTACCATCATCACACTGCCACCACCTACCCTGCCATTACCAACAACTGTACCATCATCACACTGCCACCACCTACCCTGCCATTACCAACAACTGTACCATCATCACACTGCCACCACTTACCCTACCATTACCAACAACTGTACCATCATCACACTGCCACCACCTACCATTCCATTACCAACAACTGTACCATCATCACACTGCCACCACCTACCCTACCATTACCAACAACTGTACCATCATCACACTGCCACAACCTACCTTACCATTACCAACAACTGTACCATCATCACACTGCCACCATCTACCCTACCATTACCAACAACTGTTCCATCATCACACTGCCACCACCTACCCTGCCATTACCAACAACAGTTCCATCATCACACTGCCACCACCTACCTTACCATTACCAACAACTGTACCATCATCACACTGCCACCACCTACCCTACCATTACCAACAACTGTACCATCATCACACTGCCACCACCTACCCTGCCATTACCAACAACTGTTCCATCATCACACTGCCACAACCTACCCTGCCATTACCAACAACTGTACCATCATCACACTGCCACCATCTACCCTGCCATTACAAACAACTGTACCATCATCACACTGCCACCACCTACCCTGCCATTACCAACAACTGTACCATCATCACACTGCCACCACCTACCCTGCCATTACCAACAACTGTACCATCATCACACTGCCACCACCTACCCTGCCATTACCAACAACTGTACCGTCATCACCATGCCACCACCTACCCTTCCATTACCAACAACTGTACCATCATCACACTGTCACCACCTACCTTACCATTACCAACAACTGTACCATCACCACACTGTCACCACCTACCCTGCCATTACCAACAACTTTACCATCATCACACTGCCACCGCTTACCCTGCCATTACCAACAACTGTACCATCATCACACTGCCACCACCTACCCTGCCATTACCAACAACTGTACCATCATCACACTGCCACCACCTACCCTGCCATTACCAACAACTGTACCATCATCACACTGCCACCACCTACCCTGCCATTACCAACAACTGTACCATCATCACACTGCCACCACCTACCCTGCCATAACCAACAACTGTACCATCATCACACCGCCACCACCTACCCTACCATTACCAACAACTGTACCATCATCACACTGCCACCACCTACCCTACCATTACCAACAACTGTACCATCATCACACTGCCACCACCTACCCTGCCATTACCAACAACTGTACCATCATCACACTGCCACAACCTACCCTGCCATTACCAACAACTGTACCATCATCACACTGCCACCACCTACCCTGCCATTACCAACAACTGTACCATCATCACACTGCCACCATCTACCCTACATCTGATTATGAAGACATCTCTACACCTGATAATGAAGATAGATTACACCTGATTTTAAATACATCTCTACACTTGATTATGAAGACATCTCTTCACCTGATTATGAACATATCTCGACACCTGATTATGAATACATCTCATCTTTACACCTGATTATGAAGACATCTCTTCACATAATTATAAAGATATCTCATCTCTACAGCTGATCATGAAGGCATCTCTACACCTAATTATAAAGATATCTAATCTTTGTAACACCTGATCATGAAGGCATCTCTACACCTGATTAGTAAACTGAGTTTTGGGTTAGGGTTAGAAATTAATATTCATGAACATATAAAGAAATGAAGTACATGAAAAATAACCTATATTATAATATACACAAGTTAACATCTGGTGAACAAGCAATTTCCTAGCCTAGCAGCTCGCTTTTAATGAAACGACAAAAGGCAATCTGGGAGTCGAACCTCTCCAGTTAAATGACCCATACACTGTCCATTACTGAAGCAGGTTTTTTGACTATTGTTGTCTTAATTACTTTTCAAAGTAAAGTGATTGACATTGATGCACAACTTATTATTACATAAATGACTGGCCTGTTGAGATGGTGGCACATCGAGGTCACACAATTTTATAAATAATGCCATTCTGTGACAACTTCTGGTTCAATGCCCAGCAGAAGGTGAGTCTCTTGGGTCCCGATACCTAAATACTCCATAACTTTTATTGGTGCAACAGGTCCACAGTATACACACTCAATTCGGATGCAATTCTGAGTTTTCAGCCAACTTTGCAGCCCATTTCTCAAAGAATTTGTCCATATTTTATATCATTTTAAAAATTAAGCAATTTTACATTGAATTTAAATGAAGTTAAAATATTTCATAGACTTCAATTTGATTTTAAATTCAGCAGAGATGACTTCTAAATAGGAAGATGGAACAATTTCTGTGATACAGGGCATTCTGGGACCAAAACAATTTTTGTACTTTTTTTATATTTTAAATTTTGATTTTAAATGTAATTTAAAGTTAACCAACCTGATGCAAATGTTGTCTGTTTTCTGATTTTTAACACCATAGCCTGTCTCCATACCAAATTTCAGGGGGCTAACATCAAAATTGGCAAAGTTATTAAAGATTTACTTTTTTGTTGCTCTCGGCTCAGTCACTTTTTCGCCTGTATATTTAAACTGAAATTCTATAGTCTTTGTGTTCTGTCACAAGTTTAAAAACGTTTCACCACATATAGCACAAGTTAATCCATGCAGGAGACCTATTTTGCAGTCTTTCTGTGTCTCTGTTATGCCATCACCATAATCTCATTTTTTCACTATATGCATTCGTCCCTTCACTCTATCCAAAATGTCATGAAAATGCTGGTGGCCGAGTTTCATTCAAGTTGTCTCTATCATCATACACTCTGACAAATTATTCCCTGAAAATTACAAAAATATCCTGTACCTTAGTGAATAAAGACTTACACTTTCAAATGGGATGAATAATATTGGAGGAATTACAGCCAATATAAACATAAACACAAATGAAATGCAAAGTTTATATTTTTAATGGTACTACTTCTGGACACAACAACCTCTTGAACAAGAGGTCACCGGTCTTCCTCCAAACATAATCTGATTTTTTCATTAAAGCTTTAAGTATTACTAGATATACCAGTATGTATTTTAAAGATAGGACAGTTGTTCATAATCAATGATAGGATCACAGTAATTATTCGATTTTCTAAAACATGCTATCTCTCTTAAGACATTTAACTACTTGTTTAGAAAAGCATGAAAGTTATACAAGCACTTACAGGCCTTGTGTTTCATGTTTGCTGTTATAAATGCTATATTGGAAGGGTCAAGTCATGATCATTTGAAATTTTGAATATAAATGGTAAATAATATATTGGAGTTATTTCCCTTTGACCATTTCTATCATGTATTTTCCACGACATTATAAACTCCTGCCTTTAGTAATCAATCGACTTTTTAAGGAATTTTGTGACAATTTTCCAACATTTATAGCTTATGCATTGTCTGTGTGTTTATACAGCATGCACAGACATTATCAAACTGTATATTGGGACTTGCCTTCAACAACACCTGCATTGCAAATGCAAATGAGTGTTCTTTTCGATCAGCCTCAAGCAAGGAGTATATCACTTCATAGTTGTTGGACTGGTAACATGTGTTTCTGTTAGAAGGAGCTCTACACATAGATAATTTCCAATAAATGTCACAAAATGGAAGTTAAACTTCTGTTTCCTCCATGGCATATACACCTCATACTGTCATCTTTGATCAAATTGTCTCATTATTAAAGAATCTTCAAGTCTTTGTTTGGAAGTATGTGTCCTTATCAGAAAGTCAAATAATGACATGTTGGCCTTCCTGAAATGTATCAGAAATGTAGATGTCAGATGATTATAAGATATTGGCTTTTTTATGAGACATTAGAATAATACAATTGGTTGATGCCTTACCTTACATGTTTTGGATGTATTTACACAATGTCATAGTTTCCAATTTTATGTCACATTGTAACTGTAGAATATATTATAAATAAACAACACATCTCAACACATGATTATAAAGACATCTCATTTCTACACCTGATTATGAAGGCATCTCTACACCTGATTATGAAGGCATCTCTACACCTGATTATGAAGACATCTCTACACATGATTATAAAGACATCTCTACACCTGATCATGAAGACATCCCTACACCTGATCATAAAGACATCTCTACACCTGATTATGAAGACATATCTACACCTGATTATGAAGACATCTCCACACCTGATCATGAAGACATCTCTACACCTAATTATTAAGACATCTCAACTCCTGATTATGAAGACATCTCGACCCCTGATTATGATGACATCTCTACACCTGATTGTGGAAACATCTTAACCCCTGGTTATGAAGACATCTCTAAACCTGATTGTGGAAACATCTCGACCCCTGATTATGAAGACATCTCTACACCTGATTGTGGAAACATCTCAACCCCTGAATATGAAGACATCTTGACCCCTGATTATGAAGACATCTCTACACCTGACTGTGGTAACATCTCGACCCCTGATTATGAAGACATCACTACACCTGATTACGAAGATATTTCAACACCTGGCAAAAAAGGATCATTTATTTAATTGTCAAGTTTTAAGACATCGTTTTACAATAAAGTTAATGGGAATCAATTCAGTTTGCATTTTAGTTTGTTTTGGTGTATATAAGAAAGTTCCTTTCATTCAGAGATATTTTAATTGATGTGATAATTGGCCAAAAAGACTACGAGATAACTAAGATGTACCCGTCATTATTTTATTAATTAATAATGGTTTCTCTGGTAATGGTATTAAGTTTGTGACATGCCAGGGTTCTGTCATTTGTGTAAATCTTTAACTTCCACAAAGTTTTAACTAAATACTACTAACTGACCGTGATCAATTATTTCAGATAATTGAAACACAAGTGAATAAAACTGATGTTTTACTTTTTAAAAAAAATGTGTAATTTTTACATTGGTATGTGTTAGTAAAAAAGTAGACACGGAAGAGCAGTCCATAAGACAGTGCGCTAGACTTTTTGATTATTTGTAAAAAAGTCAAAACTTTGATAAAGACTAATGAGTAAACAACAGTTGTCTCACTTACATTTAATCTAACTACATATCATGTTCAAAATATGAAGAAAATAATAATATATTCAAATATAATAGTTACATTATCACATACATTTAAAACATGTCATGTATGCCTATCTGCCGCAGGTCAGATTTATGTTACATCTTCATGACATTTTACTTCATAACACTATGAATCAAAGTTATCCCAGGACACAATGATCCTGACCATCAGTTGAGCATATATATATATATATATTAATGTACACCTTCATAACACTATGAACCTAAATTATCCCAGGACACAATGATGCTGAGCATCAGTTGAGCACATATATATATATATATATTAATGTACGCTTTACTTCATAACACTATAAACCTAAATTATCCCAGGACACAATGATGCTGACCATCAGTTGAGCATATATATATATATATATATTAATGTACGCTTTACTTCATAACACTATGAACCTAAATCATCCCAGGACACAATGATGCTGAGCATCAGTTGAGCACATATATATATATATATTAATGTACGCTTTACTTCATAACACTATGAACCTAAATCATCCCAGGACACAATGATGCTGAGCATCAGTTGAGCACATATATATATATATATATTAATGTATGCTTTACTTCATAACACTATGAACCTAAATCATCCCAGGACATAATGATGCTGACCATCAGTTGAGCATATATATATATATATATATATAGGGTTAGGGTTTAGCATCAGTTGAGCACATATATATATATATATTAATGTATGCTTTACTTCATAACACTATGAACCTAAATTATCCCAGGACACAATGATGCTGAGCATCAGTTGAGCATATATATATATATATATATATTAATGTACGCTTTACTTCATAACACTATGAACCTAAATCATCCCGGGACACAATGATGCTGACCATCAGTTGAGCATATATATATATATATATATTAATGTACGCTTTACTTCATAACACTATGAACCTAAATTATCCCAGGACACAATGATGCTGAGCATCAGTTGAGCACATATATATATATATATATATATATTAATGTACGCTTTACTTCATAACACTATGAACCTAAATCATCCCGGGACACAATGATGCTGACCATCAATTGAGCATATATATATATATATATATATTAATGTATGCTTTACTTCATAACACTATGAACCTAAATTATCCCAGGACACAATGATGCTGAGCATCAGTTGAGCACATATATATATATATATATATTAATGTACGCTTTACTTCATAACACTATGAACCTAAATCATCCCGGGACACAATGATGCTGACCATCAGTTGAGCACATATATATATATATATATTAATGTACGCTTTACTTCATAACACTATGAACCTAAATTATCCCAGGACATAATGATCTTGACCATCAGTTGAGCATATATATATATATATATTAATGTACGATTTACTTCATAACACTATGAACCTAAATTATCCCAGGACATAATGATCCTGACCATCAGTTGAGCATATATATATATATTTATATTAATGTACGCTTTACTTCATAACACTATGAACCTAAATCATCCCGGGACACAATGATGCTGACCATCAGTTGAGCACATATATATATATATTAATGTACGATTTACTTCATAACACTATGAACCTAAATTATCCCAGGACATAATGATCCTGACCATCAGTTGAGCATATATATATATATATATTAATGTACGCTTTACTTCATAACACTATGAACCTAAATTATCCCAGGACATAATGATCCTGACCATCAGTTGAGCATATATATATATATATTAATGTACGCTTTACTTCATAACACTATGAACCTAAATTATTCCCGGACCCAATGATGCTGACCATCAGTTGAGTACATATATATACATTAATGTACGCTTTACTTCATAACACTATGAACCTAAATTATCCCCGGACCCAATGATGCTGACCATCAGTTGAGCACATATATATATATTAATGTACGCTTCACTTCATAACACTATGAACCTAAATTATCCCCGGACCCAATGATGCTGACCATCAGTGGAGTCTGGTATTATATAAAAATTTAACAATTTCAAGCCCCATAGAAAGAATGGCAGCAAATTATGGCCTCCAAAGACAGACAAGCGTCTTGCATCCCCAACAAAAATGTGATATTTCAGTGTCTGAAGGGTATACACAAAAACTAGTGCATATCATGAATGGGTAGACAGCAATCTTGAAGATGTTGTTAAACGTCAGAAATAAGAATAACGTGTGTCCAGGTACGTTTTCACCCCTTCTGACTATCAGATGATAACCAGCGTCTTTGCAAATGGCGTCAAACTAACTAAGGGAAATAACTCGCACATCAAAGTATTATCTATATTGTTTATTCTGCTAGTAATATTCTTCACATTTCTTTTCTTGTTTCAGTTAATGCGAAGGAATTGAAAATCCTTCTATAAATTCACCAAGGTATTTTATTTGTGTATGGATTCATGGGCGTAGGAGCGTTTCAATTATTGGTGGAGAGGGGTGGAGCAACCTGAGGAGAGAGTATATGAGAATGTATCGCCCCCTTCCCGCTGGGGCAGGGGTATCACCTGGACTGACATTTTGATATATTTTATACCAAATGCTGCATTATATAGATATTTTATGATTAAATATGGTTGTTACTCCTGGGACTAATATTTTGTGACTTTTAAATGTCCTTATGAAGAAAAAAAAACAAGATGTATTAAAAATATGAACTTCCAATAGGTTTAAAACCTAGTAACTCATGCAATGGGAGCAAGGTGGGTGGGTTATTTTTCCTAGTATGTGGGGTGGGGGGTCTCCCCGGAAAACTATCTGGAAAACCGAATGCTGCATTCGTGTACGTTTGTATTAAGAAAAAGATCTCGGAAGTAGCTAGAAAGGTATTCATATTAAAGAAACTCCGTTTGGTATGGGAATTTTTATATAACACCATCCAGGAAATCACCTCCAACACAGCCAAAGGGAAACAGGTAGATGTCATTCTACTGGACTTTGCCAAAGCTTTGACAAAGTCCATCATGTACTGCTACTACACAAGTTGGACCACTGCGGTGTAAGTGCCAACATCAAGAGATGGATACAGTCATTTCTATCCAACAGAAAGCAGCAATTCTTCCCCAAGAACTGCAGACGTACTTTCCGGTGTCCCACAAGGGGCAGTACTCGGTCCGCTACTGTTTTTAGCCTTCATTAATGACCTCCCAGATATGATCAAGTCGTCATCCTCCAAATTGATTGCTGATGAAAGCCAATCTTCAAGGTGACAGACAGCTCCTCCAGGAAGACCTCACAGTACTGGAAAAGTGGGAAGAGACATGGCAGATGAGCTTCAACCCCACTAAATGCACTGTCATCAGGATCGCCCCTCGATGTCGGAAAATCATCGACACCACAATCATACAGTCTCCATGGCCACACACTTGAGGTGGTGGATACAAGTAAATACCTAGGAGTTACCATCACAGAAAGCCTCACCTGGAAGAAACACATAGGCAACATCACGAGCAAGGCCAGCCGGACTCTGGGGTTCATTCGCAGAAACCTGAGGGAATGCACGCCACCTGTTAAGGAAGCTTCCTATAAAGCCATGATCCGCCCCCAAACTAGAGAATGCCGCCACCGTCTGGGACCCATACCAGCTAAACCACGTCAACATTATTGAGCAGGTTCAGCGCCGAGCGGCCCGCTTTGTTTTCAACGACTATTCGACTAAGACCCCTGGATGTATCTCCAACATGCTTAAAGAACTGAACTTGGATCCCCTTGAACAGCGTCGAAAACACAGCCGGCTCTCCATGGTGTACAAGATCCACAACAATCTTGTAGACATCAACACAGACAAGTTCCTCCAAAGCGGCGACGCGCGTACCAAAGGACAACATAGGCTATTCCAGGAGCGTATCAAAGACCAGATACTGTCGAACTCCTTCTTCCCAAGGACAGTGCGAGAATGGAATCTTCTTCCTGCCAGCACTGTATCTGCGCCTACCTTGGATGCCTTCAGGTCACTCCTGGTGGAGTAACCTGACACTTTCTTCATCAGACATGACTACTGTATATAGTTATAAAATTTTCAACATTTGAGACTTCTGTGCACCACACCCACGCCTAGTTTCGTTGAGCTACGTACGTTCTTTCATGAACCCAACTCAGTATATGGAAGAAGAAGAAGAAGAAGAAGAAGAAGAAGAAGGACCATGACAATGCATACGGCTTGCGAGGAGGGAAAGAGTACTAGGGGGTCTCACTTTCTGCGATAAGGGTGAGATCTCCCCTTGATCTTTTTTAAGTGCCAAATTGTGCATTTTGGTGGGTTTTTTTCAGGTCCTGTCAGTCTTTCTATTTTGTATCCGAATTTAGATATTAATATGAAAAATATAGTTCGTGGTGGGGTGGGGGGGGGGGGGGGGGGGGGTGGGAGGGCTCTTCTTCTTCTTATCTTAGTGCCAAAATTGCATTCCGGTTGATTGTTTCCTTCAGGGGAAATGCCTGATGATGATGGGGATACGGGAACCACTCCTCGAACATTTAGATATTTTAATAAGTAAATACTGCACTCTACTAAGTTTAAGGGGGAATAGTTGTTTGTTATTACACCAGTGTGGAAGGGGTTGTTAGTAATTACACCAGTGTGGGAAGGGATGTACACTGCTGGCGGGGCTACGGGTTCATACCCCGGAAAAGATTATAGATAAACTATCAAATGCCCACAGTGAATTTTACTAAGTTTTCAGAAACTGCTATAACTGCTTGTTGTTTTTTTCTTCTCATATTCAAATATTGTTTGGAAGTACACATATGACTACTATAGAAAAGTGAAAAAAGAATATTGAAATAAAGACTTTAAAATTGACAGGTATTGTCTGAAATTGGCAGAACGCTTTATTGTGACATGTTCGCTGTATTCATTCTTGTAAATCTGAAAAGTGACGGTAGATAAACTGTTTTTGACCTTGATAAAAATTTTATAAACATCATATAGTGTTCACCCACCCTTGACGCTATCATAGCAAGTTAAACCGAAGATCTATCGGTAATATACGGCAATCCTCGGCTGATTTTCCAGTGAGGCCCGACATGGGTGTTTCGACCGAGATATAGCGAGGACGTATAGGATGCTTTACTCAGCCGCAAGAACAGGAGTAAAATACAAACGCTTACTTTAAATAGAAGCTACGTCTGTCTGAGTGTACGCATTGCTCTTTTCCTGCTGTTAACCATGATTGGCGGAGTTGAACCTAACCCAGGCCCCCCAAGGAGGGCAAGTAGTAATAACACACGCGGTGCTACAACTAGAGCAGGTGGGAGGGGCGCTGGCAGTCTATCTAGACACGAGGTAGGAGAATACACCGATAACGATATTTTCGAAGATTCTCAATCATCCAGATCTTTAAACACACAACCCACCATGAACGACTGGTTTCCCAGTGTTATCCAGCCTTTAAATAGTAACTCTGATACGGCATCTGCATGTAATGACTCTAGCCGCGATACCATACTTCATAGCCGCGACGCGCATTGTGCACCGACTTCCGATAATAGGTCCATGCCAATTTTGTTAGACATTCAAACGCATGTTCGGAGTGTGGACAAGAAATTTGACACACTAGAGCGATCAATCAATGACTTAAAATCCGAGAATGTAAAGCTTTGTGAACAAAATGTGAAACTATCAGACAAGGTTGATGAACTCGCAAACACTGGTACTGAACTGAAGGCTTCAACACAGTCGTTAAATTTAAAACATGAACAATTAGAAAGTCAGTCAAGACGCCAGAACCTAATATTTTATGACATCTCGGAATTACAAAAAGAAACATGGGAACAGTCCGAACAATTGGTGCGCGATTATATTCGTAACGTACTCAAACTCGACGAATCAGAAATTAAAATTGAACGTGCGCATCGTCTACATGGTCAAAACAAACCTCGTCCATTGATAGTTAAATTCTCTTTTTACAAGGATAAGGAGTATCTGCTTAGGAAATACCGCGATATCACTAAAGCAGCTCGTTTGCAGTGCTGTAACCATAACGATGAACAACGTGGGACAGGTGCGGATCAACAGAAGGACGTGGGTAACGCTTCCGCTACAAGCACTAGGATTAGCGAGGATTTCCCGGTAAGAGTGAGGAAAGTTTGGACTCTTTTGATCCCATTCTTGAAAAAATATATTGCTAATGGAGACGACGTTCACCTATGCTTTGATAAACTTATAGTTAACCAACGTGCAGATACATACGACAGTGTTAAAGAATGCCCAATCCCGGTATCTAAATAGAACATCGGCCGAGATCCATATACTCTTGATGTTTTTAGTACGACAACGTCTTACGTAACCAAGCCAAACACTTTTGTCAATAAACCAGCCTTTATAGATCACCATAACGTTGACAATAACAATCCGTTTACTTTAATAAATGATAATTCTCTAAATACTGAGATTAAAATTTGCTGCTGGAATACTGAAGGGTTGAAAAAGTATGATAAAAATATGAATTTTATATCTTACTGTCTTAATTTTGATATATTTGGGTTCTGTGAATCTTGGGGTATCTGTAATAATGAATTTGAAGACTTTTTACCCGGATTTACAAACTTTCACTTTTGCAGGCAAAAAAGAGAACAGCTCTACGAGGTTAAGGACAGTTTTTGTTAAAGACTGGTTGATTAAAAATGGTAGTTTAAAACGCATATGTAACCATATACCTGAATGCGTTGTATTATTAATAGATGCAAAATCTAATATTCATGTTAACGATATCATACTTATATTCACATATGTATCTCCAGAATACTCTCCTATTTATTCAATTGTAGGTAATAATGGCATTGAAATTTTAAACACAAATATTAGTCAAATTAAAGGTTACTATCCCAATGCGGATTTATTTTTGGCGGGAGATCTAAACTCTCGCATTAAAAACTTAAAGACGTTTCTTCGAGTAAGTTCTAGCGCGGAGATTTTTTTTAAATTTTGCACACAAGTACTTTGAAGTAAGACAAGTTTAAAACACTAAAAAAAAATATAAGTCCCCATGCTTGTTTTTTTGCTATGACTATTTTTAAATTACACCGTTTTACATTTTTTAAAGAAAAACAGCAAATTGGTGTAAGTTATAAATCTTGTTTAATTTACTAACAAAGTGATATATTTCAACAAAATATTGTTGTCACTCATGTAACAAAAGATAAAGTATCTAAAACAGATAAAGTCATGATTCTCCTTTGAGTTTCACAGTCCATACAGTAATTTTCATAAATTTCTACGATTATAGAATTGGCCGTTAACGATGTATTTTTACACTAATTCAAAAATAAAAAAAGTTCTAACGCGGAGAATTGTTTCATTCTTTCTACAAAGAGGCACCATAACAAACTATATCAGAAAATAAAATAAAAAATATATGTCCCCATGCTTGTTACTAAGTTACAGTGCTTAATGTTACCTCCTTTTTCATAAAATGGCCGTAAACGATGCATTTTGACACTAATTCAATAATAAAAAAAAGTTCTAATGCAGAGAATTGTTTCATTCTTTCTACAAAGAGGCACTTTAACAAACTATATCAGAAAATAAAATAAAAAACATATGTTGCCATACTTGTTACTAAGTTACATTGCTAAATGTTACTTCCCTTTTTCATAAAATGGCCGCAAACGATGCATTTTTACACTAATTCAATAATAAAAAAAGTTGTTACGCGGAGAATTGTTTCATTCTTTCTACAAAGAGGCACTAAACCAAACTATATCAGAAAATAAAACAAAAATAGATGTCCCCATGCTTGTTACTAAGTTACAGAGCTAAATGTTACCTCCCTTTTAATAAAATGGCCGTAAATGATGCATTTTGACACTAATTCAATAATAAAAAAAGTTCTAATGCGGAGAATTGTTTCATTCTTTCTACAAAGAGGCATTATTACAAACTATATCAGAAAATAAAATAAAAAATACAGGTCACCATGCTCGTTACAAAGTTACAGTGCTAAATGTTACCTCCCCTTTTCATAAAATAGCCGCAATCGATGCATTTTCACACCAATTCAAAAAAAAAAAGTTCTACGTGGAGAATTGTTTCATTCTTTCTACACAACACAAGAAGCACAACAAACAATATCATGAAATAAAATAAAAATACATGTCACCTTGCTTGTTACCAAGCTACAGTGCTAAATGTTAACTTCCCTTTTCATAAAATGGCCTAAAACTGTCAAAATTGTGAAAATTATCTGTTGTAATTTTTATAAATGAAGTTTCATTGCAGAAGTAACTTTCATATTTCTAAATGATGCACTAAATAGCAATTATAATATTTGTAATTTATAATGTAATTACTGTTAAATTGCTTTTATATATTTCATATATACTGGGTAATTGATGAACATCAATAGTTGTAAAAGTTTAAAATGTTAGAGGCCTAGTGGTAAAACCATGTACTGTCAATCAAGGTTGGATCACCAATGACCTGCTACTCAACATAATATCTTCAGAGTTTTATCTACGAGTCCATTCAAGTCATTTTTTCTGGTATTTATATTGGCTATAGTAGTCGCACTGTCATCCATTATTATTACATTAACTTGAAATTTTTATTCCTGTACTGGGCTACTTCCAACTTTTATCTTTGAATTGTCATTTAAATTTTAGAACACTGCCTGGTGAACTGGTAATGATTCTTAATTTTTCATAATATGTGCATTTCCTAGTCTTCTGGAAAAACATCATATGTTTTTCGAATACTTTTTGTGAACTGATTTACTGTCACAATCCATTCTTCTGGCAACACATGTTGTAATAAATTGGCCTGGTCCTGGTGTACTACTTGACTGACTTCATCACTGAAAATTAAAGGAAGCTTATATGAGATAAAGAAATAAATGACAATGTTTGTTTGTATGTAAGCTTAATTTACATCATCACCAGTTTCCCATTTGGGTGATGCACCCAGAAGAGTGAACAGTTTAGACTTTTTAGGTTTTAGGGGGATAGTGCAGGAAACAAATATCATAGAAACCTAATCATATGTTTCACCTGATTCTTTTGCTTGGTGTATAGCACCATCATAAAAATCCTCAGTTTAAAGTCCCATCTGAATGACAGTTAGCACTGTAAGTTAGCCAGCCTCAGGTATCAAACTCTCAACCCTGAGCTAGAAGTATCATGCTCTACTGACTGAGCTCATCGGTCTGGCTAAAAAAACGACACTGTATTTTAATAAAACAGCACGATATATGGATATAGTTTGACAACTCAAGGGCTATAACTGAGCAGCAATTCCTGTTATGATATCTATGTTCAAACCATTGAACAAAATCTTATGGTTATAAACGTGCATACATGAATGTGGACATTTTTTTACTGAATGAAACTGTTATGTTATGTAACAAGCAGTCAAGGGGTTGCAAGCTCAAATCCCCACTTGGCCAGTCTCTGTGATGATTTAAATATATGCAAATTCCAACATTGTGTCTCATGTTCATTTATCTTTAATCACTGATTCAAGTGGGAAAGTTGTCAGTTATTTGCACGGATATTGGAAACAGGTAGTCACAGGTTTGATCCCCCTCAGATCATCTGTTGTGCTCATGATTATTTTGTTGTAATCCATAGTAGAAATAAGCTGAAACGGTTAAATTACATTAATAATTACCATTGGCCCCTTTTGATGATTGTCACTCTTTCATTTAGTGTTTCTGTACACGTCTATGTCACGATATTGATTGTCTCTTCATAGTAAATGAAACCACTACAGGTATTTAAAGCACCGACATCTCAATCCATCTGTAACCTGAGACTCTGTTTAGCATTCCTGAAATGTGTTGAATAGTTTCTTATTTTCATAATTCATGTAACAATTTTCTGTTTAACAGGAAACACAGAACATGATGTTGTTTAAATTTATTTTTAACATTTACTCAATGTAAGAATACTGTTCGAATCCCCGCCTGGCAACAGTCTCCAGGATGGTAGATATACAGCATTATGTCTCTTTATCAATCGTCTCTCACCGCTGATTCAAGTGGGAAAGCTATCAGTTACTTGCGGAGATGGGGTGTGCTCAAATACTGGTTCATTCCAGGAAACAGTGGTTAAGTGATCGTCTGTTAGCCCTCGATGGCATGAAAATGATGTAAATATTCAACCAATGAATCACTTTTTATAGTTGTTCATCTCTAGAAATCATAAAGTAAGTTATCATTTTATGTGATACATTAATATTGATCAGTGAGTTATGATAAAGCATCAACTAACCTTATACTCAATTGATTTGTGTTGATGTCAAATGATATTGGACTTTTCCTGTTTAAACGATGTGTCTTATTTGTTTCCACTGTTCTTATACTTCCACATATACAGTTTATGTATAACGTTGACCCATATAAGTGTCTTTCATAGTGTTCTTCAATACCAAACTTTTACATGCATCAGGTCAGATAAATGTCAAAATTCAAGATTTATTCTTCCTTGTCTCCATCCCGGTATGAATAATATTGTTTCAGGTAAATTCATTATGTATTCAGCGCTTTGGAACAAATTCACAAATGATCCATATCCGAAAAATGAGTTATCCGAAATGTTACCACTACGAGTATTGATTATATTTTCGTAGTTGTTTCTTCGACTTCGTTATGTACAAGCACTTTTGGTGGTTTAGAACGAAAAACAATATACTCTTCCGTGCTTTTCGATCGCTTCCTTGACAAAATTTACATTTCTGACATCTCGAAATGAAAATACTTCGCTTTGTAAATATCCTAATGCGACTCGACTTTTAATTAACCAAACGGCGACATTAGACCCCGAAACTGAAAGTAAAAGAAAGGAATTATGCGCGTAGCGATGCGCAGTAACAACCCGCAGAAACGTCTTTAAATGATTTTGTATTAAATGATAATATATCATTCATATTTGGCGATGATGTGCCCTATCCAGAAGATGATTTTAAAAAGCGTAGATCTTCTAAAGATACAGAATTTAATCGTTTTGGGCTATCATTAATCGAATTGTGCTGTATTTATGGTATACATGTCTCATGATATTCCTGGTAGCTACACTTGTTTAGCAAATAATGGAGCCAGTGTAGTCGACTATATGGCAGCCACTACTAATTTGTTTAAATATGTTGTATTTTTTAAAATCGATGATAATGACGAGTCTGTTCATTTTCCTGTTATTTGTCATTTTTCTTTCCCTACCGTACTTAATCTAAATAATCATAGTGTTGATAATGAAGAAAATATGTCACCTTGGCTGAAATATAAATGGAAGCCAGAACTTAAATAAATTTTTGTTAATAAACTTACATCTTAATTTCAACAATTTAATCAAACACGTCTAAATTTCGGAAAACTAACTTTGTCCTCGTTTATACCAGAGTTAAATTTTTTTAAACTTTCAGCCGATAACATGAAATGGAAACGTAGCAAAAACGTATCGCTTTAGCCACCATGGTGGGATAACCAGTGCAACACCCTTTAAACGGAGAAAACTCATTTTCTTCGACAGTTCCGTGTTTCAAATGATAGACATGATTTACTGAAATATAAAATATCGAAAAATGAATTTAAATCGTTGTGTAAAAATAAAAAAGTATTCCCATTGCAAAGCTTAACGAAAGTTGTTAATTGACTCAAGAAAAGATGCTAAACAATTCTGGAACGTTTTGATAAAAGGTAATAGTAAAGATAATGTAGATTCATTGATAACAGGTAATGCATGGCATGACTATTTTAAATCCCTTTTAAATCCTATTGTTGTTGAAAATAATATTAATGAAGATGATTATTTCTTGGCCAATGTAAAGCATGATAATTTTAATTGTGCTGAACTTAATTTACCAATTTCAGACTTGGAAATTATGCAAAGTATAAATCATTTACGTGCAAACCGTTCACCTGGACCTGACAGTGTATGCTTAGAAATGTATAAACACACTATTCATGTTATTTTGCCTTTTTTAAATGCTGTTTTTAATGAAATATTTGAAAATGGAGACTTTCCTGAACAATGGAGTCAAAGTATTATTACTCCGATACATAAAAGGGTTCCGAATCGGACCCAAATAATTACCGTGGTATTTCTTTAATAGATTCATTATGTAAGGTATTTGTTAATATACTAACTATTCGTCTTACCAAATGGTGTGATAACTATAATGTTATTGATGAATCTCAGGCAGTATTTAGAAAAGGCTATTCAACAACAGATAATATTTTCACATTAATGGCATTGATTCAGAAATACTTATCTAAGAAAAAGGGCAGGTTTTACTGTATATTTATAGATTTTGCTAAAGCTTTTGATAGTATTCAGCATCAAAAATTATGGGATGCATTTGCTAGAAATAATATAAATGGTAACTTTCTAATTATTATCAAATCTATGTATGCAAAACTTAAATCATGTGTTAAAGTTCATGACAGACTGACAGGTTTCTTCAACTGTAATACTGGAACAAGACAGAGATGTGTCGGTAGCCCCATAATAGTTTCCCTTTTTATAAACGATTTAGTTACTTTTCTACATGAAAAATGTGAAAGAGGTGTTTTTGTGACAAATGATATTGAAAATTTAGTTGCACTTATGTTTGCAGATGATGTTTCTAGTTTTTCTGATACCGTTATAAACCTACAACACCAGATTAACTATATTGAAGAATATTGTAAGTCTGTTAATATGAATATAAATCTAGATAAAACTAAAATAGTTGTTTTCAGAAATGGTGGTATTTTAAAAGAAACTGAAAAATGTTTTTTTTCAATAACAAACCTGTCGAAGTTGTTCCATTTTATAAATATTTGGGTGTCTTTTTCACACCTAAGTTAGTTAGGTCTAAAACCCAAGAAATCCTTTCATTACAGAGTCTTAAAGCATCTGCTTGTATTTTCAACTTCCAAAGACAATTCGGTCATATTGATCCTATTGATATGTTTAAAATTTTTGATTCAATGGTTAAGCCTATTTTATGCTATGCATCAGAAATCTGGGGCTACAATTATGTTGATAAAATAGAATCTGTAAACAATATTGTAATCTATCGCAAAACACTGCAAGTTATTTTGCGCTTGGTGAATGTGGAAGATTACCACTGTATACTATTTATATGACAAATTGTATTAAGTATTGGTTAAAATTGACACGTATGGGAGATCACAGGTATCCAAAACATTGTTATTTAATCTTAAAACGTCTACATGAATCTGGTAGATAAACTTGGGCAGGGCGTATTAAAGATATTCTTTTCAGATTTGGCTTTGGATATGTGTGGATCTCCCATGACGTTAGGGATGAATTAGGGTTTATTAATATGTTTAAGCAACGCTTAATTGATTGTTATTTTCAAAATTGGCACAATGATGTTGAAACTTCACCAAAAGCCTTACATTATAAATACTTTAAGTCTCTACTAAATGTTGAACATTATTTAATTCTAGATTTACCATATAAATATAGAAAAGCTATTTCAAATTTTCGTCGCTCATGTCATAATCTAATGATAGAAAATGGAAGACACATTTGTATAGATAGACACTTAAGATATTGCTCTCTCTGGTTAAGGACAAATACTTATGTTATTGAAGATGAATACCATTTTTTCTTTGAATGTCCATTGTATAACAATATGAGAGCTATCTATTTTAAAGATATTTGGTTACAAAACAGTTTTCATAATTTATTCTACTCCCTTATGTCGTCTACAAAAACAGATGAAGTTTTGTCAATTGCAAAATATTTGTATCATGCAATGAACTTAAGAAAACAAGAGCTTACTATTGTATAATCAGTAAAAGTATCTCGATTATAAATTCCAATGTATCTGCATATATGCTATTTGTTACAACATGTATATTTGTCAATCTAATGTCAATTTGTACTTTTTGTATTTTGTATTTTGGGCCAGAGGCCTATATTACTTGAATAAAATATATCAAATATCAAATATCAAAACTTCCGTGGTAGTGTGCGTATTACGTCCTTTGGGTAAGGGGCTCATAAACACAATTAGAAAAGTTATTGCATCCGTCACTAATATTATATATCGTTATTATCTTTGTTGGGTTTTCTTTTTTTTAAAAAAAATATTGATGTCTGCAATAAAACTGTATCGAACGTATATTATACATCCATGACGGCGAAAACCCTAAATATAATCAATCATAATGTTTCTGTTAGTAGAAAAGTAATAATCGTCTTTTTATGATTTAATGTGTTATTTACCTTGTTTTTCTCCGTTATTTTCCACCCGACCCAAATAACTGCATGTCTAACAATAAGTATCTATAACTGATCATATTATAAGACACCAACTACAGAGGACATTTATTATTATTTCTAATTTAACTTTGCATTACCTTTTTTAAGATGTTAAGTTGCCATTTTCGGGACGGGCCAAAATTAAGTTGATATGACTTGTGGCCCAGCCCATGTGTATATAAGTTTATTTTTCCATATCATAGATTGTGCAATGTGTGTATATGTTGAATGAATGTATTGAAAAGTTGTTTTTACTGTTTGCAATAAAATATAATAAAACTAAAAAAGCAAATTTATATCCCCCTCTTTGCGATAAAATGAACGAGGTTTATTCAACTTTCTCTGTATAAGTAGGTCACAGTAGCCAATTTTTCACAAAGCACCAGGAAAGTATCATACATCCAAATTTTGAACTTTGTAACTGCTGCAGAGGAGAAAGCTACAAAACTGTTTATGAAAATTTCTGAGTTACCCCATTTCAATTTCCAGTTATTCTCTAGCAATAGGGATAAGACAAAAATGAGAACACTCCGTTTTTGACGATTTTTTACAAGGAATTCAAAACTGAAAACAGAATGAAATTCTGATAAAAAATGAGATAAGATTGTGTACATTGACACAAAACGCGTTTTTTCTAACTCCTGACATACTTCACAATTAACGTTTTGTCATTATAACATTGTATTAAGACTTGAATACAAAATATTCTGGCATTGCTACGCTATTGCATGAAAACCAAAACACACGATTTTTCACAAATTAATGAGGCACAACTCTACAACGACAAAAGTGCCAGTCCCTAAAATCGCCATAAGCCTATGTTTTGTCGTAATAGACATTGTAATAACATATTAAACTATTTGATTTAGGTATTCTTAAGCTATTACATGGAAACCAAAAATACAAACTCAAGGACAATAAGCGATTTCATCGTGTTTTTATTAATGAGGATCTGACTCATCATCGAAACCAACTTTTTCACAAAGCCAGGCAGATTGTGATAGACAAGTTTATCTCGCAGTCATGGACAACAGATGGACGAATCTTCATCAATGTTAAGAACGGGTCTCGCTCCATAATAACAAAATCTTCGGACTTGGACAATTTTTCTTAAATGCCACGCTTTATTTGCTGGCTAGTATAGTTTCAGTTAGTTAACCGTGCACGTTTTACAGTTGTAATCTTAACAAAGAGACATAACAAATTCTTATACATGTTGAACTATTTTAATGACAGTGATAGTGAAATGATATAACCATGTGGTGTACTGAGCAAAATCAAACAAAACAGAAAAAATGAAAATTATATATCAAATAATATTCTGTATAAAACTGTAAATTTTCTTGTTTTTTTTGTTTTTGTTTTTGTTTTTATTATCTCTGTCTAAACATGTATTTATGCGCAGACTGGCTCTTATATTGTATGATGATATTGTTTTGCTTTGATGTGATGCGCATATATTATAAACTGCGATACGTATGTTCTATATATCATGGTCACGTCTTTGTCCAAAACAAGTGGAGTCAATATGTATTTGTACCATAATGGTTATGAGTATTGTACAATGATGAATGTGTGTATTGAAACATACTGGTATATACATTGTAATATGATGAATATGTATACTATGCCGTGAGGGGAATGTGTATTGTATAAAGAATGTATGTCTACTGTACTATGATAGGCGTGTATATAATACTATGTATGTCCGTGTTGCTATTATGGATGTGTATAGTGCGGCATTGGTCGGAACGTCCGTATAAGGTGTATATTATGCATTGATGGTACGTCTATATTGCTATTATGGGCGTATGCATTGCACAGTGATGGTACGTCTGTAATTATATTATGGGTTTGTATATTATTCCACGATGGGTACTTCTGTATTGCTGTGACGAGTGTGTCTATTGTGCCGTGGGTATATAATGCACTGTGTGTCTATTGCGCCATGATGATGCGTATAGTGTCATGATGTGTACGTATAAATTGTATGAATATTGCACAACGAGTGTACGTCTATATTGTTCGAATATTGTGCAACGATGACACGTCTTTATTGCTAGTATGGGTATGTTTATTGTGCTATGGTGTGAACATCTGTATTACTATGTTGGGTGTTTAAATTATGCCATGATTATGCAATGATGGTATGTCTGTAATTATATTATGGATTTGTATATTATGCCACGATGGGTACGTCTGTATTGCTGTGATTATTGTGTCTATAGTGCCGTGGGTACATAATGCATTGTGTGTATATTGTGCCATGACAATGTGTATAGTGTCATGAGGTGTACGTATATATTGTATGAATATTGCACAACAAATGCACGTCTATATTGTACGAATAATCCGCGACGATGGCACGTCTATATTGATATAATAGATGTGTATATAATGACATAATGGGTACGTCTGTATTGCTCTCATGGGTCCGTATATAATACCATGGTGAGTACGCCTGTATTGCTGTCATAATTGTGTATATAGTACATGATAGGCAAGTTTGTATTGCTATTTTAGATGTGTGTATCTGCCATGGTGGTGTGTATATAATACCATGTTGGGTACGTCTGTATTGCTATCATGGATGTGTATAAAGTTCATGATAGGTACGTTTGTATTGCTATTATGGGTGTGTATATAGTACATGATAGGTACGTTTGTATTGCTATTATGGGTGTGTGTATTGTACCATGGTGGTGTGTATATAATACCATGTTGGGTACGTTTGTATTGCTATCACGGATTTGTATATAGTACATGATAGGTACGTTTGTATTGCTATTATGGGTATGTGTATTGTACCATTGTGGTGTGTATATAATGACATGATGGGTACGTCTGTTTTGATATCATGGGTGTGTGTATATAGTGCCATGGTGGGTACATCAGTATTACTATGTTGGGTGTTTAAATTATGCCATGATGGGTACGTCTGTTTTGCTATCACGGGTGTGTATATAGTACATGATAGGTACGTCTGTATTGCCATTATGGGTGTGTGTATTATGCCATTGAGCGTACGTTCTTTATTTAATTATACAATCGTTAGATTTAAGCATATAGATTCAACACAATATAATTTTTATTTTTCACTCATTTATAAACGTGTTGTGATTTTACCCAATGGGTAGTAATGAAAATGCATGTAGGGTGGCTATCGAAATGTTTTACAATAGAAATCATCACGTTTTGATGGCACATGTGTTTAAAAGTTAATCATTGATTTTTTATTTGCTGATGTTTCTTAAACGACTAAATTTTACAATCGCAAATGTTTTGAATCATTGCAATAATATAGCAGTTGAAAGTATTTTAAAAGTAAGATTTACCATTGTAATTACTTTGTTAGTGCTCATGTCTGGAGATGCAGAGTTAAATCCTGGACCCTTCCCAGAAAAAAGACAACACTGTCTTTCATTTTTACATTTAAACATACGTAGTATCCGAAACAAACTAAAGTATATAAAGCAACATTTTTTGGACTTCGATATTACTTGTTTTACAGAATCTCATTTAACGGCCGATATTACTGCGATTGATTTACACGGATACTCTGAACCATTTCGTAAAGATAACACTGCACACTCTAGTGGACTTCTTAGTTATATATCGACTAAGCTTATGTCGAAACGAATTTTTAGAATGTCCCCTTGTTGATAGTATATGGATAGAGGTGAATTACGGGAGGGAAAGCTTTTTACTTTGTAATGTGTATCGTCCTCCAAATACTCCTGTTTCATTTTGGAACTATTTCAGTATAAGTATAGAAAAAAGCACTTGATCTATCCAAAAATATTGTCATCGTCGGCGACATAAATGAAGATCAATTAAATATAAATAATTATCACTTAAAGTATGTCATACTTATCAATAACTAATGTTATAACTGAACCCACCAGAACAACGCGTACCTCATTAACTCTTATTGACCCAATTATAATCTCAGACAAATATACCAGTTTGAGTTCTGGTACTTTAGATGTCCCAAACGAAATAAGTGATCATAAAGCTACATATGTTTTTATCCCCTTTGTTAATATTTCACCAAGTATTGTTACTCGACAGGTTTGGTTTTATAATCGGGGTGATTATGAGAAAATGAACGAATTGATAATCAATTTTAACTGGGATTTTTTGGACACATGTTCTGTAGACTTGGCCTGTGAGCGTTTAACTGGATCTATTTTAGTTTTTTATGCAATCTTGTATTCCTTCTAAAGAAGTACAAATTCGACCAAATAACAAACCATGGTATGACTCAGAAATAAGACGACATTCAAGACAACATGACAGACAAAAGACAAAGGCCATAAGGACTCAACAGACAGAAGCATGGACAAAAAAAAAAAAACAATTAAGGAATAAAGTTAATAATTTGAAAACACATGCTAAAAAACAATATTTTAATAATATGTAAAAACACTGGTTTAGAAGCGAATGTGTCAAATTTAAATTATATTGGAAACTACTTATTATAATAAACAGTTTATTAAATCTAACAAAAACTCAGAAATATTTCCTCCACTAAAATATACATCTGTTAATGGTGAGGATTCAGTCTATTTTAATGATGCAGATAAAGCTAACTGCTTAAACGACTATTTCGTCTCCATCTCAACAATTGATGAAACTGTAAACAATAATACTCTATTTCCAGAGTGTATCTTTAAAACTAATAATACCATTGCAAACATGAAAATTACTGAATCAGACATAATTGATATTATCGGTACTTTAGACCCAA